>JAMPIV010021177.1:0-375940 GCA_024509875.1 Oreohelix idahoensis | reverse complement strand
TCATGTTCATCAATTTCAATTTTTCCAACTCTAAAGCTAAGACCTTTTCTTCATGTTCCATTTTTGCTTTCTCTTTCCTCTCATCAGATTCTCTCTGTAATCTTCTCTCCTCAGCCTGAGCCTCTATTTGAAGTCTTTCAGCTTCTTTTTCAAGTCTTTTATTCTCAGCTTCTTTCTCAAGTCTTTTATTCTCAGCCTCTTTTTCAAGTCTTTTATTTTCAGCCTCTTTTTCAAGTCTTTTATTTTCAGCTTCTAGCTGGAGTTTTCTTTCCTCAGCTTCTGATTCCCTTTTTTGTTTTTCCATTTCCATTTGGAATCTTTTTTCATCCACCTGCATCTGCAGTTTCTTTTGTTCAGCTTCCATATGCAGTTTCTTTTGTTCAGCTTCCATTGCTTTATCATATCGAGCAGTTGCAAATTCTTCTAACTTATCACCAGTCTTCCCAAGCAATTTACCCTGCTCAATAAAGTGCTCAAATGTAGACATGTTGTCTAACATATGCGTCCAAAACCTGAAATAATTAACTAATTTATTTCAAACCTAAGTGTAACAAGTCTTAATTAAGCACTTGTATATTCACATCACATTATATTATCCCAGTCTCTGTGGGAAACAAGTCTCCAATCAAAGAACTTGTATATGAAATATCACCAATCAATTCTTGATCATAAGTGCACTTCTCATTCAATAGTGCACAACACTATTCATCATTCATTTATCATCAGTGTAGTAGTAACAGTGCATTAGCATAGCCCATTAACTAATTACTATAACTGTAAACAATGACTATGTAAACACATGCAGAATGTAAACATTGAAAATGTAAACAATGCAAACAATGTAAACAATAACAATGTAAACAATAACAAAGATCAGCAACAATACAAAAACGTTCGCAGAAATCAACTAAAAATAAAGCAGAAATTAATGAAATATCACAAAAAATGTGACGATATCTACGATAGAATTAAACAAAATACATGACACCACAGTGTATAAACAAAAATGTTGTATGAAACTAAATTATAGACAAGAGTAGGCTAACAAATACAAACAAATCAAAACAAAACTAAAGAATGCGAAATAATAACGAAAACAATATTAAAAACATGTCATCACAGCTAACATAAATAGCAACAGAAGTCGCTTAGCAAATTCCAGTATCGGAAATTTGCAAACCCTACAGAAAACGCTCACAATAGACGACCTCTATGACGTGGCATAATCTAACGGAGACACCACCCAACCGAGAACCCGCTGAAATATAAACATATAAATATACAAATAACATATAAACATATAACATATAGAATGAGATGATACACAGAAGACTCAGCAGAAGTATAAGGGCACAGTTTACATACAAACAGGCCACTTAACTTATAGGCTTCCAATCGTCGAACAGCAGAAAAAAACGGATGTCAATCAACGTCCTAAAGAGCGAAGCTCCAACGATGATGGCACATCTGAACTGCTTCCACTGCTAACACGATGGTACTTGAGCTTCTGACATACTGTGTGTTGAGTTGTTTCGGCACTTGACCTTCTAATCCAAAAGTAAGTTGATGGAAATCGGTACTTGGCCTTCTTCAGAAAACAACCCGTTTCAACCGGCACTTGACCTTCACAAAAACGACAGCACTGGAACCTTGACAGCAGCAACTTGCTTGACTTGCGTAAAAGATAACAGCAGTCCGAGTTATCCGGCAACATGTAACAACGCCGGGTACTGTCAAATTCTTGTTTCCGTCAAAAAATTGAAATTTTGACTTTTACCGGGCAACGCCGAGTACTTTGAAAATTTTGAAGATGTTGACTGTCTTGAAGAATGTTAATTTCTTGAAGGATGTTGATGAATTCTTGTTGAAAATGAAGTGGGTAAGGGACCCCGTGTTTGCTGGTACCAGAATCAAACCAGCTTATGGCCACCAAATGATGCGTGATGCCATATGATGATGGATGGTATCCGCATGTCTGGTTTTGTGTAGTGTGCAGATGTGTTCAGTCAAAACAATGTTCATACAAAAATAACAGGGCAATCCACATAGGACGTCAGTAAACTCACGACGTATAAAGTCAATGATTCTTGAAACAGCCGTTGACGTTTTTCTTCATTATTTATTGTGGACGCCACAGTGACAAAATGGTTACGCGAATATGTAGACACATCAAACAGTCATTATCACAGCAACATTCAATACAGCAATAGACGGTAGACAGCATTACAATGATGAGTCAGATGCATGTTATATTTCATAGTGCTGTAAATGTAGTCAGGTGAAAAACTCCATCCTTTTCTATAACAGCCAGGAGATAACCAGATGTATGAGATCAGTTCACTCTCCTTAGTCTGACTTCAGCAAGACAGACACGTCTGCCGAAGTATAAATAATGTCCTCAAAAATATCCTCTAGATAACAAAGGTTTTTCAAACCTAGTTCAGGTAACCAAGTAGCAAGTAATAGTCCTTGGGACCTGCATCAACCGATGCAGCACAATACAGCGACATGTGAGCTAGGAAAAACATCTCGTGACGACGACTTTCGAAGACAGGCTATGAACCAGAAATCGTTCACGACCAAAAATCGATAGAGTTAATGAAAATGTTAATTTACCTTGCCTTCCGGAAATACACAGAAATATTATGCCTCCCGGCATGTGCAAATACACTAGAGGTATTATCTCGAATAAACGAAATATCCATAAGAGGACTCTCACATTCCTGACAGAACAAAAAAATAGCGGAGATCCCCTCTTCAACGAGGCATCTCTTTCGCCATTCAAATCGCTCACTCCACTAGTGGTGGGCGGAAACCGATCGACCAAGAAGCAAGACAAGTCATGCGCAGTCCAGCGCAAAATGACCCCAGCTCAAAACTTAACTGCATTCAATACCAACGCGAGAAGACAAATGCTTACCGAGAAAAGTAACTATAAATTTCAAGCAGTTGTTGCCCTTGCGTTATAAAATAGATATTGTAATAAAATGATGTTGCGAGAATTTATCACGCAACACCCTGGTTTTGAAGACAGTCCCTTTTGCCTCGGGAAGCATGCGCTCTAACAACGCCACCACTCGAAGTAGACCTCCCCAAAAAAGCACAGAAGAAAGCTTACGGTTCAGTCACAGAGTAGAAGATACACGCGTTGTTGTGAGTTATTTACTTTTAAGCTCGAACATGGGTTTGGGTTAGGGTTAAGGTTATCCAAGCGACACGTCGGACGTAGAGATAACCACTTGGGCGATATGGCGGCATGTGTCTATTAATCTGTGATTCTACCAAAACTTACAGGATAAAATATGACGGAACAGAGGACACATGATAAAATATAACAGAACAGACGACATAGGATCAAGACATATGAGCACTATCTCAAAACAGGACTTGTACACTAGCTACAACAAATGTAAATAAAAACTAAATTAAATGAGGCATACTCAACTAGGAGGGCCTAACGGTATGAGCAGGCCTATGCATAAGAAAATATCACAAACCCCGCACATAATGGTAAAATCAATTAATTCTCCTATTAGACCAGTAAAGAGCATTTAATATCTAAAAGAATGCACTTTGTAAGCAAGTCACGCAAAATATTGACAAGTAGGCTATCAATTTCTAATTGTCACAACTACAACACAAAAAAGTCATGTTCTAAACCTTCCTTGTGTTGTATTGCTATCACTTAAATTACATATGACTGGCTAACTGTCTCCACAAACTGGCGAGTTGACCGCCTTCGAACATAACACTGACGTTAATTAAGGTCCGCGGCATTAAACGCACAACTGTAGGCTACGAAAATGAAAGTCAATATGCCCATAAAATCTTCAGGACTTCACCAAATCCCCTACACAAATACACAACTCACGCCTGTTCAGCGATCGTCTGCTTTTCCTATGATTCACAACACCATGAATGAAGAAGTCGGGGGGGGAAAAAAAACGGAACAAATATTTCTTTTACAAAACTCACAATGGGGAAAAGTGCGGAAACGAAACTAGTCCATACACACAAAAAAAACAACACGGTTGATTGTGTGTACCACTGTTATTAGTAAACAACGAACCAGCCTGTTGAGCTGAAAGGATGGCAGGCGAAGGCGATGGAAGTCTAGATTTGCGGTATCGCTGTTTCCGTGACTCGCTAAACCCACGCGAAGGCTTGGTTGGTACTGCAAAAAAAAAAAAAAAAAAAAAGATAATCCACCTATCTACAAAATAAACCGACGGGAAACGGCATCAAAGGTAGGTTGCGCGTCTAGTCTACACGGGCCGACAAAAACGGACCAGACGACCTGCGGCTATAAGTCTACACATACTTTTCAGATGATCAGAAGTTTCTTTCTCGACTGACGCAAATTTTTTTCAGTGGGCTGGAAATAACACGGGGTTGATGGGAATGCTAGCGAGCAATAATAGCTTAGCTCTGTGACCCAGTTTCTATAAATACAACACGATCAAACACCTACCCTCCCCCACCCCCCGCTCTAATTTTCAGACGGAAACCAATCAGGCGTTAGATAAAACGCATGACTGCAAACCGTTACATTCACAAATGAGTGGTAAAATCTAGCTTCAATTCACGAACAAATCATTCAAAATTATGGCAAAAGGACAGGGCATGCGTTTGTAAAGGTCGACGATTCTTGGGAAGCTTGTAAGGCAGTGGTATACAACATTTTTTTGTTCGCGTACCCTCAGATTTAATTTATCTTTAACTATGTACCCCCAAGGTTATTGGTGCATAATTCCAAGTATTCAATTTACCTATTCATTGCATTGGCAGGTCGAATACCACTGCTGTAAGGTAATGAATGACTATGTGGTTGTGCGTGGGACTGACAACATCATGTACCACCATGTATTGCTACAGAAACCACCGCAGCAAGATCGCACGAATGCTCTAGACCGGCTTCTTGAGAGGGCACCAGCTGCAGCATCGGCTTCCGTGCTCCAGAAGGAGCAACAAAGAATAAAAATGAATAGGTCAATCTAGGAAGGACTAGAAAATCTCGTGTATTTCAGAAAGAACCCACAAATCCAATAGACTACTGTACACTACAATGAATAAACCTGGGAGCTGATAGCACGAGACATAAAAACCTGGTATACTTTTACTAAAGACGCATGCTCCTCTGGGAACTAAAGAGTAAAGAAGAAGAAGACAACAAGGCATATAAGATAAATATCTGACAAAACAATCATTACATTTTTTTTTTTTAACTAAAAGAAAAGTACAAAAGCGGGAATTCTGAATCGTTTAAGAGTGCCCACATTAGTCATACATATTAACAACAGGTCAGGCCAACTGTACCGCCATTTCACATCATCATGTTCACCTTTCAGCTCTCCCCAAGGAGCATAGGAGTTCAACAAAATCACGCCAAATCCTCCTGTCCCGTGCTATCAACTCAAGGTCTGTCCATGTCCTTCTCATGTCTGTCACGTGTCTCTCCAGTTCTCTTCTCCGTGTATTTTTATTATTCTCCCTCCACGCCTCTTGCCCTGGTGGGTTTCAAGAATAATAACTGCCTTGTAATGTTATCAACATTATCAACAACAATATGTGTCCTATAAATCGACATCGTCTTCTTATTTTACTTCCCACACTCAAACAGGCCGCAAGATATTTTCTATTGTTGACATGCGCCCTAATATAACCAACGGGCCTGTGTCTAGGCTGAACCTGGCGCGTCTCGCCAAAACAAGGCAATTTTTTTTTTTTTTTTTTTTTTAAAGTTTACTTCAGACTTGATAAGATTACCTTGTGGACTGTAACAAGTTGTTCTGTCAATCTCTCCTACATGTCTCTCTTTACCCCTCCCTCCCTTCACTCACACACCCACCCACCTACTTACATATCTACCTGCCTGCACGCCTGCCTGCCCGTCCGCCCATCTATCTATCTATCTATCTATCTATCTATCTATCTATCTATCTATCTATCTATCTATCTATCTATCTATCTATCTATCTATCTATCTATCTGGCTGGCTGTCCTTCCTTCCTTCCGTCCATCCATTCATCCATCCACCCATCTTTTCCAAGGCGCCGGGACACACGAGACTCTTAATAATAAATAAAGGTACAAAGTAACTTTTGGATCAATAAGTCAGTGTACGATGTATTTGATTTGGTATTGGCAGCTGTACAGTGACTTTCAGATCTTCCAAGGTATAAGACCTGGTAGTCTGGACCATATCTTACAACAGAATCTGGCAGCGTCACGCTCCAGTGTACCCAGCTGTAAACTGGTACCTGGCTCAGCCCTTGAGTCAGGGAAGACGAAGGCAGCGAGTAATTGTTCATCCCATCTCATTAAACTGGACCTAGTCTGGTGAAGTCTCTAATACTTCACTCCACTACGGCAGTTTCTGCTACGGGGCTACCTTTACAGAATCATCGCAGGTGAGACAATGTCTTCTTCTTCTTCCTACACTCTCAGACGTCCACTTGAATGTTTTCAAAGAAAGCAGTAGTCAGTTTGAGGCTATTTGAATCTCCGTAGAGCTTTTCCACGAATAGTACTGGTGTTGACCATCTGCGCTTTCTCTGTTCCGCATATGTTGGGCAACTTTGAAGCAGATGTTGGGCAACTTTGAAGCAGATGTTCAGTAGTCATTTTATCAGTTGCCATCGGTAGTTCCTACCTTTAGCTTGTTGAATAGATGGTATCTCAATCTGTTGTGGCCAGTGCGGAGTCTGAAGATTACCACTTGGTTCTCTTCTGTTGAGCTGGTAGTATGCATCATTTTGTGTGTGACCTGGATGCTCTACATCCCATTTGTTTCTGTATCTGATTCTGATAAAACTCTTTGCCTCCTCGAAAGTTACGCGTGCATCGGGTTGACGTAGATTTCCACCTTCCTTTGCCAATCTGTCAGCCTCTTCATTGCCAGTGATGTTACAATGAGATGGGATCCATTGGATCACAATACTTTTGATTCGTTGACATAGTTTGTGGAGCACTATTCTGAGGTCATCCAGGTTTGTATTATTTTGGCTTTTCAACGCTGCAATTACTGACTGTGAATCAGTAAAGAAACTGCAAGGTCTCTGCCTCTAGACCAGTGGTGGCCAAGCTAAGGTTGGCCGAGGGCCAGATTATGGTAAAGGGTAACACCAGAGGGCCAGACCTATAAAATCCTTAAAAAATAACGTTCTGAGATTTAGTTTTACATATATAATGAACCACCTACAGAAAGTAACGGCAAACTACTGTACTGCACATCTGCCAAGGCATGTATACCAGTCTTTGGAATGAAATTACTGTAAAAAAAAATATAATGAATCTGTTGTTTTAATTTGTTTTGTAATTTGTAATATGACATGTAATTATTTATTTCAAACATACATTTGTGTGTTATTTCATTGTGAAGAGTGTGGCTTATCAAAACTTTTCACCAGTGATTCGAAGTCTACTTCCATTTGTGACGTAGCAATTCTGATAACATGGGATAATGCAGAGTCAGTTAATCTGTTTCTGGTCTTGGATTTGATAAGCTTCATGGCAGAAAATGTTGTCTCACAAAGATATGTGCTACCAAATATAGAGCACACTTTTAGGGCCCATTTTCTCAGAAGTGGGTAACGTTCCTTTGGTAGTAATTTCCACAAATCAGCTCCAGTTGCTTCTGTTGTGTTGATGAATGGGTCACACTGGAGTTCACATAACTGTAATTGTAGTTCTGCTGGCTGAGACTCCACTGTGAACTTGAATGGGTTGTTAAAAAGTTCCATTTGTGGACGAAAGATCTCAAAATCTTGAAATCGACGATCAAACTCAGAAATCAGCTGTTCAATGCCATCTGTGTACCTCCTGAAGTTAACACTCTATTTCTCAGACAGCTGTTATACTTAACACACTTCACAAGACCAACTGTGCACCTCAACTCCTTCCTATAGAAATGTACCTACCATCCACCCCCACTCCCACGATCACTTTCCCATACCGATGCTAAATACAAAGCAGCATCATTGGATCTCAGAGACTTCCGACCGCAGAAAAGATCTGTCATTGCTTTCAGTTTCTCATTATCAAAGTAGGTACCGACACTGTCTTCGCCTGTCCACGTGCACGATCAGAGATTTGACGTTATCATTTCCGTTTTGTCGGCACTATCTAGTAGAGCTCAACTGGTATTATAGAGAGAGAGAGAGAGAGAGAGAGAGAGAGAGAGAGAGAGAGAGAGAGAGAGAGAGAGAGAGAGAGAGAGAGAGAGTTGGTGGTGTTGTGGGAGGTGGGGAGATGTTAATCGTACATTTTGGATCTTTTTGGTTTTGTTTCTAGTGCCTGTGCGTGCTATTTTGTAATATTTCTTTTAGCACAGTGGTCGGAGTATATAGTAATTTTCAATCAACAATAAGAGGCCGGCCAAAACAGGTTGGCGGGCCGGTCAAAACTGGTTGGCGGGCCGGATCTGGCCCGCGGACCGTAGTTTGGCCACCTCTGCTCTAGACAATGTATAAAGTATGTCTTGTGCCTAACTATTCATATCATTCGCACAGGTGGTGGAGACACAGAAGTAGGCCTACCATATTCTTTAAAAAATTGAACTTCTTGAGGTTTGAACAGCTGAAGGTCGATACAACTAGCAAGCGTGAATGTGCCATGGTCGTGCTGGGGCCGTAGGGAAGGAAGCTGTAAAACTGTCAGTACTGTACAAGATTACGATATGTCGTATGGTGACAGTCACCGAACTGATTTGGTGTTGGGATAGTCTTCCAGTCTTCCACCGATTGTCTACGAGACAATGGAAAGAGGGGGAAGGGGTACAGGGGATTTCAAATAGGGAATGGAGGCAGGAATACAAAATTTTAAAAAAGAGGCAGAGAGAGCCAAATTAGAGAGGCAAAAAGAAGCAAATATGGGAAGGAAAGAGAGTAGCAAGATGAAGAGGAGGAAAGAAATAAATGACGGATACATGGTGAGACAAATAGAGGGGGGAGGGGAACAAAAGACGCAGACATAGGAAAGGAAGAGGAGAGAGAGAGAGAGAAAGAGAGAGAGGGGAACTCTTCATAGTTCGATTTTGAAGAAAAAAAATAATGACGGTTGTTTTAAATCAAATGTACTAAGACAACATTATAACAGAAAGTCACGTGGTTAGACGAGAGCAGACGAAAGAAAAACAAACACGAAGCAGAAATGGAAATTAGATTACGGTCCCACACAGAAAGGAAATCAGTCCATTGTTGTTACTAAGGTACATACAAGTCGTATAATGGACTTTAAGTTATAAGTTAGTTGCTTATCCTTTACAGGACGTGGCAATCAACCCCAGCTTTTATTGGCTGTTTTATGATTTTTCTAGGCAATTTTTTCATTCAGTAGTTTGCCATTGCTTTCTGAAATAATGGACTTTAGCACCAGCAAATTTATATGTTATAGTACTTTCTGCAATTAAAATTAAATCATGGTAATTTCTAAAATACATTAACTGCACTCAAGTATAGAAACAAAATTGGACGCTAGCTCTTGCGTGTAAATTCGGATGTTCAAATTGCGGAATAATAACTAAACGAAAAGTCTTTGCGTTCGGTTCTTCTACTTGCAATCTCCTCACAAGAATTGTTATCTCAGTCCAAAATCTAGAGCTGGCGCGGAGAATCAATATCATCGATCTGTGACATGGGATTCCCAATGTTTACGATGTGACTTCGCCTAGGAAGGAAGAATTCAGCGCATGAATGGCCAGATGAATGAACTGTGGGAACACGCGTGCCAGGCCGGACGAAGATCCGCCGATACGTCCATATTCTACAACCAATTAAAAACCATTTTTCTGTAATTCCGAGGGCAAGAGGAGACATAGGGAGATCGAAGAACACACGCAGAAGAGAACTGGAGGCAGATACGAAGGGAAGGAAGAAGGCATGGACAGATGTGGACCAGATGGCACAGGACTAGATAACTTGGCATAAGATTGCTGAAGGCCTATGCTCTAAAGTCATCTGATGGGTGATGACATGACATATGCAGGCTAAAGTCATCTGAAGGGTGATGACATGACATATGCAGGCTAAAGTCATCTGAAGGGTGATGACATGACATATGCAGGCTAAAGTCATCTGAAGGGTGATGACATGACATATGCAGGCTAAAGTCATCTGAAGGGTGATGACATGACATATGCAGGCTAAAGTCATCTGAAGGGTGATGACATGACATATGCAGACAAACGAAGATGATGATGCTGACCAAAGAAACTACTTTATTAATCAAAGACAGATAAAAGCTAAAGGTACTCCCGTAGCAGATACTGCAGTAGGGGAATTGAGTGTTAGAGACTTCACTATACTAAGTCCAGCATCGAGAGGTGGGGTAACCAGTTCCCCTCCTCGCTGCCTTTTCCTTCTTTAATTCATGTGCAAAGGCAGGTACCAATTTACAGCTGGGAGACGGAAGCGTGTCGATACCGTGAATCAAACCCGTCACCTTTGCCGCGAGAGACCAGCACTCTTACCACTCTGTCAATCGGACGCTCCAGAGAAAGATATGCTGATAAGAAATAATACGGATTTGGTAGAGAGATGTAATCGCAATGTAACTTCAGTAACAAGTGATGGTAGTCCCGCACCAGATACTGCCGTAGGGTGTTTGAGACTCCACCATACTAGGTCCACTTTATGACGGGATGATCACTTTCTTTCTTCACTGCCTTTGCCTTTCCTACTTCAAGAGCAGAATCAGGTAGGCTACCCATTTACAGCTGGGTAGACGCGAGCTTAGTGAAAACCTATGCTCCATAGGAATCTAAAGGGGTATGAACAAATTACCATAATTAGCTTAAACATGAACGTTTTGCTCATAAAAATCTTGTACATTTTCGATCCGCAATAAACTGGTTTGTGGCAAGTCTATGTTGTTGCTGTTTTGTATTTTTTAGTTCGTTGCTTGTGAAATATTTTTGATGGAATGTGTATTTTAATTTCAGTCGTTGTCACCTGATGTGGATGTACATGTTGAGTGCCAGTACTGATACCTGGGGTATCCCAACTTTTAATCAGAAAGTGATGGCATGACTATTCCTTTATGACACAGACCGGAGATTCACTCACTTCCGTTGTCGGTATTCCCTTACTACGGCAACAATGTAGTTTTTAAAATCATGCAGATTTCGATTTCGTCGAAATGTTTGCATCCTTGTGACAAGGCACGCTAATTTCAACCTAGACAGTAGTCCTTCCGTTATATCACGGCGCTATTGTCACTCAAAAATAAAACGAAACCTGAACAGAGTTGTTAAATACTAATCCCTGAAAAGAACTACTAGTACATGGGTGGTGATCTGGTCGATCTTGATATCCAGGTAGATCCCAAGGTATCATTTGGTGACTTCTCTAGATGAATGAAAAAGGGGAGATGGGGAGATATTTTTAACTAACTCTCTCCCACCGACACTTAATAGCGCAGTGTCCCCAGGTTTAAAGGTACTTTCACCGCATCTCCAGTGAAAAACTCGCACGTTAGCTTACTGAAAGTAACTTTATTAATGAACTGTATAAGACAGAAAGAGAATGTTTCTTTGAAGTTAAGTTAATATTCGGTAAAATGTTTAGTCTTACATTTCCACCGCTCTGATGATGGGATTGCAGGAAGTATACAAGTTACACCAAGGTTGGTTTATTCCAAATTCCAGATACTCTGAAAACAGATATGAATTTATCAAGGTAGATGTTTAGACAGCTCGGTGTTATAAAAGTAGATCACCACATCTACTGGGTTATCTAGCCATGTACTAGTATCAATCGCTAGTATCAGCCCTGATAATGGCTAGATCAGAAAAGGGCTGCTAGCTAATTTTTTTTTTTTTATATTGCAGAACAAAATGTCAAAGATATACCCTGGTTATTTTTTAACTAAGGCGAGAAAAGACAGAATGAAATGCGCTCTGTCTGGCAAACAGAGCTCACCAGATCCACATTAGATACCCACGAGACCTCGTGCAGGTCAAAGCTGTGTCTGGCCTCAGTGTTAACAAAATCCTGTATTTATCAACAAGTTTATCGACTACACAAGTGTACAGACTCGGGATTGGTGTGTCTATTTACTTTGATTGTAAATCGGGTACAGGCCATCTGTATATCCACATTTCTTGTCTCAAACATGTACGGAAATGACGAGGACTGCTGTAAGACGGTCGTAAAGGAAGGAGTGGAGGTGTGATCCTAATCAGGTGTTCTCGCTTTTATTGTTAACGTTGTTTACTTTGTTCTTTCTCTCTTTCCTTTCTGTTTTTGTTGTCTGTTCCTGACAAAGGCCTTGTGGCCATAACGTAGGTTTTTTTCCCTCATCTTTTGTCCCAGTAAAACGCATTACCTTTTATGCTCTTTTTTCTCATCTTTTGTCCTTGTAAGGCGCATTACCTTTTACATTTTTGTTTTCTCCCTCCACCCCACCGTTTCTCTAAACTACCAAGTGCATAAATGGTGGCATGCGCAGAATATAAGAATTGAGTTTTTCTTTCTCTTTTGTTTTTTGTTTTCCAGACATACTTATCAACCTGTGTTCGCTGAACTCGGAAGAGGAACGGGCAGCAGTGGCGTAGCTGGCAGTTCTGTTTAGGGGTTGGTCATGCTATCTTTTCAGGACTTAGTATCTATCAACACTGGACGGGCTGTAATTATTGAAGTTAAGAATATTTTGATTTGAAAAGACTTCGAGAATGGTATTATTGCAGAACAGAAATGGAAAATGGCAACAATGCCTATTTCTTTACCCTGATAAAAGGTAACGAACATTTCGTTCGTTTCATGACAAGCTCCTGTCAGGGCTACTTCACGCTAGCTGATAGAAGCTAGTAGTCCCTTTTCAGGGCTACTTCATGCTAGCTGATAGAAGCTAGTAGTCCCTTTTCAGGGCTACTTCATGCTAGCTGATAGAAGCTAGTAGTCCCTTTTCAGGGCTTCTTCATGCTAGCTGATAGAAGCTAGTAGTCCATTTTCAGGGCTTCTTCATGCTAGCTGATAGAAGCTAGTAGTCCATTTTCATGGCTACTTCATGCTAGCTGATAGAAGCTAGTAGTCCATTTTCAGGGCTTCTTCATGCTAGCTGATAGAAGCTAGTAGTCCATTTTCAGGGCTACTTCATGCTAGCTGATAGAAGCTAGTAGTCCATTTTCAGGGCTTCTTCATGCTAGCTGATAGAAGCTAGTAGTCCATTTTCAGGGCTACTTCATGCTAGCTGATAAAAGCTAGTACACTGTAGTCACTTTTCAAGGCTTAGTGTCTTTCAAAACTACGCTTCAGTTAACAAAGTTCACTTATTTTTGAATGGCACATTGTACTCTGATATGACCAACGGACTTAAGTCTAGGTTGAAAGATTCGTGCCTCGCCACAAGAAGGCAAACCCCTCACGGGAAAAAACAGAGGGAATGAGGTGGTATGACAAAAAAAAAGCGCCCTACATACAAACACACACACACACGTTTGCACACATACACATATAAAGGTAGTCCCATATCATAACTGCCGTAGAGGAGTGAAATGTTAGAGACTTCACCTTACTAGGTCCATCCTTATGAGATGGGGTATCCAGCTTCCCTCCTGTCAGATTCGCTAAAATACTCGTAAGAAACTCTATGACCTTTCCATCCCTTCTCTTCTCCTCTTCTGCTTAAAAATTAAATGAATAAATACAATTTTTAAAAATTCCAAGAGACAGGGTTGTCTGTTTTCTAGTCCTTGAAAGTCAATTCCCATGAATTCCGACGTGAGAAGAGGGCTGGGGAAAAAAAAACCCCGCCAAGTAATTTCATTCATGAAGGCGTGCGTCGCGACAGACTACACGCGCTATTACAGACCCAAGCACTGATTTAGGTCACACTACTGTGGGTGTGTGCTAACTACTGGGAATTATCGCTGAAAATGTTCTTTTGAATGAAAAATGAAACCGCTTTTGCCGCGGGATTTTTGAGTAGTTCGAAAATTTCACATCGTAACAAGGGCCGCTACTTTCTGCATGACCTCAGCGAAAAGGTAAATGTACAGGCAGTCCCATAGCATATACTGCCGTAGAGGAATGAAGTGTTAGAGACTTTGCCATACCAGGTCCAACTTTATGAAGTGACGTGATCAGTCTCCCCCCTCTCCCCCGCTGCATTTTGCCTTCCATAATTCAAGTCAAGTACCCATTTACAGCTGGGTAGACTGAAGCAAGACTCCACCAGGTTTCGATCCCGGAACCAGTTAACTTTGCCTCCCTATAGGCAAGCGCCCAAAACACTCTACTTTTGGAGAGGCGCGTCCCGTTCAACCTAGACAAAGGGTCCGTTGGTTATATTAGGGCGCATGTCCAAATATAAAAGACATTGCCGTCTGTATTTAACTGCTTGACTTCCGCTAAACACACTGCCAATTAGACGCCAAAGGAATATGTAGCATACGAAATTGGCGCCAACAATAAAATCCATATTTTGTTGCCTTGACATTTTACTACGGGCCGAACCACTAACGTCCCAGGCGAACCTACAACGAAATGCAATTTTAGCCGAGCCCGACATGCTTTTACTGAAGATAGGCTGCTCGTTCCTGTGTAATTTATGTCGCTGATTCATACAACTCAATTTACAAGTACTTCTTCTTCTTCTTCTTCCGTCCTTAGCCACCGACCGTCAAAGCAGTCAGTGGCCATTACGCCTAGTGGCGTCTTAGGGCAACAGCAGATAGGTTTTCTTTGCCATTGTTTCCCATCACGCCTATTGGCGTCTTTAGGGCAACGGCAAATCAATCCATTTGCTGTTGTTTCCGTAATCGAAGTGACTGGCAAACGGGTGATCAGCCCGTTGGTAATTTACAAGTACAGCAGTACCTAAATGAAACTCATGCAGGTCCAAAGCTGAACATTCTCAGTCTTCTAAGTTCATCATTATCATGATCACTAGTGTAAAAGCCCGTCATAAAACGGGAATTAAATTCAAAAGCACCAATACCTAACGGCAACAAAAGTATTTAATTAAAAAACCCCACTGTGCATCACCACAGTACACGAACTACGTAGCAGCAGCGAGGATCCCAATGTGTGTATACGTGATCACACATTCTATAAATATTGTTGTGCACAACCTCATTTGCGCACTTTTATTTGTCGAGTGTTACTATTTTCGTGAGAGTACATATAAGGGAAACAATACAATTAATGTCTAACTTTCAACCACAGTTGCATCCCTTAGCGTTAGTGACCCAAAAAGCTGGGATTTTATATATATATTGATTTTTCCTTTGCGCTCCCTTCAGAACACGGGAGCCACAACTGCAGCTGTTGCCCCACAGGAAGCCTGCACCAAGCATACACACGCCCCTTACAGCGCTGGTTTCTGTAGCAATGCTTCCCCCCCCCCCCCTCCCCATGCACAACCTCATATTAGTGGCTTTGTACCTCATGCCTGATGGAGCAGTATTTTTTTATTTTTTTAAATAAAGTTTTGCCTCGTTTTGGCGAGGCGCGTCCCGTTCAACCCAGTCGGTTATATTAGGGCGCATGTCCAAATATGAAAGACCCTTAGGTCTGAGTTATGATGGAGCAGTTAGGGTTATTCTGTCTTGGGTGGAGAATTGTCAACAGAATTCCCAGTTCTCATGCTGCTTATGTTGTTTTTGTTTAATTAGCAAAATCTCTTTCCAAATGAGGCAGTGGAGATTCCTAAAGCTTAGTTCTCATGCTGTCTTTATGGTGTATCTGTCCAACTTGCATTACACCTCTTCAAACAAGCCGGCAGTGGAGATTCCTACAGGCTTAGTTCTCATGCTGTCTTTATGTTGTATCTGTCCAACTCGCATTACACCTCTTTAAACAAGCCGGCAGTGGAGATTCCTACAGGCTTAGTTCTCATGCTGTCTTTATGTTGTATCTGTCCAACTCGCATTACACCTCTTAAAACAAGCCGGCAGTGGAGATTCCTACAGGCTTAGTTCTCATGCTGTCTTTATGTTGTATCTGTCCAACTCGCATTACACCTCTTCAAACAAGCCGGCAGTGGAGATTCCTACAGGCTTAGTTCTCATGCTGTCTTTATGTTGTATCTGTCCAACTTGCCTTACACCTCTTCAAACAAGCCGGCAGTGGAGATTCCTACAGGCTTAGTTCTCATGCTGTCTTTATGTTGTATCTGTCCAACTCGCCTTACACCTCTTCAAACAAGCCGGCAGTGGAGATTCCTACAGGCTTAGTTCTCATGCTGTCTTTATGTTGTATCTGTCCAACTCGCATTACACCTCTTCAAACAAGCCGGCAGTGGAGATTCCTACAGGCTTAGTTCTCATGCTGTCTTTATGTTGTATCTGTCCAACTCGCCTTACACCTCTTCAAACAAGCCGACAGTGGAGATTCCTACAGGCTTAGTTCTCATGCTGTCTTTATGTTGTATCTGTCCAACTCGCATTACACCTCTTCAAACAAGCCGGCAATGAAGATTCCGACTACCGCTCAATACCTCAGCACTGGTCTCAATAGAATAAGTCAGTTTTCATTCCAAGAATTGAAGAAAGAAAAATATAAACAGAAGACAGGGTAACATATGAAGAGATAAAAGCAATAATCAGAAATAACTATAAAGGTAAATGGTATAAGAACCACGCATAGTCCAATACTACACACCCATACTATATGTTACCAAGAAGAGATGAAGTGATAGTTTTCAGACTGAGAACCCGTTATTGTAGACTCGGATACTATAAATTGACAAACTGACAGACAGATATATATGCCCATGTAGGGAGGACAACCTGACAGACAGATATATGCCCATTTGGAGAGGACAACCTGACAGATATATGCCCATGTGGAGAAGACAACCTGACAGATATATGCCCATGTAGGGAGGACAACCTGACAGACAGATATATGCCCATGTGGGGAGGACAACCTGACAGACAGATATATGCCCATGTGGGGAGGACAACCTGACAGACCGATATATGCCCATGTGAGGAGGACAACCTGACAGACAGATATATGCCCATGTGGGGAGGACAACTGACAGACCGATATATGCCCATGTGGGGAGGACAACCTGACAGACAGATATATGCCCATGTGGGGAGGACAAACTGACAGACAGATATATGCCCATGTGGGGAGGACAAACTGACAGACAGATATATGCCCATGTAGGGAGGACAAACTAACAGACAGATATATGCCCATGTAGGGAGGACAAACTAACAGACAGATATATATGCCCATGTGGGGAGGACAAACTGACAGACAGATATATATATGACCATGTGGGGAGGACAAACTGACAGACAGATATATATGCCCATGTGGGGAGGACAAACTGACAGACATATATATGCCCATGTGGGGAGGACAGACCGACAGACAGATATATATGCCCATGTGGGGAGGAGAAACTGACAGTCAGATATATATGCCCATGTGGGGAGGACAACCTGACAGACAGATATATGCCCATGTGGAGAGGACAACCTGACAGATATATGCCCATGTAGGGAGGACAACCTGACAGACAGATATATGCCCATGTGGGGAGGACAACCTGACATACCGATATATGCCCATGCGGGGAGGACAAACCAACAGTAGAACATCTACTCCAGAACTGTCAACGTCACGAGAGAAGCAGGGTGGCAGTGTGACCTTCTGCCAGCTGAGGAAGAAACTGTATGGAGACATTATACTAGATTTATAAGACAGATTTATGTGGTTATTTGACAGCGAATAACGAAGAAGAAGAAGTTCCCATCTCCCATTTGGAAAGCTGGTTGCAGATCAACAGTCGAGTTGTCATCAAATAAGATTACTCCATTTTGATTCATCATACAACTATCTCCTTGGGCAAACTTCTCTTATCTGGTACCGTAATTATTTCTTCTTGCACATCTCCTGTGGTGTGTTTCATTCCCGTGTTTTCTTCTTCTTCTTCTTCTTCCTCGTTCGTCCTGAAAAGGACGTTCTTTGCGTTGTGTCTATTTACACCGGAGCTGCGATATCTGCACCTTTCGGCCGATACATCCGACTTCAGCACGGCATTTTTTGGGACCGGGTTTGCCTTCCCTTTTCGATCCCTACTCTCTCAGCCAGACTGCAGTGATGCAGACTGTTTCCATGACCACCACGTGGAGGTGGAGTAGGGTCTTGGTCAGCTCTGGTTCGCTGACCCTGACGCAAGCAGTCAAGCTATGGGTCGCTGACTGCATTCTCTATTGCTGCATCTTTGGGTCCCATTCCCGTGTTTTCTATTTCCTTGCATGTTTGTTCCATCCACTGTTCCCTTCTTTGTCTACACATAGTACGCATGGCTGTGTCTACCGTTCTGTATTCTGAGAATACAACTGGTATTATAAGGTTACAAAGACGATAGAGAACGTTACTGGCAGCCCAGCAGTACACACCACAATTCGGTGCAGTAGTCTGTATGAATTATGAATTATGATAAAATAACATTTAAAAATTACAGGTAACAGTAATCCCACTGCAGAAACTACCGTTGGGGTGTAGTGAAACTGACAGAGATACAACGGTAAAATACCTCCAAAGATAACATGTAAGGATAAAAACATAATGCGTAGGCTGCTGATAGTACATGATCGCCCAGACCGCGGGTCATCACCCTCCATAAAAATTGACTTGCTAGACAGGAGGGGAACGGCGGATAAAAAGGAAAAAATATGACTGGAAAGATTGCGTGAGACTAGAAAGGCTAAGGAGACGCAATTGGGGGGGAAACGGAGAAAAGTCACGTTTCCCAAGTTGACATAAAGTAAGGAACTCGACAGAAGGGACCTTGGATATGTTACGCCACAGTCATTTATTGGTCGCTTTTGCGATACCAAGCCTTTGATTTGAATTCAGCGGCAGAACGCAGATGTTTGGAATATTACAAAAATTAAAAAGTAACTTTTTCGTAATATTAATGTTAGGAATATAAAAATTAGCTGGCCGGATGGCCCATTCTGAGCAGTGAACTAATATGTTCTTAATTTTACAGACGGATAGATAATATTGAAGATAATGACAAAAGACAGTGTTGTTCACATCAGCGACAGACTGTATGGAATAAAAAGTGTCGCTATTTGCACAAAAAAAAACACGACCTCGAGACGCAGGTGTTCAAATCTACTTAGTAGGGAAGCGAAGGGACATTGGTGGGAGCTGTGTCTAAATATAACTTTTAACGACAAAATTTTGGAGGGGAGAGAAAGGTTGGTTCAAAAATCAAGTACGTTTTTGAAAAAAACAAGTAGAGACGGACAGACTAACAGATAAACATCCATACTTGACTGAAGCATGACTGAAATGACTTTAGGGTAGGAAATTTGAATTTGAAATAAACCTAGGCAGTGATTGGCCACAGACAATCATTTTATCGGCGCTCAGACGCGCAAGTGGGGCCATTCCTCAATAGTTGTTCGATGATAGACACAGTATTTTAAAGTGTGGTGATTTCCAAATGAAAGAAAGTGAAATAAGTTCAGGGACGCCATACTATAGCCAGCAGCTCAGCTGAGTTTTGCTAGCATTTCTGTGTTCTTTATTCATAATCTGGTAAGATTGAAATTATTTCTTTGTATATTTTGAATATTGTTTAATGTTCGAGTGATTTGATACTGCCATATCATAATCTAGCCTTACAAACAAGTAGGGATTTGCTCTAGACCCCCCGCCCAAGTCAGGGTCTAGGGACCAACAATATACATAAACTCCAGCAAGGGTTAGGAAAGACAGATCAAGTGTTGAGAATAATGAAACATATTACCTATCCACTTTTAGGGAAGGAAACTAATAAATATTTTTTTCAGAATCTATAGTCTGGGAGGACCTATCTGATGTAAAACCACCATGGTAAATGTGCTGTTTGGTCAGAGAGATCTGACCTGTCTGTATGATGTGGTTGTTGTGTCCGTGTTGTGTCCAGACGTGGGTAGAGAATAGAATTTTGACACATAGCCAATACTTTGATTGCAGAGCTGTGAGTTTCAGTTGTCAACAAGGCGGTGTCCATTCAGTTGGTGATTTTACTCGAGTGTATCTGTGCAGTACGTTGTGACAGAGACCACTATTATTGCCCGCCAGCACGGAGAGGTGGGACCACCAGATTTCAGCACCAGAGCTACATATGCAAGTTGAGTGAGCCTCTGGTCTGCTGGAAGTTCACCAACGCCTTTTAGTTACTAATACCCCATAAAATTCCTGCAATTTACTGGACACTGTGTAGTCAATATAGACAGGTGTGATGAGGCCACCCCAACAGCACAAGCATTAACTATCCTCCCAAGTAGATGACTACTAGAACATTTTAATAAAACTAACTAGTCTAGTACTTATATATGTACACTCTTGCATTTATTATGTAACATTCCATGCATTTCTTTCATAATTTTTAAATCCTTTTTTTTTTAAAAAAAAAAAGTTCTGGTCAACATAAAACTTGATCCAGAACAAATAAATGTAATATAATTCTATCAAAAATTTTACACTCTTGAGTTAGTTCAGTGTATTATAATATTTGTTAAATATTATTAGTCTGCTTAAATATCTGTGGGTGTATCTATAACTATCACACCACATTACATATCATTACCCTAGACATTTTACATAGCTACATTCATTAAGAAAAAAAATTGAGTGTGAGGTCGTAGTGGTAGCAAGAAAGGCCTTCTGACAATTCACAACTACATTTTATCTCAGGAGCCTTCACAGCTGGCCTCATACATTACATTTAGTAATATCACCATCATACAATACCATCAAACCCACTACATACATTGGGGTCTTGTCCAGGGATAATTAGCCCAACAGTAATATTAGGATCTCCTGGTTGGAGAAATAAAATTAGGGGAAAAAAAAAAAAAAAAAAAATTGTGAAATTCCCTTTAAAATTAAAAGTGTCCCTGCAGATAAAAGTTGGTGAATCTTCACAGCCAGTGATAATTAATTAGTTAACTGGTTAGTTAGAATTAGTTAGACTATAGTCATAAGAAGTACTTAGTGTATTTACTGGTTAGAGATTTAGCTTGTATATTATTATATTGTCTGAAAAGTATGGCGGAGCTAGCAAAATTCCGATCAGCTGCTGTGCTGACCGCAAAGGAGATGGGAATGGATGGTCAGATTTTAATTCAATATGTAACGGCTGAATGTGATAAATATATTGAAAGGGAAGATAGAAAGGTAGCTGAAGAGAAGAGGTTACAAATTGAGGCTGATAGAGAAATTAAGAGGCTGCAGATTGAGGCAGAAGAAAAACGACAGCAAAGGGAGGCAGAAGAAAAACGACAGCAAAGGGAGGCAGAAGAAAAAAGGTTGACTACCGAAAGGGAGGCAGAAGAAAAAAATTTTGACTGCCGAAAGGGAGGCAGAAGATAGAAGGTTGCAAAGGGAGCACGAATTACGACTAAGGGAGCTGGAATTACAAGGCCCGGCTCCTGAAAATGGTGCCAGCCCTTTTGCCTCAGATGCTACGCCCAGTCTGGGAGCCTCAAACTCAGCTATGGGGTTTCATTTAGACCATTTTGTTGAAAAAGACGATGACATAGAGGGGTACCTAGGACGTTTTGAGTTATTAGCTACTACATATGGGTTAGAGAGAGAGAGGTGGAGTTTAAAGCTATCACAGGGATTGAGAGGTACTTCTTATGAAGTATTTGCCAAAATGAACAGGGAAGACCAAGACAATTATGACATGTTAAAGCAGGCTTTGTTATTAAGGTACGAGAAGAATGGTGAATTTTATCGTAAGAAATTTAGAAATGCCAAACTGTTGTCTGGGGAGACATACCACCAATTCTCTGCTAGACTAGAAACCTATTTGGAGAAATGGACGGCTCTGGGGAAGACCCAAGATCTTAAAGAAATGATCATGATTGAGCAATTGAGAGAGTCCATGGCTCCAGACATGAGAAAATTTCTCATGGAACAAGGTGCAGAGAAGTTGGGGGAAATTTTAAATGTTGCTGAGAGGTATCAGGCAGCTCAGGCAGAGGTAAGTGGTGCTAAAAAGAAGCACATAGACAATTTTAAAGCTCCACAGCAATTTAATAAATTTGATAATAGAGAGCAGGGAAATAAAGGTAGGACAAACTTTGAGCGGCCAAGAAATGACTACCGCGACAGAAACTCACAGTTCAATGACCAAAAGTTCAATGAAAGAAAACCGTTGAACCAAGGAAAAAGATGGTGTAAATGGTGCAAGAAGGATAACCATAACACCGAATTTTGTAGAAGGAAACCTTCAAACATTGCTGCAATGAAGTCGGGGACGCGAAGATTAAAGGTTAATCCTAATGGACAACAGGAACCTTATCACCCCCCAGTTTGTGAGGATGTTATTTGTAATGGGGTCACCATAAGGTGCCTTTATGATACAGGTTTGGATTATGATTCAGTTGTGAAGTCTAGCCTAGTGGACCCAAGTCAGTATACCACAGAAACAGTGGAAATACAAGGGGCGACTAAGGACATACCACTCATGACACTTCCCATCGCAAGGATAACGGTGAAAACTCGCTATGTGGAGGGAGAAATCAGAGCAGCAGTGATAGATGAACCAATCTACCCTCTGATATTGGGGTGTAGATACGTCTTCTTGGGGAATCCCGAGAAACCTGTGATCATGGCGACAGTGCAGACCAGGTCACAGAAGAAGGAGGAAGAAGGTGAACCTATAAATGCTCATCCAGAGGAGATGAGGAAGGCGCAGGCTGAGGATAGGACACTCAAGCCCTGTTTTAAAAAATTGCCCAAATGCCACACACCTCCGAGCAAGGGGGAATATTTCATGAAGAACAAACTCTTATACAGGAAGGCCGGAACTGGAACAAATGGTCACAACCAGCTGGTTCTTCCCACTTCATATAGAGATAAAGTGATGGAACTCGGGCATGCGATTCCCTTCAGTGGTCACATGGGGATCAGCGCCACAGGACAGCGTATAGCTTGTCATTACTTCTGGCCAGGGATAACGGAGGATATAAAAAGATATGTCAAATCCTGCCCAGAATGTCAAAGGGTAGCTCCAAAGCACTGGACTGCTCCTGCAACTCTAGGGGAAATGCCCATAGTGGGAACACCTTTTGAGAGGGTTGCAGTGGATATTGTAGGACCTCTCACTCGGACCAAGAGGAGGAACAGTTACATCCTTACTCTGGTGGACACTTGTTCTATGTGGGGAGAGGCGGTAGCCCTGCCATCAATTGATTCAAAACATGTAGCAGAGGCACTACTTACAATATTTACCCGATTAGGATTCCCGCATCAAATCTTGACGGATAATGGTTCTCAGTTCAAGGGGAAACTAACGGAAGAAGTTTTTAAGCTATTTCAAGCCAGACACTTTCATTGTAGTCCGTACCATCCACAAGGGAACGGCCAGGTAGAGAGGTTCAACGGGACTCTCATTTCTATCCTGAGAAAGCTGGCACACGAAAAACCGGATCTGTGGGATCAATTCCTGCCCGCCGCATTGTTTGCGTACCGGGAGGTACCACATAGTTCAACCGGGATGGCTCCCGCAACTCTGCTATTTGGGAGGCCAATAAAAGGTCCATTAGAAGCTCTATTAAGGACCTGGACAGATGAGAAGGCGGAAGAGACTGTTACCTCATCGTATCAATACGTGAACGAACTGACCACTCGTTTGAAAGCTGGATGGAAACTGGCAAATGATAATTTGAAGCAAGCCAGGAAGAAACATGCAGCATATTTTAATAGGAAGGCAAAGGACAGGGAACTGGCAGTCGGAGAGAAGGTGCTGCTTCTACTACCCGGAAGCCAGAATAAATTACAAATTGGTTGGCAAGGTCCATATACGGTTCTAGAGAAGGTGTCTAGAACAAACTATAAAATTGACAAAAAGGGGAAGGAGAAAGTTTATCATGTAAACCTGTTAAAGAAGTATCTGGACAGACCACTCCAGGAAAGCACCCCCTTATTGACCTTGGCTATTGCAACCCAGATGCAAAAAGAACCACTCACCTCACATGAATACCCATTACATCCTTGTGAAACCGCAGCACAGGTAAAAGTCAGTAAGCACCTGACTAAAAACCAGAGGGAGAGAGTTCAACAGGTTCTGGAGGAACATACAGATGTATTAACAGATAAACCAGGCCATACAAATTTGCTACAGTATGACATGAAACTGGTAGACTCAAACCCAATCTGTATGAGAGCCTATTCTATTCCGTTCGCGAAGGAGAAGGCATTGAAGGAAGAAATAGAGTATTTGTTGAAGGAGGGGATTATTTCGCACAGTGAATCATCTTTTAGTTCTAGTGTCGTTTTGTTGAGAAAACCGTCTGGGGAACACAGACTGTGCATAGATTACAGAACTGAATGCTGTCACAGAAGGACAAGTGGATCCATTACCAGACACAAAACAGTTATTTGCCAGACTGAACAAGGCAAAATACTTTTCAAAGGTGGATCTTAGTAAAGGCTATTACCAGATCCCAGTGAAGCCTGAAGTGAGACCTTATTTGGCTTTTAGCACTTCGGATGGACATTATGAATTCAATATGCTACCATTCGGACTGAAAAATGCTCCGAGTGTGTTTTCAAGGATGATGCGCAAATTGTTGGATCCCCTGAATAACCCATGTATCACGAATTTCATGGATGATATTCTCGTCGCCACAGAGACATTTGAAGAACACATTGAAGCTCTGGAGATGTTGTTTGATAGACTGCGGGAGGCGAACTTAACTGCTAGGCCAACAAAATGTTGTATTGGATGCAAAGAGTTGGAATTCTTGGGACACACTGTATATCAGGGTAATATGACCCCTGATCCTAAGAACTTGGAAAAACTGCAGAGAGCACCTAGGCCGCAAACAAAAAAGGACGTGCGATCATTTGTGTCGTTATGCGGATTTTATCAGAAATACATCAAGAATTTTAACGCTATTTGTGCTCCTCTGACTGATCTGACTCGCAAGGGACTTCCAGATAAAATTATTTGGACTGCACAATGTGAACTAGCGTTCCAAGAGTTAAAGGAAAAACTCACTAGCAAGCCTATTCTCAAACTGCCTGATTTGACACAGGACTTTGTCTTAAGAACCGATGCAAGTAATGTAGGACTAGGAGGGGCTTTGTTGCAAAGATCATCTTCACCTGATGGGGAACTGAAACCAGTCGCTTATGCAAGCCGTAAATTGAATAAGGCGGAACAAGGATACTCCACAAGCGAAAAAGAATGTTTAGCGTTAATCTGGGCAATAAAGAAGTTTCAAATCTATCTGTATGGTAGGACTTTTGTGGTGGAGACGGACCATCAGCCTCTCGTATTCTTATCTCAGGCTAAGCATGAAAACGCAAGATTGCTGAGGTGGTCTTTATTGCTTCAACCTTATCAGTTCAGTATCCAATATATCCCAGGCAAATTGAATGTCGGTGCAGATTTCCTCAGTCGGCACCCCTGTGATCAAAATTAGAGTAGTGGCAGACGTGAGGAGTAATTTTACCTATGTGTATCGCTGGTTTTGGAACTTGCCATAGGCATGTTTTCAAGTGGGGAGATGTGTAGTGAAATTGACAGAGATACAACGGTAAAATACCTCCAAAGATAACATGTAAGGATAAAAACATAATGCGTAGGCTGCTGATAGTACATGATCGCCCAGACCGCGGGTCATCACCCTCCATAAAAATTGACTTGCTAGACAGGAGGGGAACGGCGGATAAAAAGGAAAAAATATGACTGGAAAGATTGCGTGAGACTAGAAAGGCTAAGGAGACGCAATTGGGGGGGAAACGGAGAAAAGTCACGTTTCCCAAGTTGACATAAAGTAAGGAACTCGACAGAAGGGACCTTGGATATGTTACGCCACAGTCATTTATTGGTCGCTTTTGCGATACCAAGCCTTTGATTTGAATTCAGCGGCAGAACGCAGATGTTTGGAATATTACAAAAATTAAAAAGTAACTTTTTCGTAATATTAATGTTAGGAATATAAAAATTAGCTGGCCGGATGGCCCATTCTGAGCAGTGAACTAATATGTTCTTAATTTTACAGACGGATAGATAATATTGAAGATAATGACAAAAGACAGTGTTGTTCACATCAGCGACAGACTGTATGGAATAAAAAGTGTCGCTATTTGCACAAAAAAACACGACCTTGAGACGCAGGTGTTCAAATCTACTTAGTAGGGAAGCGAAGGGACATTGGTGGGAGCTGTGTCTAAATATAACTTTTAACGACAAAATTTTGGAGGGGAGAGAAAGGTTGGTTCAAAAATCAAGTACGTTTTTGAAAAAAAAAAACAAGTAGAGACGGACAGACTAACAGATAAACATCCATACTTGACTGAAGCATGACTGAAATGACTTTAGGGTAGGAAATTTGAATTTGAAATAAACCTAGGCAGTGATTGGCCACAGACAATCATTTTATCGGCGCTCAGACGCGCAAGTGGGGCCATTCCTCAATAGTTGTTCGATGATAGACACAGTATTTTAAAGTGTGGTGATTTCCAAATGAAAGAAAGTGAAATAAGTTCAGGGACGCCATACTATAGCCAGCAGCTCAGCTGAGTTTTGCTAGCATTTCTGTGTTCTTTATTCATAATCTGGTAAGATTGAAATTATTTCTTTGTATATTTTGAATATTGTTTAATGTTCGAGTGATTTGATACTGCCATATCATAATCTAGCCTTACAAACAAGTAGGGATTTGCTCTAGACCCCCCGCCCAAGTCAGGGTCTAGGGACCAACAATATACATAAACTCCAGCAAGGGTTAGGAAAGACAGATCAAGTGTTGAGAATAATGAAACATATTACCTATCCACTTTTAGGGAAGGAAACTAATAAATATTTTTCAGAATCTATAGTCTGGGAGGACCTATCTGATGTAAAACCACCATGGTAAATGTGCTGTTTGGTCAGAGAGATCTGACCTGTCTGTATGATGTGGTTGTTGTGTCCGTGTTGTGTCCAGACGTGGGTAGAGAATAGAATTTTGACACATAGCCAATACTTTGATTGCAGAGCTGTGAGTTTCAGTTGTCAACAAGGCGGTGTCCATTCAGTTGGTGATTTTACTCGAGTGTATCTGTGCAGTACGTTGTGACAGAGACCACTATTATTGCCCGCCAGCACGGAGAGGTGGGACCACCAGATTTCAGCACCAGAGCTACATATGCAAGTTGAGTGAGCCTCTGGTCTGCTGGAAGTTCACCAACGCCTTTTAGTTACTAATACCCCATAAAATTCCTGCAATTTACTGGACACTGTGTAGTCAATATAGACAGGTGTGATGAGGCCACCCCAACAGCACAAGCATTAACTATCCTCCCAAGTAGATGACTACTAGAACATTTAATAAAACTAACTAGTCTAGTACTTATATATGTACACTCTTGCATTTATTATGTAACATTCCATGCATTTCTTTCATAATTTTTAAATCCTTTTTTTTTTTAAAAAAAAGTTCTGGTCAACATAAAACTTGATCCAGAACAAATAAATGTAATATAATTCTATCAAAAATTTTACACTCTTGAGTTAGTTCAGTGTATTATAATATTTGTTAAATATTATTAGTCTGCTTAAATATCTGTGGGTGTATCTCTATAACTATCACACCACATTACATATCATTACCCTAGACATTTTACATAGCTACATTCATTAAGAAAAAAAAAAATTGAGTGTGAGGTCGTAGTGGTAGCAAGAAAGGCCTTCTGACAATTCACAACTACATTTTATCTCAGGAGCCTTCACAGCTGGCCTCATACATTACATTTAGTAATATCACCATCATACAATACCATCAAACCCACTACATACATTGGGGTCTTGTCCAGGGATAATTAGCCCACAGTAATATTAGGATCTCCTGGTTGGAGAAATAAAATTAGGGGAAAAAAAAATTGTGAAATTCCCTTTAAAATTAAAAGTGTCCCTGCAGATAAAAGTTGGTGAATCTTCACAGCCAGTGATAATTAATTAGTTAACTGGTTAGTTAGAATTAGTTAGACTATAGTCATAAGAAGTACTTAGTGTATTTACTGGTTAGAGATTTAGCTTGTATATTATTATATTGTCTGAAAAGTATGGCGGAGCTAGCAAAATTCCGATCAGCTGCTGTGCTGACCGCAAAGGAGATGGGAATGGATGGTCAGATTTTAATTCAATATGTAACGGCTGAATGTGATAAATATATTGAAAGGGAAGATAGAAAGGTAGCTGAAGAGAAGAGGTTACAAATTGAGGCTGATAGAGAAATTAAGAGGCTGCAGATTGAGGCAGAAGAAAAACGACAGCAAAGGGAGGCAGAAGAAAAACGACAGCAAAGGGAGGCAGAAGAAAAAAAAGTTGACTGCCGAAAGGGAGGCAGAAGAAAAAAGGTTGACTGCCGAAAGGGAGGCAGAAGATAGAAGGTTGCAAAGGGAGCACGAATTACGACTAAGGGAGCTGGAATTACAAGGCCCGGCTCCTGAAAATGGTGCCAGCCCTTTTGCCTCAGATGCTACGCCCAGTCTGGGAGCCTCAAACTCAGCTATGGGGTTTCATTTAGACCATTTTGTTGAAAAAGACGATGACATAGAGGGGTACCTAGGACGTTTTGAGTTATTAGCTACTACATATGGGTTAGAGAGAGAGAGGTGGAGTTTAAAGCTATCACAGGGATTGAGAGGTACTTCTTATGAAGTATTTGCCAAAATGAACAGGGAAGACCAAGACAATTATGACATGTTAAAGCAGGCTTTGTTATTAAGGTACGAGAAGAATGGTGAATTTTATCGTAAGAAATTTAGAAATGCCAAACTGTTGTCTGGGGAGACATACCACCAATTCTCTGCTAGACTAGAAACCTATTTGGAGAAATGGACGGCTCTGGGGAAGACCCAAGATCTTAAAGAAATGATCATGATTGAGCAATTGAGAGAGTCCATGGCTCCAGACATGAGAAAATTTCTCATGGAACAAGGTGCAGAGAAGTTGGGGGAAATTTTAAATGTTGCTGAGAGGTATCAGGCAGCTCAGGCAGAGGTAAGTGGTGCTAAAAAGAAGCACATAGACAATTTTAAAGCTCCACAGCAATTTAATAAATTTGATAATAGAGAGCAGGGAAATAAAGGTAGGACAAACTTTGAGCGGCCAAGAAATGACTATCGCGACAGAAACTCACAGTTCAATGACCAAAAGTTCAATGAAAGAAAACCGTTGAACCAAGGAAAAAGATGGTGTAAATGGTGCAAGAAGGATAACCATAACACCGAATTTTGTAGAAGGAAACCTTCAAACATTGCTGCAATGAAGTCGGGGACGCGAAGATTAAAGGTTAATCCTAATGGACAACAGGAACCTTATCCCCCCCAGTTTGTGAGGATGTTATTTGTAATGGGGTCACCATAAGGTGCCTTTATGATACAGGTTTGGATTATGATTCAGTTGTGAAGTCTAGCCTAGTGGACCCAAGTCAGTATACCACAGAAACAGTGGAAATACAAGGGGCGACTAAGGACATACCACTCATGACACTTCCCATCGCAAGGATAACGGTGAAAACTCGCTATGTGGAGGGAGAAATCAGAGCAGCAGTGATAGATGAACCAATCTACCCTCTGATATTGGGGTGTAGATACGTCTTCTTGGGGAATCCCGAGAAACCTGTGATCATGGCGACAGTGCAGACCAGGTCACAGAAGAAGGAGGAAGAAGGTGAACCTATAAATGCTCATCCAGAGGAGATGAGGAAGGCGCAGGCTGAGGATAGGACACTCAAGCCCTGTTTTAAAAAATTGCCCAAATGCCACACACCTCCGAGCAAGGGGGAATATTTCATGAAGAACAAACTCTTATACAGGAAAGCCGGAACTGGAACAAATGGTCACAACCAGCTGGTTCTTCCCACTTCATATAGAGATAAAGTGATGGAACTCGGGCATGCGATTCCCTTCAGTGGTCACATGGGGATCAGCGCCACAGGACAGCGTATAGCTTGTCATTACTTCTGGCCAGGGATAACGGAGGATATAAAAAGATATGTCAAATCCTGCCCAGAATGTCAAAGGGTAGCTCCAAAGCACTGGACTGCTCCTGCAACTCTAGGGGAAATGCCCATAGTGGGAACACCTTTTGAGAGGGTTGCAGTGGATATTGTAGGACCTCTCACTCGGACCAAGAGGAGGAACAGTTACATCCTTACTCTGGTGGACACTTGTTCTATGTGGGGAGAGGCGGTAGCCCTGCCATCAATTGATTCAAAACATGTAGCAGAGGCACTACTTACAATATTTACCCGATTAGGATTCCCGCATCAAATCTTGACGGATAATGGTTCTCAGTTCAAGGGGAAACTAACGGAAGAAGTTTTTAAGCTATTTCAAGCCAGACACTTTCATTGTAGTCCGTACCATCCACAAGGGAACGGCCAGGTAGAGAGGTTCAACGGGACTCTCATTTCTATCCTGAGAAAGCTGGCACACGAAAAACCGGATCTGTGGGATCAATTCCTGCCCGCCGCATTGTTTGCGTACCGGGAGGTACCACATAGTTCAACCGGGATGGCTCCCGCAACTCTGCTATTTGGGAGGCCAATAAAAGGTCCATTAGAAGCTCTATTAAGGACCTGGACAGATGAGAAGGCGGAAGAGACTGTTACCTCATCGTATCAATACGTGAACGAACTGACCACTCGTTTGAAAGCTGGATGGAAACTGGCAAATGATAATTTGAAGCAAGCCAGGAAGAAACATGCAGCATATTTTAATAGGAAGGCAAAGGACAGGGAACTGGCAGTCGGAGAGAAGGTGCTGCTTCTACTACCCGGAAGCCAGAATAAATTACAAATTGGTTGGCAAGGTCCATATACGGTTCTAGAGAAGGTGTCTAGAACAAACTATAAAATTGACAAAAAGGGGAAGGAGAAAGTTTATCATGTAAACCTGTTAAAGAAGTATCTGGACAGACCACTCCAGGAAAGCACCCCCTTATTGACCTTGGCTATTGCAACCCAGATGCAAAAAGAACCACTCACCTCACATGAATACCCATTACATCCTTGTGAAACCGCAGCACAGGTAAAAGTCAGTAAGCACCTGACTAAAAACCAGAGGGAGAGAGTTCAACAGGTTCTGGAGGAACATACAGATGTATTAACAGATAAACCAGGCCATACAAATTTGCTACAGTATGACATGAAACTGGTAGACTCAAACCCAATCTGTATGAGAGCCTATTCTATTCCGTTCGCGAAGGAGAAGGCATTGAAGGAAGAAATAGAGTATTTGTTGAAGGAGGGGATTATTTCGCACAGTGAATCATCTTTTAGTTCTAGTGTCGTTTTGTTGAGAAAACCGTCTGGGAACACAGACTGTGCATAGATTACAGGAAACTGAATGCTGTCACAGAAGGACAAGTGGATCCATTACCAGACACAAAACAGTTATTTGCCAGACTGAACAAGGCAAAATACTTTTCAAAGGTGGATCTTAGTAAAGGCTATTACCAGATCCCAGTGAAGCCTGAAGTGAGACCTTATTTGGCTTTTAGCACTTCGGATGGACATTATGAATTCAATATGCTACCATTCGGACTGAAAAATGCTCCGAGTGTGTTTTCAAGGATGATGCGCAAATTGTTGGATCCCCTGAATAACCCATGTATCACGAATTTCATGGATGATATTCTCGTCGCCACAGAGACATTTGAAGAACACATTGAAGCTCTGGAGATGTTGTTTGATAGACTTCGGGAGGCGAACTTAACTGCTAGGCCAACAAAATGTTGTATTGGATGCAAAGAGTTGGAATTCTTGGGACACACTGTATATCAGGGTAATATGACCCCTGATCCTAAGAACTTGGGAAAACTGCAGAGAGCACCTAGGCCGCAAACAAAAAAGGACGTGCGATCATTTGTGTCGTTATGCGGATTTTATCAGAAATACATCAAGAATTTTAACGCTATTTGTGCTCCTCTGACTGATCTGACTCGCAAGGGACTTCCAGATAAAATTATTTGGACTGCACAATGTGAACTAGCGTTCCAAGAGTTAAAGGAAAAACTCACTAGCAAGCCTATTCTCAAACTGCCTGATTTGACACAGGACTTTGTCTTAAGAACCGATGCAAGTAATGTAGGACTAGGAGGGGCTTTGTTGCAAAGATCATCTTCACCTGATGGGGAACTGAAACCAGTCGCTTATGCAAGCCGTAAATTGAATAAGGCGGAACAAGGATACTCCACAAGCGAAAAAGAATGTTTAGCGTTAATCTGGGCAATAAAGAAGTTTCAAATCTATCTGTATGGTAGGACTTTTGTGGTGGAGACGGACCATCAGCCTCTCGTATTCTTATCTCAGGCTAAGCATGAAAACGCAAGATTGCTGAGGTGGTCTTTATTGCTTCAACCTTATCAGTTCAGTATCCAATATATCCCAGGCAAATTGAATGTCGGTGCAGATTTCCTCAGTCGGCACCCCTGTGATCAAAATTAGAGTAGTGGCAGACGTGAGGAGTAATTTTACCTATGTGTATCGCTGGTTTTGGAACTTGCCATAGGCATGTTTTCAAGTGGGGAGATGTGTAGTGAAATTGACAGAGATACAACGGTAAAATACCTCCAAAGATAACATGTAAGGATAAAAACATAATGCGTAGGCTGCTGATAGTACATGATCGCCCAGACCGCGGGTCATCACCCTCCATAAAAATTGACTTGCTAGACAGGAGGGGAACGGCGGATAAAAAGGAAAAAATATGACTGGAAAGATTGCGTGAGACTAGAAAGGCTAAGGAGACGCAATTGGGGGGGGGGGGGGGGGAACGGAGAAAAGTCACGTTTCCCAAGTTGACATAAAGTAAGGAACTCGACAGAAGGGACCTTGGATATGTTACGCCACAGTCATTTATTGGTCGCTTTTGCGATACCAAGCCTTTGATTTGAATTCAGCGGCAGAACGCAGATGTTTGGAATATTACAAAAATTAAAAAGTAACTTTTTCGTAATATTAATGTTAGGAATATAAAAATTAGCTGGCCGGATGGCCCATTCTGAGCAGTGAACTAATATGTTCTTAATTTTACAGACGGATAGATAATATTGAAGATAATGACAAAAGACAGTGTTGTTCACATCAGCGACAGACTGTATGGAATAAAAAGTGTCGCTATTTGCACAAAAAAAACACGACCTTGAGACGCAGGTGTTCAAATCTACTTAGTAGGGAAGCGAAGGGACATTGGTGGGAGCTGTGTCTAAATATAACTTTTAACGACAAAATTTTGGAGGGGAGAGAAAGGTTGGTTCAAAAATCAAGTACGTTTTTGAAAAAAAAACAAGTAGAGACGGACAGACTAACAGATAAACATCCATACTTGACTGAAGCATGACTGAAATGACTTTAGGGTAGGAAATTTGAATTTGAAATAAACCTAGGCAGTGATTGGCCACAGACAATCATTTTATCGGCGCTCAGACGCGCAAGTGGGGCCATTCCTCAATAGTTGTTCGATGATAGACACAGTATTTTAAAGTGTGGTGATTTCCAAATGAAAGAAAGTGAAATAAGTTCAGGGACGCCATACTATAGCCAGCAGCTCAGCTGAGTTTTGCTAGCATTTCTGTGTTCTTTATTCATAATCTGGTAAGATTGAAATTATTTCTTTGTATATTTTGAATATTGTTTAATGTTCGAGTGATTTGATACTGCCATATCATAATCTAGCCTTACAAACAAGTAGGGATTTGCTCTAGACCCCCCGCCCAAGTCAGGGTCTAGGGACCAACAATATACATAAACTCCAGCAAGGGTTAGGAAAGACAGATCAAGTGTTGAGAATAATGAAACATATTACCTATCCACTTTTAGGGAAGGAAACTAATAAATATTTTTCAGAATCTATAGTCTGGGAGGACCTATCTGATGTAAAACCACCATGGTAAATGTGCTGTTTGGTCAGAGAGATCTGACCTGTCTGTATGATGTGGTTGTTGTGTCCGTGTTGTGTCCAGACGTGGGTAGAGAATAGAATTTTGACACATAGCCAATACTTTGATTGCAGAGCTGTGAGTTTCAGTTGTCAACAAGGCGGTGTCCATTCAGTTGGTGATTTTACTCGAGTGTATCTGTGCAGTACGTTGTGACAGAGACCACTATTATTGCCCGCCAGCACGGAGAGGTGGGACCACCAGATTTCAGCACCAGAGCTACATATGCAAGTTGAGTGAGCCTCTGGTCTGCTGGAAGTTCACCAACGCCTTTTAGTTACTAATACCCCATAAAATTCCTGTAATTTACTGGACACTGTGTAGTCAATATAGACAGGTGTGATGAGGCCACCCCAACAGCACAAGCATAACTATCCTCCCAAGTAGATGACTACTAGAACATTTTAATAAAACTAACTAGTCTAGTACTTATATATGTACACTCTTGCATTTATTATGTAACATTCCATGCATTTCTTTCATAATTTTTAAATCCTTTTTTTTTTAAAAAAAGTTCTGGTCAACATAAAACTTGATCCAGAACAAAAATAAATGTAATATAATTCTATCAAAAATTTTACACTCTTGAGTTAGTTCAGTGTATTATAATATTTGTTAAATATTATTAGTCTGCTTAAATATCTGTGGGTGTATCTATAACTATCACACCACATTACATATCATTACCCTAGACATTTTACATAGCTACATTCATTAAGAAAAAAAAATTGAGTGTGAGGTCGTAGTGGTAGCAAGAAAGGCCTTCTGACAATTCACAACTACATTTTATCTCAGGAGCCTTCACAGCTGGCCTCATACATTACATTTAGTAATATCACCATCATACAATACCATCAAACCCACTACATACATTGGGGTCTTGTCCAGGGATAATTAGCCCAACAGTAATATTAGGATCTCCTGGTTGGAGAAATAAAATTAGGGGAAAAAAAAAAAAAAAATTGTGAAATTCCCTTTAAAATTAAAAGTGTCCCTGCAGATAAAAGTTGGTGAATCTTCACAGCCAGTGATAATTAATTAGTTAACTGGTTAGTTAGAATTAGTTAGACTATAGTCATAAGAAGTACTTAGTGTATTTACTGGTTAGAGATTTAGCTTGTATATTATTATATTGTCTGAAAAGTATGGCGGAGCTAGCAAAATTCCGATCAGCTGCTGTGCTGACCGCAAAGGAGATGGGAATGGATGGTCAGATTTTAATTCAATATGTAACGGCTGAATGTGATAAATATATTGAAAGGGAAGATAGAAAGGTAGCTGAAGAGAAGAGGTTACAAATTGAGGCTGATAGAGAAATTAAGAGGCTGCAGATTGAGGCAGAAGAAAAACGACAGCAAAGGGAGGCAGAAGAAAAACGACAGCAAAGGGAGGCAGAAGAAAAAAGGTTGACTGCCGAAAGGGAGGCAGAAGAAAAAAGGTTGACTGCCGAAAGGGAGGCAGAAGATAGAAGGTTGCAAAGGGAGCACGAATTACGACTAAGGGAGCTGGAATTACAAGGCCCGGCTCCTGAAAATGGTGCCAGCCCTTTTGCCTCAGATGCTACGCCCAGTCTGGGAGCCTCAAACTCAGCTATGGGGTTTCATTTAGACCATTTTGTTGAAAAAGACGATGACATAGAGGGGTACCTAGGACGTTTTGAGTTATTAGCTACTACATATGGGTTAGAGAGAGAGAGGTGGAGTTTAAAGCTATCACAGGGATTGAGAGGTACTTCTTATGAAGTATTTGCCAAAATGAACAGGGAAGACCAAGACAATTATGACATGTTAAAGCAGGCTTTGTTATTAAGGTACGAGAAGAATGGTGAATTTTATCGTAAGAAATTTAGAAATGCCAAACTGTTGTCTGGGGAGACATACCACCAATTCTCTGCTAGACTAGAAACCTATTTGGAGAAATGGACGGCTCTGGGGAAGACCCAAGATCTTAAAGAAATGATCATGATTGAGCAATTGAGAGAGTCCATGGCTCCAGACATGAGAAAATTTCTCATGGAACAAGGTGCAGAGAAGTTGGGGGAAATTTTAAATGTTGCTGAGAGGTATCAGGCAGCTCAGGCAGAGGTAAGTGGTGCTAAAAAGAAGCACATAGACAATTTTAAAGCTCCACAGCAATTTAATAAATTTGATAATAGAGAGCAGGGAAATAAAGGTAGGACAAACTTTGAGCGGCCAAGAAATGACTATCGCGACAGAAACTCACAGTTCAATGACCAAAAGTTCAATGAAAGAAAACCGTTGAACCAAGGAAAAAGATGGTGTAAATGGTGCAAGAAGGATAACCATAACACCGAATTTTGTAGAAGGAAACCTTCAAACATTGCTGCAATGAAGTCGGGGACGCGAAGATTAAAGGTTAATCCTAATGGACAACAGGAACCTTATCACCCCCCAGTTTGTGAGGATGTTATTTGTAATGGGGTCACCATAAGGTGCCTTTATGATACAGGTTTGGATTATGATTCAGTTGTGAAGTCTAGCCTAGTGGACCCAAGTCAGTATACCACAGAAACAGTGGAAATACAAGGGGCGACTAAGGACATACCACTCATGACACTTCCCATCGCAAGGATAACGGTGAAAACTCGCTATGTGGAGGGAGAAATCAGAGCAGCAGTGATAGATGAACCAATCTACCCTCTGATATTGGGGTGTAGATACGTCTTCTTGGGGAATCCCGAGAAACCTGTGATCATGGCGACAGTGCAGACCAGGTCACAGAAGAAGGAGGAAGAAGGTGAACCTATAAATGCTCATCCAGAGGAGATGAGGAAGGCGCAGGCTGAGGATAGGACACTCAAGCCCTGTTTTAAAAAATTGCCCAAATGCCACACACCTCCGAGCAAGGGGAATATTTCATGAAGAACAAACTCTTATACAGGAAGGCCGGAACTGGAACAAATGGTCACAACCAGCTGGTTCTTCCCACTTCATATAGAGATAAAGTGATGGAACTCGGGCATGCGATTCCCTTCAGTGGTCACATGGGGATCAGCGCCACAGGACAGCGTATAGCTTGTCATTACTTCTGGCCAGGGATAACGGAGGATATAAAAAGATATGTCAAATCCCGCCCAGAATGTCAAAGGGTAGCTCCAAAGCACTGGACTGCTCCTGCAACTCTAGGGGAAATGCCCATAGTGGGAACACCTTTTGAGAGGGTTGCAGTGGATATTGTAGGACCTCTCACTCGGACCAAGAGGAGGAACAGTTACATCCTTACTCTGGTGGACACTTGTTCTATGTGGGGAGAGGCGGTAGCCCTGCCATCAATTGATTCAAAACATGTAGCAGAGGCACTACTTACAATATTTACCCGATTAGGATTCCCGCATCAAATCTTGACGGATAATGGTTCTCAGTTCAAGGGGAAACTAACGGAAGAAGTTTTTAAGCTATTTCAAGCCAGACACTTTCATTGTAGTCCGTACCATCCACAAGGGAACGGCCAGGTAGAGAGGTTCAACGGGACTCTCATTTCTATCCTGAGAAAGCTGGCACACGAAAAACCGGATCTGTGGGATCAATTCCTGCCCGCCGCATTGTTTGCGTACCGGGAGGTACCACATAGTTCAACCGGGATGGCTCCCGCAACTCTGCTATTTGGGAGGCCAATAAAAGGTCCATTAGAAGCTCTATTAAGGACCTGGACAGATGAGAAGGCGGAAGAGACTGTTACCTCATCGTATCAATACGTGAACGAACTGACCACTCGTTTGAAAGCTGGATGGAAACTGGCAAATGATAATTTGAAGCAAGCCAGGAAGAAACATGCAGCATATTTTAATAGGAAGGCAAAGGACAGGGAACTGGCAGTCGGAGAGAAGGTGCTGCTTCTACTACCCGGAAGCCAGAATAAATTACAAATTGGTTGGCAAGGTCCATATACGGTTCTAGAGAAGGTGTCTAGAACAAACTATAAAATTGACAAAAAGGGGAAGGAGAAAGTTTATCATGTAAACCTGTTAAAGAAGTATCTGGACAGACCACTCCAGGAAAGCACCCCCTTATTGACCTTGGCTATTGCAACCCAGATGCAAAAAGAACCACTCACCTCACATGAATACCCATTACATCCTTGTGAAACCGCAGCACAGGTAAAAGTCAGTAAGCACCTGACTAAAAACCAGAGGGAGAGAGTTCAACAGGTTCTGGAGGAACATACAGATGTATTAACAGATAAACCAGGCCATACAAATTTGCTACAGTATGACATGAAACTGGTAGACTCAAACCCAATCTGTATGAGAGCCTATTCTATTCCGTTCGCGAAGGAGAAGGCATTGAAGGAAGAAATAGAGTATTTGTTGAAGGAGGGGATTATTTCGCACAGTGAATCATCTTTTAGTTCTAGTGTCGTTTTGTTGAGAAAACCGTCTGGGGAACACAGACTGTGCATAGATTACAGGAAACTGAATGCTGTCACAGAAGGACAAGTGGATCCATTACCAGACACAAAACAGTTATTTGCCAGACTGAACAAGGCAAAATACTTTTCAAAGGTGGATCTTAGTAAAGGCTATTACCAGATCCCAGTGAAGCCTGAAGTGAGACCTTATTTGGCTTTTAGCACTTCGGATGGACATTATGAATTCAATATGCTACCATTCGGACTGAAAAATGCTCCGAGTGTGTTTTCAAGGATGATGCGCAAATTGTTGGATCCCCTGAATAACCCATGTATCACGAATTTCATGGATGATATTCTCGTCGCCACAGAGACATTTGAAGAACACATTGAAGCTCTGGAGATGTTGTTTGATAGACTTCGGGAGGCGAACTTAACTGCTAGGCCAACAAAATGTTGTATTGGATGCAAAGAGTTGGAATTCTTGGGACACACTGTATATCAGGGTAATATGACCCCTGATCCTAAGAACTTGGAAAAACTGCAGAGAGCACCTAGGCCGCAAACAAAAAAGGACGTGCGATCATTTGTGTCGTTATGCGGATTTTATCAGAAATACATCAAGAATTTTAACGCTATTTGTGCTCCTCTGACTGATCTGACTCGCAAGGGACTTCCAGATAAAATTATTTGGACTGCACAATGTGAACTAGCGTTCCAAGAGTTAAAGGAAAAACTCACTAGCAAGCCTATTCTCAAACTGCCTGATTTGACACAGGACTTTGTCTTAAGAACCGATGCAAGTAATGTAGGACTAGGAGGGGCTTTGTTGCAAAGATCATCTTCACCTGATGGGGAACTGAAACCAGTCGCTTATGCAAGCCGTAAATTGAATAAGGCGGAACAAGGATACTCCACAAGCGAAAAAGAATGTTTAGCGTTAATCTGGGCAATAAAGAAGTTTCAAATCTATCTGTATGGTAGGACTTTTGTGGTGGAGACGGACCATCAGCCTCTCGTATTCTTATCTCAGGCTAAGCATGAAAACGCAAGATTGCTGAGGTGGTCTTTATTGCTTCAACCTTATCAGTTCAGTATCCAATATATCCCAGGCAAATTGAATGTCGGTGCAGATTTCCTCAGTCGGCACCCCTGTGATCAAAATTAGAGTAGTGGCAGACGTGAGGAGTAATTTTACCTATGTGTATCGCTGGTTTTGGAACTTGCCATAGGCATGTTTTCAAGTGGGGAGATGTGTAGTGAAATTGACAGAGATACAACGGTAAAATACCTCCAAAGATAACATGTAAGGATAAAAACATAATGCGTAGGCTGCTGATAGTACATGATCGCCCAGACCGCGGGTCATCACCCTCCATAAAAATTGACTTGCTAGACAGGAGGGGAACGGCGGATAAAAAGGAAAAAATATGACTGGAAAGATTGCGTGAGACTAGAAAGGCTAAGGAGACGCAATTGGGGGGGAAACGGAGAAAAGTCACGTTTCCCAAGTTGACATAAAGTAAGGAACTCGACAGAAGGGACCTTGGATATGTTACGCCACAGTCATTTATTGGTCGCTTTTGCGATACCAAGCCTTTGATTTGAATTCAGCGGCAGAACGCAGATGTTTGGAATATTACAAAAATTAAAAAGTAACTTTTTCGTAATATTAATGTTAGGAATATAAAAATTAGCTGGCCGGATGGCCCATTCTGAGCAGTGAACTAATATGTTCTTAATTTTACAGACGGATAGATAATATTGAAGATAATGACAAAAGACAGTGTTGTTCACATCAGCGACAGACTGTATGGAATAAAAAGTGTCGCTATTTGCACAAAAAAACACGACCTTGAGACGCAGGTGTTCAAATCTACTTAGTAGGGAAGCGAAGGGACATTGGTGGGAGCTGTGTCTAAATATAACTTTTAACGACAAAATTTTGGAGGGGAGAGAAAGGTTGGTTCAAAAATCAAGTACGTTTTTGAAAAAAAAAACAAGTAGAGACGGACAGACTAACAGATAAACATCCATACTTGACTGAAGCATGACTGAAATGACTTTAGGGTAGGAAATTTGAATTTGAAATAAACCTAGGCAGTGATTGGCCACAGACAATCATTTTATCGGCGCTCAGACGCGCAAGTGGGGCCATTCCTCAATAGTTGTTCGATGATAGACACAGTATTTTAAAGTGTGGTGATTTCCAAATGAAAGAAAGTGAAATAAGTTCAGGGACGCCATACTATAGCCAGCAGCTCAGCTGAGTTTTGCTAGCATTTCTGTGTTCTTTATTCATAATCTGGTAAGATTGAAATTATTTCTTTGTATATTTTGAATATTGTTTAATGTTCGAGTGATTTGATACTGCCATATCATAATCTAGCCTTACAAACAAGTAGGGATTTGCTCTAGACCCCCCGCCCAAGTCAGGGTCTAGGGACCAACAATATACATAAACTCCAGCAAGGGTTAGGAAAGACAGATCAAGTGTTGAGAATAATGAAACATATTACCTATCCACTTTTAGGGAAGGAAACTAATAAATATTTTTCAGAATCTATAGTCTGGGAGGACCTATCTGATGTAAAACCACCATGGTAAATGTGCTGTTTGGTCAGAGAGATCTGACCTGTCTGTATGATGTGGTTGTTGTGTCCGTGTTGTGTCCAGACGTGGGTAGAGAATAGAATTTTGACACATAGCCAATACTTTGATTGCAGAGCTGTGAGTTTCAGTTGTCAACAAGGCGGTGTCCATTCAGTTGGTGATTTTACTCGAGTGTATCTGTGCAGTACGTTGTGACAGAGACCACTATTATTGCCCGCCAGCACGGAGAGGTGGGACCACCAGATTTCAGCACCAGAGCTACATATGCAAGTTGAGTGAGCCTCTGGTCTGCTGGAAGTTCACCAACGCCTTTTAGTTACTAATACCCCATAAAATTCCTGTAATTTACTGGACACTGTGTAGTCAATATAGACAGGTGTGATGAGGCCACCCCAACAGCACAAGCATTAACTATCCTCCCAAGTAGATGACTACTAGAACATTTTAATAAAACTAACTAGTCTAGTACTTATATATGTACACTCTTGCATTTATTATGTAACATTCCATGCATTTCTTTCATAATTTTTAAATCCTTTTTTTAAAAAAAAAAAAAAGTTCTGGTCAACATAAAACTTGATCCAGAACAAATAAATGTAATATAATTCTATCAAAAATTTTACACTCTTGAGTTAGTTCAGTGTATTATAATATTTGTTAAATATTATTAGTCTTGAAAATGGTATGCAACAAATTTTCCTTTTAATGGAAGTAAGAAACAGAGTTCTTCAATGTTACAAAGAACCAACCCTAACATACGACAATAAGTCATGGACAATTAGTAAAGAATAAAGGAAAAGCACCGGAGACCCAAACAGATGTGGTTTCACTGAACATGGTGAAGAATACCACGAGTATCTAAAAGGAATAAAGGAGGATGTACTGGAAGAGACCACAAGGAGCAAAGGCAGCAATTACTCAGAAGTAAGCAATCCCATTTTCGCTGGGCATGTTATGAGAAGGAGAAAGCTGGAATATACTGTTGACAACTGGAAAGATTTAAAAAAAAAAAAAAAAAAAAGAGAGACACAGGATGACACAGAGAGAAGATACTGGAAAGTTAGACATCATGGCATGGAAAGTTTGACGTCATGACAGGGAAAGTTTGACGTCATGGCATGGAAAGTTTGACGTCATGGCATGGAAAGTTTGACGTCATGGCATGGAAAGTTTGACGTCATGGCATGGAAAGTTTGACGTCATGGCATGGAAAGTTTGACGTCATGGCATGGAAAGTTTGACGTCATGGCATGGAAAGTTTGACGTCATGGCATGGAAAGTTTGACGTCATGACATGGAAAGTTTGACGTCATGGCATGGAAAGTTTGACGTCATGGCATGGAAAGTTTGACGTCATGGCATGGAAAGTTTGACGTCATGGCATGGAAAGTTTGACGTCATGGCATGGAAAGTTTGACGTCATGGCATGGAAAGTTTGACGTCATGGCATGGAAAGTTTGACGTCATGGCATGGAAAGTTTGACGTCATGGCATGGAAAGTTTGAGGTCATGGCATGGAAAGTTTGAGGTCATGGCATGGAAAGTTTGACGTCATGGCATGGAAAGTTTGACGTCATGGCATGGAAAGTTTGACGTCATGGCATGGAAAGTTTGACGTCATGGCATGGAAAGTTTGATGTCATGGCATGGAAAGTTTGACGTCATGGCATGGAAAGTTTGACGTCATGGCATGGAAAGTTTGACGTCATGGCATGGACAGTTTGACGTCATGGCATGGACAGTTTGACGTCATGGCATAGAGAGAAGTCACCAAAACAACCGAGAAAAAGTACCAGAGACAGGTAGATGTGGAGAGACATGATCACATACATGGTACTTGAAGAAGTAGAACTGCTCCACATCAAACCCTCCATGCAAAAAACAAAACTTCACATCAGACCTCGGTTTTCAAAATACACGCCCTCGACTGAGGCACATACAAGGAAGATATGCTCCGAACACGAAGAGATCATTGGCATGAACGGAAACGATGGTGTCACAGCAAACGAAACATCGTGAGCGGAACTTAAAAAAAAAATCAGCAATAATGGAATTAGTGGTCGCAGCTGCAGTCCATGTTTCACAAGGAACGAAAATAGCTTGCAGTGATGATGATGATGGTGATGATATGTCCTGTAACTGTGAGTGTGATCATGAAACAAGAACACTAAGTAAATGTAACCCGGTGACAAACTACCTGATAAAAGTAAGCAAACATTGCTTAAAAGATAACAGCGCTTACTATCGATACTCACACAACCGAATCTCAGATGTTAATGTCGCATAGAGATTATGATCAATAAATTTTCTATATTTCCTTTCTTTTTCTACCCGTGTCCTCCACTTTATTATCGCTCTTTTATCCTTTTCCTGTGTTTTTCGCATTCGTACGTTTGCGACTATAAACATTACTATTTTCCCATTCAAACTTTCGCCTGTTTCTTTTCTCATTTAGAAACGCGCACGCATGTTATTATATAACGTGTCAGTCGCTGCAGTCAGACGAGATGTGTGATTATGTTTCATACTCAGACATAGGAGCAGACTTTTGGTCTAGCATTTTCACCTGACACGAGCGTTCCTTCGACGTGAGGTGTGAAAACCGACACCTGCACGGTGCAGAATGAGACATTTGTCTGGTATTTTCCTCTGTCACGACACTCTCAGACAGTTTCGTAGCGTGAGGTGCCTAAGACGCGTTTGGCATGTTATGTCCAGCGTCTAAGGTACGTAGGTGTTAGGAAAGGGGAGAGATCGGGTTTTTGGAAATAGTGGGATCTTTGTCTGGTTTAAGATATTAACCAGAGTTTTAAACTTGATTTCACTCATTCTCCATTTGCAGTAGACGTGGTCACTTCGTTCTAGATACTTAAACTTATAAGCGAAACTCTTAGTTTCGATGTGATACCGTAGTTCTGTGTTGAGTGAAGAAAACTGGGGTTAACCCAAACTTTGCCAGCGTTAAGTACTGATGAGTAATATCTGAGAAGAACTAAAACATTTTCCTTAAAAGACTTGGTGTAAAATCTTTACAAGAACTTTAAAGGTGAAATGACATAACGGGCCTATTGCAGATTTTATTCTTCCTGAGAACACTTAAGTACAGTTCAGCCCTTGTGGCAAGTAAACTATTACAAACAGTAACGTTCCGCAAATTATGTCAACTTGTGGTGTGACCAAGAATTTTTTTACTTTTTGATCGAAGTTACAAACCTGACATTGTTCCTAAGTAGTGGAAACCTCGTGATTCTGATCATGTGAGCCCGCTTGAAAACTTATTCTTACCTGAACTGATAAGGTGACAATAACTTAAAATCTGAACAAAATCATCGCCTGAAGAGGACGCTCCCCGGACAAATTGGATGAAACCAAGATCTGCAGAGCTGGGTATCCGCTTCATCAAATGATAAAACAGATTGTGTCATAACGTGCGCCAGACGGTGAACAACAGCAAGCTATAGGGTAAGAAAGTGAGAAATGCACGACAGGGCCCTGATGAATGAACCGAGAGAAAGCAGGAACGAGTAACTTTTCTTTTATGGTATACCAAATTTCACCCACTTTGTAATTTCTTTATGCAAGTTTTTTTTGTTGCAACAAGATACTTTTCCTTAGGATAGATCATACGAATATCTAAGTCTGTTCATGCCTTTAAAAGGGGAAAATCATTAGATTACCGCTAATGTATCCTTGATTCCTTGGGGCTATTACTTTCTTCTAACAGGACTGTGGGCATACCTTGAGGGATAAGATCATACTGTGGGTCTATCATTCTTGTAGCATTTTTATTGACTTTTTTGACTATTTGTATATGCTTTGATGTAATTTTATGTGTTGTGATGGAATTTTCTGATAATTAAAAATTCCCTTGAACTTAATCAGTGTGTCGGGTCAGCTCGTTCCCAAATATCTATATAATCATTGTTATAGTTTTCCCATGTGTGTGTGTCTACATGTCGTCAATTGTGTGTGTGTGTGTGTGTGCACGTGAGTGGTAATATATATATATATATATATATATATATATATATATATATATATATATATATATATATATATATATATATATATATATATATTAATATATATAGTTTACAGACTGTCTGACTCCCCTGGATCCGTTGTAGAAGATAGGCGGAGAGAGAGAAGATTCTCGCTTTCCGGGACAGCCTCTATAAATTTCTACCATCTCACTCGTGGAAATCTATTTCTACTATCATCTCTCACTGTGGCTATCACTCATTCTAATCTATTCAGAAGGGACCAACCCAAGTCTTAATTCCCCTATCAGAAATCTACGACAGTTAACATCACTTATTGCTGATGCTCACCACCGACTAATCTCAGATGTTAACAGAACTTACTGTACATACTAACGCAAACTAATCTTAGATGTTAACAGCACTTACTGTCAATGCTAATGAATGCAAATCTCACATGTTAACAACACTTACTGTCCACGGTAACTGCATACCTTTGACCAAACCGTGTCTGACAACTGTTATCTTTTCATAATAAGGAAGCAATAATCCTAAATGTATTGATTTTATCTCAACCCCTCCGCCAACATTCTTCATCAAAGGACACGACCGAAGTAGATTAAAGCGTTACCCTGAAGCCAACCCGAGCGTCTAGACATCACCAACGACGATGGTAGTACGATACCTCTGAAAGTCTCGACCGTTTTTACCAAAATAAGGAAGCGTTTTTACGACCTTGCATAACCCCTCTCCTGGAACGATATAAATAATAATTCAAAAGAAAATATGGGGTGTTCAACAAGCAGCTTTAAAAGATATCAAAGTCGGCGTTTGTTTGTTTGTGTGTGTCGTATGCTCGCGAGTGCACTGGTGTGTGTTTTACGTCACAGCAGTCACTGCGATACTTAAATTTAAAAAAAAAAAATTATACATGATTCTCTTTTACAGGCCCTCGTTATAATTCTGGATGTACGAGTACTTTACTTACGTATTTTTTCGTCCACTTTTGTCGTGAATTCGTTGTAGGGGACCTAGAGTGTTTGTTACTGAGTCAAGTATGTCGCATAGGCTGGTATGAGCCCGTGTTGATGTTGGATTTCTGTCGTATTTTCTATCCATCTGCACTTAGTCTTCCCCGTACTCTAAAACCAGACCTTCTATTGTTGTAGGCGGGTTGTGGTAAATGATCGGTTTCAATTCTCATAAGATGGCTACACCAATTTATTTTCTGCCTCTCTATTTATTTGATGCAGTTAATAGCCTCTACGTCAAAAGCTTGCCTGGTTTGGGCATGTAACTCGTCATGACTCCCTTTCGAAAATGATCCTCCAGGGAACAGTCGAAGGTAAACGGAGAAGAGGAAGGCAAAGAAAATTCTGGGCTGATAACATCAAAGAATGGGCAGGACACGGTTTTTCCACACTTGTACGCATTGCTGAGGATAGAGAGCAGTGGAGGACCCTGTCTGCTGATGCTTCCACCATGGCACCCTACGACCCATGACGGGTTACGGGTTGAGATGATGATAGCCTCTACAATGTTCCCGATATTATAATATCTAATTGTGTCTCTCCTAGTGACGTTGATGGCTCGTCTTAAGAGTTTCAACTCGCACGATGTAATTATCCTTTGTTGTGCTCTGGTCAGGGATCATGTTTGACACTGATAACAAAGATTTGTTAAGAATATATTATTTATCAATAGTCGTTTAATTTCCTTACTGATATCTGAATGCGTGAGTAGGGGTGACAGTTTCTAAGTCACAGCACTGGCTTTTTTTTTTTGACATCTTGTTTCAATTATGTATTTTACTAATGTTATCTGACTCTGCTCATTGTGTTAAGGAAGGAAAAGGTAGCGAGGGAGGGAACAGGTCATTCCTGGATCTCTTCTTCTTCTTCTTCTTCCGTCCTTAGCCGCCGACCGTCAAAGCAGTCAGTGGCCATTACGCCTAGTGGCGTCTTAGGGCAACAGCAGATAGTTTTTCTTTGCCATTGTTTCCCATCACGCCTATTGGCGTCTTTAGGGCAACGGCAAATCAATCCATTTGCTGTTGTTTCCGTAATCGAAGTGACTGGCAAACGGGTGATCAGCCCGTTGGTATTCCTGGATCTAGTATGGCTAATATTTCACTCTCCTACGGCAGTATCTGCTTTGTGGCTACATTTGACTAATGTTATGTTATTTGTTATTAAAGCATAACTTGTGTGTGAGTAATTTAAATTATTAGCACGGCTCAGAAGTGAATATTTAACTAGTAAGACAGCCTCGCCATACAAAACAAATTGATACAGGAACCAACAACCTCACCATACAAAACAAATTGATACAGGCACCAACAACCTCACCATACTGTCGTGAAATATTCTAATCCACATATATAAATTATCAGGTAAATATAAAGCCTAACAAATAAATTCTAATAAAGAAAAGAGCAATGGTAAAATAACAGTGCTGTCAACAAGAATGTACTCGAAAATCCCCTTTGTTTTATGCTTCGTCTGCAAATTGTAACGCTTTCACGTTGATAGTAAAAGCCTACTATATTATTACCCGCTTTCTTCAATGAAACGTGTGCTGTATTTCTTGGAAAAAACATTTGAGATACGCAAGCTGAACAATGACCTAATTTTAATATTTCATTCATTCCATTTTATACACAGGGTAACTAAAAGACAGATAAAGCAGGATAGAGAGAAGGGAGAGGCAGAAAGCCGAACGCATGCAAAATTAAACACGCGTCTCGCTATTAATGCCACCCCAACAAGCGTAACGCGATACACAATTACTACTATCACGCGTGTAAGGCCACATGCACTAACTTTTTCGGACGGACAGTGATAAAAACACTAACCTTCCCAGAGTTAGGTTTTAAAATCACGAAAAACGCTTATTAGAAAAGATAACAATAGATGGGTTTACGTTTGAAAACATTACAGTACCCAGACAGCACATCTTCGAAACAGGAGGTAGAAGAAATTGCATATTTTGAACGCAGCCACTTAGCTCTTTTAAATTTGTATATTTGGGTTCCTTGGGGCTTGCTGACAAAGAATATGTAAAACGTTACGCAAATAGTCTAGGAATTAACAAGTTATAGCCAAAATAAAATGATGGTGCTGTCAGACAACACCCCAAAATCAGAATCGCTCAGTGGTAGATTTTTTAAACCTTACGTACGGAAATAGCCTACCATGTAAACTCCAAATTGATTGGAGCGCAACAAATATAAGACTAAACACGATTGGTCGGACTATAAATACTATCTTTGGTTGTTAGGGGAGACGTAGGAAGGTAAAATTTTTTTCAAACACTTGTCGAAACGTGGCTCCATTGGCCAGACTCGCTGATATAATCACTTAGGAGCGTTAGTTCGAGACCACTAGTTCAAATAAGCTTGATAAAGCAACAGTGCGTTGAAGCCAGCTCATATTTTTGCTAAATAAAAGCCTGGAACATAAGCAGATGGGAATTTGTGCCAGTAATTGTGCCAGAATTCATTGCTAGTCAACGTATCTGTGTTTATTCTATGAATTGTGGTAAGCTTGAAACATTCAGTATCTTTTAATGAAAATTGAATGTGAATTGTTAATTTATGCCTGTATATATGTGTAGTTCAGTAGCAAACATGATGTAAAGCCTATAATGCTCCAGCCTGAACAGAAGGTGTCGGAGGAAAGTAAAACGGCATGGAATGGCCAAACAGTACACTGACACCTAGATGATTGACTAGAAAGAAATAATGCTGGAAGTGCAGAGGCGTAGTAACCATTAAGGAGGTTAATACTGGTATAAAGTATTTCAGATGAAGCTGACAGTTGGCCTAACGCTCTGAACTCAATGTTTGTGGTGTATTGTGCTCAGTGTAGAACTAGAGTATCAATTAGTTATGAAGTAGAAGGTACATCCTTCTTGTTTTCAGGGACCGTGGTCTTGATGGTATTGAGCAGCACCTGGTCAGAGCTTGCTGAATCCAGAGTCGGACAGCATACTCCTTGGTCCATTTAGCTATCAGTGAGGTGTCTCCAGAGCACAGGGGAGAAATCGAGCAGAGGAGTCTTTTCCTGCCGCCATCACGCAAGATAATCTGATGTGGTCAGCTGAGCTCAAAATTATGTACCCCCATCTTAAAATAACATTGTAACATAAACTTAAGAGGGGAAGTAAATTGTTTTAATATCAGGAACTGAGAACATCTCCAATACTAGTTCCAATAAAGACAAACTATTGTAGTCATGATGACAAATACCAACAGAGCTTGAACAAAACAAAACCAGTATTACCTCATATTACTACTACACAACTGACACACATAGGATGCTTTTAATAATATATGTCACTACAATATTCATATTGAGAAATTCTGTACATATAACTTGTAATTAAAATTGATTGTGATTCCTGGTTCCATTTGTATTTGAATCAGGACACATATTCATTCATGACAGCAATGAATACATATTGTTATTTGAAAAGTTATCAGTGACTCCTTTAAGATATCCTTGTAGAGTGTTTTATGTATGTGAGTGTCACAGTGTTGTCAAGTGTGGTGGAATAAATTAAATTGTTTATCTGTCTGTTGTTGTTATGACTTACACTTCATCATACACATACCCTAGACATACAACGTAGTCATCACACTATTCCAGAATAATTCTGACTGAGATATATATATATGTGGCAGCAAGTAAGGTTATCTATAATACACTACTCTTATTAGATATAGATACCTTCACAGCTGATCTCAGTCAGTACACTAAGTCCCCTATAAATATTTATAACATCCCACTTCACCACATATATTGGGGGCTCGTCCGGGATTTTGAATCTTTACCTATTAAAAATAGTGGGGGTAATTCACTTCAGGGAATATAAGAATTAAAAGGTATCCTTGGGTGGAATTAAATAAGGTTGAGCTCACGGTGCCTGTGTTGTCCATTAGATATATTTAGAGATTGAATTGTTGGTTAGACATTGTATAAATTTACCTGATAGACAATGGCGGACCTGGCCAAATTTCGATCTGCTGCTGTTCAGACTGCAAAAGAGTTAGGATTAGATGGGCAAGTTATGGTTGCCTATGTCACTACGGAATGTGACAAATTTATTGAACGCGAAGAAAGAAGGTTTGAAGCCGAAAGAAAGTTGGAGGCTGAAAAAGAAATTAAGAGGTTGCAGATTGAGGCTGACAAAGAGGCTAAAGCATTGGAAGCCGAGGAAAGAAGACAGGCTGCAGAAAGGGAAGAGAAGAAATTAGCTGCAGAAAGGGAAGAGAAGAAATTAGCTGCAGAAAGGGAAGAGAAGAAATTAGCTGCAGAAAGGGAAGCAGAAGAAAGAAGATTGACTGCAGAAAGGGAAGAGAAGAAATTAGCTGCAGAAAGAGAAGATAAGAGATTACAAAGAGAACATGAGTTACGACTAAGGGAGTTTGAGTTTCAGGGCCATGCTCCTGAAAATGGTGCCAGTCCCTTTGCCTCTGATGCCACTGCTAGCCAAGGAGCCTCAGCCTCAGCTATGAATTTTCATTTAGATCATTTTGTTGAGAAAGACGATGATATAGAGAGCTACCTAAATAGGTATGAACTATTAGCTACCACGTATGGGTTAGAGAGAGAAAGGTGGAGCTTAAAGTTATCTCAGGGACTTCGTGGGGCAGCTTATGAAGTTTTTGCAAAAATGAGCAGAGGTGATCAGGAAAATTATGACATGCTAAAGCAGGCTCTTTTGTTAAGATATGAAAAGAATGCAGAATTCTATAGGAAAAAATTTAGGAATGCTAAACTACTGTCAGGTGAAACCTATCACCAGTTCTCTGCACGAATAGAGACATACTTGGAGAAATGGACTTCTCTGGGGAAAACCCAAGATCTTAAGGAAATGGTCCTTATAGAGCAATTAAGAGAGTCCATGGCTCCAGACCTGAGAAAGTTTCTCATGGAACAAGGTGCAGAGAGGCTGGGTGAGTTGCTAAATGTTGCTGAAAGGTATCAAGCAGCTCAAGCAGAGGTAATAGGTAATAAAAAGAAACAAGTGGATAACTTTAGGGCACCACAGAACTTTAATAAATTTGATCCTAAGGATCAAAACAAAGGTAAGCACCAATTTGATAGGCCATGGTATGAAAATAAAAATAAATTCCCACAATTCGATGAAAGGAAATATGATGAAAGAAAATCTTTCAACCAAGGAAAAAGGTGGTGTAAAAATTGTCAGATGGACAATCATGACACTGACCGTTGCAGAAGGAAACCTGTGTATATGGCAACCCTTCAGGTCAGGTCGACCTCAAGACAGGAGGAGGATATTATGTTGGATACCACTCCAGAAGAGATGAGGAAGGCACAGGCTGGGGATAAAACACTCAAGCCTTGTTTCAGAAAATTGTCAACTTGTCATACAACTCCAGGCAAGGGAGATTTTTACATGAAAAACAAGTTGATGTATAGGAAGACTGGAGCTAGATCCAAAGGTCAGGGACAGCTGGTACTTCCTAAAAGATATAGGGCAGACTTAATAAGGAGCCTACACGTGAAACCAGATGGGGACCATGAGAAAATAGGTACCATCATTCAAAAGGTGGCTCACAATTATTATTGGCCCAAAGCAAGATGGGAGATTGAGAATTTTGTAGAAAGGTGTAGCATAGCACATGAGGGAACACCCACAAGTGGGAACATTGATCAGGACCTGGACACGCCACGGGGCAAAATTAGGCCTGATAATAAAAAGAAAAATAGATTTGATAAAGTGGACCAAATGGAATGGGAAGCCCCTTTTCACGGACAAGCTTCACTTAACTGTTTTACAATGGCCACTATGCAGAGAGTGCAAAACGATGTCTTACCCCAGGATAAGCCGACAATCCCTCAATCGGACTTAAACAAACTGGAGGAAGAGGATGTAGGGAGGAAATCTCTCATCAAGAATTTTAAGTGGGGAGACAGCCCCAAGAGAAAAATTGGTAGCGGTCGTTTTGTGCATGATAATTCTGGGAGGAAAAAATCATCACTATAAAGCTTCGAGTGGAAGAGACCATACCGGTGCATGGACAAATAGGTCCACACAATTAAAGGTCCATATGTAGCTTTGTTAAGAACGTGGACTGATGAAAAGGCAGAGGACAACATTACATCTTCATACCAATATGTGAATGAGCTGACCACTCGTTTAAAAACTGGCTGGAAACTTGCCAATGAAAATTTGAAACAAGCCAGGAAGAAACATGCTGCCTATTATAACAGGAAGGCGAAAGACAGAGTTTTGGCTGTGGGAGAGAAAGTACTGCTTCTTTTGCCCGGGAGTCAGAATAAGTTACAAATTGGATGGCAGGGTCCATATACAGTTCTAGAGAAGGTGTCTAGAACAAATTATAAGATAGATAAGAAGGGGAAAGAAAAAATCTATCATGTGAATCTCCTGAAGAAATATTTGGAAAGAGAACATCAGGAAGAGACACACTTGTTGACCTTGTCCATCGCCATGGAGATGCAAAAGGAACCACTTTCATCATTTGAATATCCATTACACCCCTGTGAGACAGCAGCACAGGTGAAAATCAGTACACATTTAACGAAAACTCAGAAAGAGAGAGTGCAACAGGTTCTAAATAATCATGCAGAGGTGTTAACAGACCGACCAGGGCATACAAACCTATTGGAATATGATATGAAACTGATAGACCACACACCTGTCTGTATGATACCATATTCGATTCCGTTTGCTAAGGAGAAAGCTTTGAAGGAAGAGATAGACTATCTGTTGAAGGAAGGAATTATTTCGCACAGTGAATCTTCGTATAGTTCCGGTGTTGTACTCTTAAGGAAGCCCTCTGGAGAACATAGACTCTGTATAGATTACAGGAGACTGAATGCTATTACAGAAGGACAGGTGGATCCATTGCCGGATACAAATCAGCTGTTTGCCAGACTAAATAAAGCTAAATATTTCTCAAAAGTGGATCTGAGTAAAGGATACTATCAGATTCCAGTAAAACCTGAGGTTAGACCATACCTAGCTTTTAGTACCTCAGAAGGACACTATGAGTTTAATAGATTGCCATTTGGATTGAAGAATGCGCCTAGTGTCTTCTCTAGAATGATGAGAAAATTGTTGGATGTAAACATTTCGGAGGAACGTAATGAATCCCTGAGTTGCCTCTTTGATTGAGGATATTCCGAATGTTTCATACAGGATAATAAGAAGATTATGGGATCCACTACGAAAACTCTGCTATCACCAGGTATATGTTATCTCCTCATAACTTACATTTTGAGGGAAATATAATGTTCTCTGGACATGTCATTGCGCAGACTCAGAGAAGAGAAATGGTGAATACGGGTTGCGAAGCAGCATTAAGACAAGCACTCACACTTGCGGCTGTTCAGTAACATAACCGAAATATATTATTGGTTGTAGAAATCTGAGGCAGATTTCATGAGTAGTGCCTACTCTAAATGGACCCAACTACATAAAACCATGATAGCACCACAGCAGAGTAAAGTCAAGTTGACTTACATTTATCTATGTGTATATAGAATAAAGGACTGACATGGGATGTCTGTTTTAAGAGGGGAGGTGTCGTGAAATATTCTAATCCACATATATAAATTATCAGGTAAATATAAAGCCTAACAAATAAATTCTAATAAAGAAAAGAGCAATGGTAAAATAACAGTGCTGTCAACAAGAATGTACTCGAAAATCCCCTTTGTTTTATGCTTCGTCTGCAAATTGTAACGCTTTCACGTTGATAGTAAAAGCCTACTATATTATTACCCGCTTTCTTCAATGAAACGTGTGCTGTATTTCTTGGAAAAAACATTTGAGATACGCAAGCTGAACAATGACCTAATTTTAATATTTCATTCATTCCATTTTATACACAGCGTAACTAAAAGACAGATAAAGCAGGATAGAGAGAAGGGAGAGGCAGAAAGCCGAACGCATGCAAAATTAAACACGCGTCTCGCTATTAATGCCACCCCAACAAGCGTAACGCGATACACAATTACTACTATCACGCGTGTAAGGCCACATGCACTAACTTTTTCGGACGGACAGTGATAAAAACACTAACCTTCCCAGAGTTAGGTTTTAAAATCACGAAAAACGCTTATTAGAAAAGATAACAATAGATGGGTTTACGTTTGAAAACATTACAGTACCCAGACAGCACATCTTCGAAACAGGAGGTAGAAGAAATTGCATATTTTGAACGCAGCCACTTAGCTCTTTTAAATTTGTATATTTGGGTTCCTTAGGGCTTGCTGACAAAGAATATGTAAAACGTTACGCAAATAGTCTAGGAATTAACAAGTTATAGCCAAAATAAAATGATGGTGCTGTCAGACAACACCCCAAAATCAGAATCGCTCAGTGGTAGATTTTTTAAACCTTACGTACGGAAATAGCCTACCATGTAAACTCCAAATTGATTGGAGCGCAACAAATATAAGACTAAACACGATTGGTCGGACTATAAATACTATCTTTGGTTGTTAGGGGAGACGTAGGAAGGTAAAATTTTTTCAAACACTTGTCGAAACGTGGCTCCATTGGCCAGACTCGCTGATATAATCACTTAGGAGCGTTAGTTCGAGACCACTAGTTCAAATAAGCTTGATAAAGCAACAGTGCGTTGAAGCCAGCTCATATTTTTGCTAAATAAAAGCCTGGAACATAAGCAGATGGGAATTTGTGCCAGTAATTGTGCCAGAATTCATTGCTAGTCAACGTATCTGTGTTTATTCTATGAATTGTGGTAAGCTTGAAACACTCAGTATCTTTTAATGAAAATTGAATGTGAATTGTTAATTTATGCCTGTATATATGTGTAGTTCAGTAGCAAACATGATGTAAAGCCTATAATGCTCCAGCCTGAACAGAAGGTGTCGGAGGAAAGTAAAACGGCATGGAATGGCCAAACAGTACACTGACACCTAGATGATTGACTAGAAAGAAATAATGCTGGAAGTGCAGAGGCGTAGTAACCATTAAGGAGGTTAATACTGGTATAAAGTATTTCAGATGAAGCTGACAGTTGGCCTAACGCTCTGAACTCAATGTTTGTGGTGTATTGTGCTCAGTGTAGAACTAGAGTATCAATTAGTTATGAAGTAGAAGGTACATCCTTCTTGTTTTCAGGGACCGTGGTCTTGATGGTATTGAGCAGCACCTGGTCAGAGCTTGCTGAATCCAGAGTCGGACAGCATACTCCTTGGTCCATTTAGCTATCAGTGAGGTGTCTCCAGAGCACAGGGGAGAAATCGAGCAGAGGAGTCTTTTCCTGCCGCCATCACGCAAGATAAGCTGATGTGGCCAGCTGAGCTCAAAATTATGTACCCCCATCTTAAAATAACATTGTAACATAAACTTAAGAGGGGAAGTAAATTGTTTTAATATCAGGAACTGAGAACATCTCCAATACTAGTTCCAATAAAGACAAACTATTGTAGTCATGATGACAAATACCAACAGAGCTTGAACAAAACAAAACCAGTATTACCTCATATTACTACTACACAACTGACACACATAGGATACTTTTAATAATATATGTCACTACAATATTCATATTGAGAAATTCTGTACATATAACTTGTAATTAAAATTGATTGTGATTCCTGGTTCCATTTGTATTTGAATCAGGACACATATTCATTCATGACAGCAATGAATACATATTGTTATTTGAAAAGTTATCAGTGACTCCTTTAAGATATCCTTGTAGAGTGTTTTATGTATGTGAGTGTCACAGTGTTGTCAAGTGTGGTGGAATAAATTAAATTGTTTATCTGTCTGTTGTTGTTATGACTTACACTTCATCATACACATACCCTAGACATACAACGTAGTCATCACACTATTCCAGAATAATTCTGACTGAGATATATATATATGTGGCAGCAAGTAAGGTTATCTATAATACACTACTCTTATTAGATATAGATACCTTCACAGCTGATCTCAGTCAGTACACTAAGTCCCCTATAAATATTTATAACATCCCACTTCACCACACATACAAAACAAATTGATACAGGCACCAACAACCTCGCCATACAAAACAAATTGATACAGGCACCAACAACCTCACCATACAAAACAAATTGATACAGGCACCAACAACCTCGCCACACAAAACAAATTGATACAGAAACCAACAACCTCACCACACAAAACAAATTGATACAGAAACCAACAACATCACCATACACAACAAATTGATACAGGCACCAACAACCTCACCATACAAAACAAATTGATACAGGCACCAACAACCTCGCCACACAAAACAAATTGATACAGGAACCAACAACCTCACCATACAAAACACATTGATACAGGAACCAACAACCTCACAATACACAACAAATTGATACAGGAACCAACAACATCACCATACAAAACAAATTGATACAGGCACAACAACCTCGCCACACAAAACACATTGATACAGGAACCAACAACCTCACCATACAAAACAAATTGATACAGAAACCAACAACATCACCATACACAACAAATTGATACAGGCACCAACAACCTCACCATACAAAACAAATTGATACAGGCACCAACAACCTCACCATACAAAACAAATTGATACAGGCACCAACAACCTCACCATACAAAACAAATTGATACAGGCACCAACAACCTCACCATACACAACAAATTGATACAGAAACCAACAACCTCACCATACACAACAAATTGATACAGAAACCAACAACCTCACCACACAAAAAAAATTGATACAGGCACCAACAACCTCACCATACACAACAAATTGATACAGGAACCAACAACATCATCATACAAAACAAATTGATACATGACACGTCTATTCGTGTTGTAGATTAGCCTGCGGTTCGACCAAGTCGTTTATGCGGATCACTACGGTATGAGCTAGACGAGAACATAGCCAACCCTGGATAAGAACGTGGTAAAATATGGATAAGCTAATCTCCGCAGACGACAGTGAGGCACGGGAGGTAAATCCTACATCACTAACAGGTCGTTGACACCATGATAAATTCGAAACTCGCCGACATTCCGAACCACTGCTTTAAACTTACACTTGCTCGACGGACAGTATATACTTTCTTCTTTCTCAAGTACCGTGTCAGGTAGCGTATGTGATCATGTCTCTGCCCAACTTCCTGTCTACAGTACTATTTATCAGTCAGGTTGTTGATCTCTTTCCAATGCCATGACGTCAAAGTGTGTCAAACTAGCCAGTATCTTCTATCTTTGTCTTCCACTATCTCTTTTTCCTTCAATCTTTCCTGTTGTTACAATATAATCCAGCTTTCTTATTCTCATAACATGACCAAAGACAGTGGAATGCTTCTTCCTAACATGAGGCATAAGCTTCCTTCGCACACTGGCATCTTTCAGGACATCCTCATGACTCTTTTTAGCTGTCCATCTTTCAGGACATCATCATGACTCTTTTTAGCTGTCCATCTTTCAGGACATCCTCATGACTCTTTTTTAGCTGTCCATCTTTCAGGACATCCTCATGACTCTTTTTAGCTGTCCATCTTTCAGGACATCCTCATGACCTCATGACTTTTTAGCTGTTCATCTTTCAGGACATCCTCATGACTCTTTTTAGCTGTCCATCTTTCAGGACATCCTCATGACTCTTTTTAGCTGTCCATCTTTCAGGACATCCTCATGACTCTTTTTAGCTGTCCAAGGTATTTACTACATACTTCTGAAAAACAACATCTCTGTGGCCTCCAGTGCTTTTCCTACGTGTTTACTAACTGCACATGACTCACTCCCATATGCCAGGATTGGTTCCTATGCAGCACTCAATAACTCTCTTTCTTACTTCCACTGACAAAGTATTGTTGCATAAAATAAGTTTCATTTTATATAATGCTGTTTTTGCCTAGACTATTCCCGCTCTTCACACCTGAGATGCATCTTTCATCTGCTGCTATTTTTGTGTCTCAGTATTTGATATATAATTTGCTTGTCCTTTTTCAGCATCGTGGTCACATCTTCACATTAGAGATTTGCTCCGGTTTGTTTTAATTCGCTTTTATTTATTAAAAACAAAATCTCTCTTTCTGTGGTGAAGTGGGATGTTATAAATACTTATAGGGAACTTAGTGTACTGACTGAGATCAGCTGTGAAGGTATCTATATCTATTAAGAGTAGTGTATTATAGATAACCTTACTTGCTACCACATATCTATATATCTCAGTCAGAATTATTCTGGAATAGTGTGATGCTACGTTATGTGTCTAGGGTATGTGTATGATGAAGTGTAAGTCACAACAACAGACAGATAAACAATTTAATTTAATCCACTACTCTTGACAACACTGTGACACTCACATACATATAACACTCTACAAAGATATCTTAAAAGAGTCACTGATAAACTTTCAAATAACAATATGTATTCATTACTGGCATGAATGAATATGTGTCCTGATTCAACTACAAGGGAACCAGGAATCACAATCAATTTAAATTACAAGTTATGTACAGAATGTATTTAATATGAATATTGTAGTGACATATATTATTACAAATGTTCTATGTGTGTCAGTTGTGTAGTAGTAAAATGAGGTAATACTGGTTTTGTTTTGTTCAAGCTCTGTTGGTATTTGTCATCATGACTTCAATAGTTTGTCTTTAGGGACTAGTATTGGAGATGTTCACAGTTCCTGATTTTAAGACAAGTAAATTCCCCTCTTAATGTTAATTTTACAAAGTCAGTTCAAGATGAGGGGACATAATGTTGAGCTCAGCTGGCCAAGTTAGCTTATCTGGCGTGATGGCGGCAGGAAAGGACTCCTCTGCTCGAATTCTCCTCTGGGCTCTGGAGACACCTCACTGATAGCTAAAAGGACCAAGGAGTATGCTGTCCGACACTGGATTCAGCAAAGCTCTGACCAGGTGCTGCTCAGTACCATCAAGACCACTGTCCCACAATTCATACGAATAAACACAGATACGTTGATTAGCAATGAATTCTGGCACAAATTCCCATCTGCTTATCTTCCAGGCTTTTATTTAGCCAAATATATGCTGGCTTCAACGCACTGATGCTTTATCAAGCTATTTTAAACAAGTGGTTTCGAACTAACGCTCCCAAGTGTGTATATCAGCGAGTCTGACCAATGAGCCCCGTTTCGACAAGTGTTTGAAAAAATGTTACCTTTCCCCGTTTCCCCTAACAACCAAGATAGTATTTATAGCCCGACCAATCGTGGTTAGGCTTTCATTTGTTGCGCTCCAATCAATTTGGAGTTTACATGGTAGGCTATTTCTGTAACGTAAATTTTTTTCAAACACGTTAAAAAAAAAATCTTATGAGCAGAAATGATTCCATGCTGTCAGGCATCCTCAATATTTTATTTTGGGTATAATTTATTAATTCCTGGACTATTTGCGTAACGTTTTACATATTATTTGTCAGCAAGCCCTAAGGAACCCAAAAATACAAATTTAAAGGAGCTACGTGGCTGCGTTCAAAATATGCAATTTCTTCTACCTCCTGTTTCGAAGATATGCTGTCTGGGTACTGTTATGTTCTCAACCGTAAACCCATCTAATGTTATCTTTTCTAATAAGAGTTTTTTATGATTTATAAACCTAACTCTGGGAAAGGGTAGTGTATTTTATCACTGTCCGTCTGAAAAAAATATTAGTGCATGTAGACTTACACGCGTGATGCATGCGTTCCTGATTTCCAGCCCTCCCCTCTCTCTTTATCCTTTTGTCCATCTGTTCGTTCGTTTTGGTAACGCAGTATAATTAATGTTAGGATTAATTTAGGTCATTACGCAGTACGTCTCAATGTTTTTCTTAGAAATGCAGCACACGTTTCATTGAAGAAGGCGGGTAATAATACAGTAAGCTTTTATATCAACGTGAAAGCGTTACAATTTGCAGACGAAGCAGAAAACAAGGGGATTTCGAGTACATTCTTTGTGACAGCACTGTTATTTTACCATTGCTCTTCTCTTTATTAATTTTATTTGTTAGGCTTCATATTTACCTAATAATTTATATATGTGGATTAGAATATTTCATGACACCTCCCCTCTTAAAACAGACATTATATGTCAGTCCTTTATTCTATATACACATAGAGAAATTTATTATTATTGCTGGTGTTTACGGTGATTCTCATCACACGGATGGCGGCTTAAAAAATCCGCTCCCAGATTGGTTTTTCCAGATATATACTCAATGCTAAAATTATATGGAGCCAGAAGCAAAGACCATCGGAGTAACCTAGAGTTCTCATGCTTAGCCTGTGCTAAAAACGATAAAGGTTTGTGATCTGTTTGCAACTTAAATGCCTTCCCATATAGATAAATATTGAATTTCTTTATTGCCCATATTACTGCAAGACATTCTTTTTCGCTAGTTGAGTAGTTGATTTCAGCTTTATTCAACTTTCTGCTAGCATATGCCACTGGGCTTAATTCCCCATCCAATGCATCTGATTTCTGTAGTAGAGTTGCACCTAACCCAATATTACTTGCATCCGTCCTTACTATGAATTCTTGACTTAAGTCAGGTAATTTCAAAATGGGTTTACTTGTGAGCTTTTCCTTCAATTCTTGGTAAGTCATTTCACATTGTGGTGTCCATGTAATGCGATCTGGAAGTCCTTTACGTGTCAATTCAGTTAACGGTGCACATATGGAATTAAAGTTCTTGATATACTTCTGGTAGAAACCACATAAGGAGACAAAGGATCTCACGTCCTTCTTGGTTTGTGGTCTCGGGGCTTTCTGTAGTTTCTCTAAATTCTTTGGGTCAGGGTCATGTTTCCCTGATAAACTGTGTGTCCCAAAAATTCCAATTCTTTACATCCAACGCAACATTTGGTTGGTCGGGCTGTTAAATTTGCCTCCCTAAGTCGATCAAACAGCATGTTCAGAGAGTCAATGTGTTCCTCAAATGTTTCTGTTGCTATAAGGATATCATCCATAAAATTTGTTATACAGGGATTATTCAGAGGATCCAATAATTTTCTCATCATTCTAGAGAAGACACTAGGCGCATTCTTCAATCCAAATGGCAATCTATTAAACTCATAGTGTCCTTCTGAGGTACTAAAAGCTAGGTATGGTCTAACCTCAGGCTTTACTGGAATCTGATAGTATCCTTTACTCAGATCCACTTTTGAGAAATATTTAGCTTTATTTAGTCTGGCAAACAGCTGATTTGTATCCGGCAATGGATCCACCTGTCCTTCTGTAATAGCATTCAGTCTCCTGTAATCTATACAGAGTCTATGTTCTCCAGAGGGCTTCCTTAAGAGTACCACCCCGGAACTATACGAAGACTCACTGTGCGAAATAATTCCTTCCTTCAATAGATAGTCTATCTCTTCCTTCAAAGCTTTTTCCTTAGCAAACGGAATCGAATATGGTTTCATACAGACAGGTGTGGAGTCTACGAGTTTCATATCATATTCCAATAGGTTTGTATGCCCTGGTCGGTCTGTTAACACCTCTGCATGATTATTTAGAACCTGTTGCACTCTCTCTTTCTGAGTTTTCGTTAAATGTGTACTGATTTTCACCTGTGCTGCTGTCTCACAGGGGTGTAATGGATATTCAAATGATGAAAGTGGTTCCTTTTTCATCTCCATGGCGATGGACAAGGTCAACAAGTGTGTCTCTTCCTGATGTTCTCTTTCCAAATATTTCTTCAGGAGATTCACATGATAGATTTTTTCTTTCCCCTTCTTATCTATCTTATAATTTGTTCTAGACACCTTCTCTAGAACTGTATATGGACCCTGCCATCCAATTTGTAACTTATTCTGACTCCCGGGCAAAAGAAGCAGTACTTTCTCTCCCACAGCCAAATTTCTGTCTTTCGCCTTCCTGTTATAATAGGCAGCATGTTTCTTCCTGGCTTGTTTCAAATTTTCATTGGCAAGTTTCCAGCCAGTTTTTAACCGAGTGGTCAGCTCATTCACATACTGGTATGAAGATGTAATGTTTTCCTCTGCCTTTTCATCAGTCCACGTTCTTAACATAGCTTCGAGTGGACCTTTTATTGTGTGGACCTATTTGTCCATGCACCGGTATGGTCTCTTCCACTCGAAGCTTTATAGTGATGATTTTTCCTCCCAGAATTTTCATTCACAAAACGACCGCTACCAATTCTTTTGGGGCTTTCTCCCCACTTAAAATTCTTGATGAGAGATTTCCTCTCTACATCCTCTTCCTCCAGTTTGTTTAAGTCCGATTGAGGGATTGTCGGCTTATCCTGGGGTAAGACATCCTTTTGCACTCTCCGCATAGTGGCCATTGTAAAACAGTTAAGTGAAGCTTGTCCGTGAAAAGGGGCTTCCCATTCCATTTGGTCCACTTTATCAAATCTATTTTTCTTTTTATTATCAGGCCTAATTTTGCTCCGGGGCGTGTCCAGGTCCTGATCCATGTTCCCACTTGTGGGTGTTCCCTCATGTGCTATGCTACACCTTTCTACAAAATTCTCAATGTCCCATCTTGCTTTGGGCCAATAATAATTGTGAGCCACCTTTTGAATGATGGTACCTATCTTCTCATGGTCCCCATCTGGTTTCACATGTAGGCTCCTTATTAATTCTGTCCTGTATCTTTTGGAAGAACCAGCTGTCCGTGACCATGGGATCTAGTTCCGGCCTTCCTATACATCAACTTGTTTTTCATGTAAAAATCTCCCTTGCCTGGAGTCGTATGACAAGTTGACAATTTTCTGAAACAAGGCTTGAGTGTTTTATCCCCAGCCTGTGCCTTCCTCATCTCTTCTGGAGTGGTATCTAACATAATATCCTCCTCCTGTCTTGAGGTCGACCTGACCTGAAGGGTTGCCATATACACAGGTTTCCTTCTGCAACGGTCAGTGTCATGATTGTCCATCTGACAATTTTTACACCACCTTTTTCCTTGGTTGAAAGATTTTCTTTCATTATATTTCCTTTCATCGAATTGTGGGAATTTATTTTTATTTTCATACCGTGGCCTATCAAATTGGTGCTTACCTTTATTTTGATCCCTAGGATCAAATTTATTAAAGTTCTGTGGTGCCCTAAAGTTATCCACCTGTTTCTTTTTATTACCTGTTACCTCTGCTTGAGCTGCTTGATACCTTTCAGCAACATTTAGCAACTCACCCAGCCTCTCTGCACCTTGTTCCATGAGAAACTTTCTCAGGTCTGGAGCCATGGACTCTCTTAGTTGCTCTATAAGGACCATTTCCTTAAGATCTTGGGTTTTCCCCAGAGAAGTCCATTTCTCCAAGTATGTCTCGATTCGTGCAGAGAACTGGTGATAGGTTTCACCTGACAGTAGTTTAGCATTCCTAAATTTTTTCCTGTAAAACTCTGCATTCTTTTCATACCTTAACAAAAGAGCCTGCTTTAGCATGTCATAATTTTCCTGATCACCTCTGCTCATTTTTGCAAAAACTTCATAAGCTGCCCCACGAAGTCCCTGAGATAACTTTAAGCTCCACCTTTCTCTCTCTAACCCATACGTGGTAGCTAATAGTTCGTACCTATTTATATAGCTCTCAATATCATCGTCTTTCTCAACAAAATGATCTAAATGAAAGTTCATAGCTGAGGTCGAGGCTCCCTGAGTAACCGTAGCATCAGAGGCAAAGGGACTGGCACCATTTTCAGGAGCATGGCCTTGAAACTCAAACTCCCTTAGTCGTAACTCATGTTCCCTTTGTAATCTTTTTTCTTCTGCTTCCCTTTCTGCAGCTAATCTCTTCTCTTCCCTTTCTGCAGCTAATCTTTTGTCTTCTCTTTCTGCTTCCAATTTCTTAGCCTCTTTGTCAGCCTCAATCTGCAACCTCTTAGTCTCAGCCTCAGCTTGCAACCTCTTAGTTTCCCTTTCAGCCTCTAACCTTCTTTCGGCTTCTTTTTCTAATCTTCTTTCTTCGCGTTCAATAAATTTGTCACATTCCGTTGTGACATAGGCAACCATAACTTGCCCATCTAATCCTAACTCTTTTGCAGTCTGAACCGCAGCAGATCGAAATTTGGCCAGGTCCGCCATTGTCTATCAGGTAAATGTTTATAATGTCTACCCAACAATTCAATTTCTAACTATATATCTAATGGACAACACAGGCACCGTGAGCTCAACCTTATTTAATTCCACCCAAGGATACCTTTTAATTCTTATATTCCCTGAAGTGAATTACCCCCAATATTTTTAATAGTTAAAGATTCAAAATCCCGGACGAGCCCCCAATATATGTGGTGAAGTGGGATGTTATAAATACTTATAGGGAACTTAGTGTACTGACTGAGATCAGCTGTGAAGGTATCTATATCTATTAAGAGTAGTGTATTATAGATAACCTTACTTGCTACCACATATCTATATATCTCAGTCAGAATTATTCTGGAATAGTGTGATGCTACGTTATGTGTCTAGGGTATGTGTATGATGAAGTGTAAGTCACAACAACAGACAGATAAACAATTTAATTTAATCCACTACTCTTGACAACACTGTGACACTCACATACATATAACACTCTACAAAGATATCTTAAAAGAGTCACTGATAAACTTTCAAATAACAATATGTATTCATTACTGGCATGAATGAATATGTGTCCTGATTCAACTACAAGGGAACCAGGAATCACAATCAATTTAAATTACAAGTTATGTACAGAATGTATTTAATATATGAAATATTGTAGTGACATATATTATTACAAATGTTCTATGTGTGTCAGTTGTGTAGTAGTAAAATGAGGTAATACTGGTTTTGTTTTGTTCAAGCTCTGTTGGTATTTGTCATCATGACTTCAATAGTTTGTCTTTAGGGACTAGTATTGGAGATGTTCACAGTTCCTGATTTTAAGACAAGTAAATTCCCCTCTTAATGTTAATTTTACAAAGTCAGTTTAATGTTGAGCTCAGCTGGCCAAGTTAGCTTATCTGGCGTGATGGCGGCAGGAAAGGACTCCTCTGCTCGAATTCTCCTCTGGGCTCTGGAGACACCTCACTGATAGCTAAAAGGACCAAGGAGTATGCTGTCCGACACTGGATTCAGCAAAGCTCTGACCAGGTGCTGCTCAGTACCATCAAGACCACTGTCCCACAATTCATACGAATAAACACAGATACGTTGATTAGCAATGAATTCTGGCACAAACTGGCACAAATTCCCATCTGCTTATCTTCCAGGCTTTTATTTAGCCAAATATATGCTGGCTTCAACGCACTGATGCTTTATCAAGCTATTTTAAACAAGTGGTTTCGAACTAACGCTCCCAAGTGTGTATATCAGCGAGTCTGACCAATGAGCCCCGTTTCGACAAGTGTTTGAAAAAATGTTACCTTTCCCCGTTTCCCCTAACAACCAAGATAGTATTTATAGCCCGACCAATCGTGGTTAGGCTTTCATTTGTTGCGCTCCAATCAATTTGGAGTTTACATGGTAGGCTATTTCTGTAACGTAAATTTTTTTCAAACACGTTAAAAAAAAATCTTATGAGCAGAAATGATTCCATGCTGTCAGGCATCCTCAATATTTTATTTTGGGTATAATTTATTAATTCCTGGACTATTTGCGTAACGTTTTACATATTATTTGTCAGCAAGCCCTAAGGAACCCAAAAATACAAATTTAAAGGAGCTACGTGGCTGCGTTCAAAATATGCAATTTCTTCTACCTCCTGTTTCGAAGATATGCTGTCTGGGTACTGTTATGTTCTCAACCGTAAACCCATCTAATGTTATCTTTTCTAATAAGAGTTTTTTATGATTTATAAACCTAACTCTGGGAAAGGGTAGTGTATTTTATCACTGTCCGTCTGAAAAAAAATTAGTGCATGTAGACTTACACGCGTGATGCATGCGTTCCTGATTTCCAGCCCTCCCCTCTCTCTTTATCCTTTTGTCCATCTGTTCGTTCGTTTTGGTAACGCAGTATAATTAATGTTAGGATTAATTTAGGTCATTACGCAGTACGTCTCAATGTTTTTCTTAGAAATGCAGCACACGTTTCATTGAAGAAGGCGGGTAATAATACAGTAAGCTTTTATATCAACGTGAAAGCGTTACAATTTGCAGACGAAGCAGAAAACAAGGGGATTTCGAGTACATTCTTTGTGACAGCACTGTTATTTTACCATTGCTCTTCTCTTTATTAATTTTATTTGTTAGGCTTCATATTTACCTAATAATTTATATATGTGGATTAGAATATTTCATGACACTTTCCCCCCCCCCCACCCCCCCCCCCCCCCAACCCAGAGGGCTAATATTCCCGCCCAGGACACCCCCCGGCCCACCCACCCTTTCTATCGATCCAAGCCTCCCCCCCCCCCCCCCCCCCCCCCAACCCCCCACGAAAAATTCACTGCCATGTCAGAAAAACTAGTCCATTCCTTATTCCGTCACTACCTGTCAATTGTTTAAGTAGCATATGTCTTCAACAAACTCACGCTTTCGTGTCCTGTTCCATCTGGTCCCATGGTCTTCCCATGTTTCCATTTATCGTGTGCATGTCTGTCCCCAGTTCCAAACCTTTTCGTGTATTTTTGTCAGTCTCTTACCCTCAATATTCCACAACAAGAGCTGTCTTGTAAAGCTATCAACAGGTTTACCCAATGTGTGTTTTATCCACGGTCCACAGAGTTCCAGTCGAAAGTCGTGGAGTCGGTCGTTTCTTAGTGGAGTCAGAGTTAGTTAAAAAAAAATATGTCCGGACTCCTACACCAAATTGTATGCTGTAAAGAAAACTGTAATCGGAATCGGGAGTCGGAGTCAGACTTCAACAATTTCAGGAGTCGGAGAATTATTTAGCCGACTGTACACCCCTGATACTAGGGGTGGAGGGAATGGCCCATCTTACTAGGGGTGGAGGGAATGGCCCAATGCATTCGCGAGTTCTGATCTATCTTTATATCTATTTCTCTACTGTTCCTCTACTTGACCTTCGATGTGCAGATCGTAGCTGATGATGATAATGATGATGACTATCGTTAAAGTATGTAGCACAATGATACATATACCCGCTTGATAACAGAACAATACAACTGATAAAACGGACTTGGGGGGGGGGGGGGGGCCTACCCTTCAGCTTCAACAACTGACTGACGAGTAAAACATACCAAGCAAACAAACCAAATGCGATAAAAGAGCTAATGATACTGCCTCTATGTTGTGCACAGTCTACATACTACAGTAGATATGTACAGTATATATAATACTCAGACAGGCGTATGGCTGCAGGATAGATACACAGATAGACAGACAGGCAGCCAGTCAGTCAGACAAACAGTATAAAAATAAAAAATATTATACTTTTATATTATAGAGTAACATCCCCTTTCAATGTTTATCTTAGTCACTTTTCACAGACGAATATCGACATTGCAAGGGGATGTCACTCTATATATAAAAGTCTAAAGAGAAAATTTACCACTAAGAAATGGTACCGCGAATTAAGTTTTCCAAATAAGCAATACAACATAAACACGGGAAGTTTCCTAGTTTATCCTTCACCAGCCACAGTTATAAAGAGGAAACAACAATGATGGTTGTACAAAAGATAGAACATTATAAGAGACACCGCAAACCACGTGGTTGAAAATGATAATTAACAGAAATATCGGAACATGAAGGTCACAGCAGACTGCCATTTTGCCCCATGCTACTGAAGTACCAATACAAACAAACCGCAGTAACGCAGAAAGTAATATGAAATACAACAGATCAAAGGTATGACCTGGTGATAAAGTAGAATCGGGCGATGAACTAACGTCACTCGGCAAACGTTGTAACGACCAGGAGTGAAACCAAGGGCAATAAAGATCAATTGTAAAAAAGAAAGAAACGCCTGAGAAGATGATACAAAATCAGAAACGAGATATAAAGGGGGGAAGGGGAAATGAGAGAGAGAGAGAGAGAGAGAGAGAGAGAGAGAGAGAGAGAGAGAGAGAGAGAGAGAGAGAGAGAGAGAGAGAGAGAGAGAGAGAGAGAGGGAGAGAGAGAGAGAGAGAGAGAGAGAGAGAGAGAGAGAGAGAGAGAGAGAGAGAGAGAGAGATCGGAGACGGTAAAGTGGCGAAGAAGAGAAGGAAATCATTGATAAACCTAACTGGGGGCAGAATTTTAATGAAATAGTGCTTAACATTTTCTATCGGAGCAAACAGAAACCTTCAACCACAATTGGACCAGAACTGGATTTTTCAATTTGTTTTTATTGTGACTACGAAATACAACCTACTGTGTGGCTGCGAAACATGGAGAATAACAAAAACAACAACCAAGACGCTACAGATTGTCATAAATGGGTGCTTGCTTAGAACAGAAGGATTAGAATGGTATGAAAAGATCACCCATATGCAACTGATGACAAGAAGCAGACAGTGGCAGTGAAACAAGAGATGAGAAGTAGACGTTTGAGACAGAAAGGACACTGTTGCGTGTGAAATTCTCGCAACATCATTTTATTTATCATATATATTTTGTAATGTAAGGGAAATAATCATGTGGAATTTATAGTCACTTTTCATTGTAAGCAGTTGTCTTCTCGCGTTGGTGTCGATGGTTGTTAAATTTGTTAAGCGTTCTTGAATCGTGTCCATGTATGGACTTGCTAGGCCGCTTTTCTCAGAAAGCGGTTGGCAACCTGTTGGGTTATCCTTATAAGGTAATCATTCTTAAGCTGGTTCTTAGTAAAGGTCCTTGTGTCTTAAGTTATCTGAGCGGTGGTCGATTCGCGCTGGACTGCGCATGTCTAAGTCTTGGGTCTTTGTCGATCAATTTCCGCCCAGCAGTCAGTGAGCGAAGATTTCGATAGCGAAGGGACGTCTCTGTGAGAGCGTCTCTGCTAATTTATTCTGTCAGGAATATGAAGTCTTCTTATGGATATTTCGTTCATTCGAGATGATAACTCTAGTGTATTTCCACACGCCTGGAGGCGTATTATTTCTGTGGTTATTTCCTGAAGGCAAGGTAAATTACATTTACATTAACTTTATCGATATCTGTTCGTGAGTGACATTTGATTCATAGCCTGTCTTTGAAAGTCTTCATCACGAGATGTTTTCTCAGCTCACATATTGCTACATTGTACCGCATCGGGTTGATGCATGTCCCAAGGACTATTATTTGCTACTTCGCTCATGAACTAGGTTTGAAACCTTTTGTTATCTAGAGGATTTTTTTGAGGACATTATTTATACTTCAGAAGACGTGTCTGTCTTGCTGAAGTCAGATTAAGGAGAGTGAACTGATCTCATACATCTGGTTATCTCCTGGCTAAGATAGAAAGGGATGGAGAATTTTCCCGACTACATTACAGCCTTATAATGTATTGACATGCCTGTGAATCATCTTTATTATGATGCTGTCTACCGTCCATTACTGTACTGACGATGTTGCTGTGATAATGACTGTCTGATGTACCTACATATTCGCGTATACATTTTGTCACTGTGGTGTCCACAATAAATGATACAGAAAAACGTCACTAGCTGTTACAAGCATCATTGACTTTATACGTCGTGAGTTAACTGACGTCCTTGTGTGGATTGCCCTGTTTTGCATGATCATTGTTTGACTGTACATCATCTACACACTACACAAAACCAGACCACGGGCACCATCATCATCCCATGGTGCACGCATCATTTGGTGGCCAGTCCAAAGGCATTCGATAAGCCCACCACGACGCATCATTTGGTGGCCATAAGCTGGTTTGCTCTGGTACCAGCATACAAGGGGTCCCTTACCCACTTCATTTTCAACAAGAATTCATCAGCATCCTTCAAGAAATCAACATTCTTCAAGACAGTCAACATCTTCAAAATTTTCCAATTACTCGGCGTTGCCCGGTAAATGTCAAAATTGCAATTTTTTGACTGAAACAGGAATTTGACAGTACCCGGCGTTATTGCATATTGCCGGATAACACGGACTGCTGTTTTCTTTAACGCAAGTCAAGCAAGTTGCTGCTGTCAAGGTTCCAGTGCTGTCGTTTTTTTTGTGAAGGTCAAGTGCCGGTTGAAACGGGTTGTTTTCTGAAGAAGGCCAAGTACCGATTTCCATCAATTTACTATTGGATTAGAAGGTCAAGTGCCGAAACAACTCAACATACAGTATTTCAGAAGCTCAAGTACCATCGTGTTAGCAGTGGAAGCAGTTCAGATGTGCCATCATCGTTGGAGCTTCGCTCTTTAGGACGTTGATTGACATCTGTTTTTTCTGCTGTTCTACGATTGGAAGCCTATAAGTTAAGTGGCCTGTTTGTACGTAAACTGTGCCCTTATACTTCTGCTGAGTCTTCTGTGTATCATCTCATTCTATTGTTATATGTTATTTGTTTATATGTTATTTGTATATTTATATGTTTATATTTCGCGGGTCTGGCTGGGTGGCGACTCCTATAGATCATACCACATAGCAGAGGTTTTCTATTGAGAGTGTTCTATAGGGTGTGCAAATTTCCGATACTGGAATTTGCTAAGCGACTTTTGTTGCTATTTCTGTTAGTTGTGATGACATGTGTTAATATTGTTTTCGTTATTATTTCGCATTCTTTAGTTTTGTTTTGATTTGTTTGTATTTGTTAGCCTCCTCTTTACTATAGTTTAGTTTCATACAACATTTTTGTTTATACACTCTGGTGTCTTGTATTTGTATTATCTTCTCGCAGATATAATCACATTTTTTGTGATATTTCTTTAATTTTCGCTTTATTTTTTGTTGATTTCTACGAATGTTTTTGTATTGTTGCTGATCTTTGTTATTGTTTACATTGTTATTGTTTACATTGTTTACATTGTTTACATTTTCAATGTTTACATTCTGCTTGTGTTTACATAGTCATTGTTTACAGTTATAGTAATTAGTTAATGGGCTATGCTAATGCACTGTTACTACTACACTGATGATAAATGAATGATGAATAGTGTCGTGCACTATTGAATGAGAAGTGCACTTATGATCAAGAATTGATTATTGACATTTTATATACAAGGTCTTTGATTGGAGACTTGTTTTCCCACAGAGACTGGGATAATATAATGTGATGTGAATATACAAGTGCTTAATTAAGACTTGTTACACTTAGGTTTGAAATAAATTAGTTAATTATTTCAGGTTGTGGACTCATATGTTAGACAACATGTCTACACTTGAGTACTTTATTGAGCAGGGTAAATCGCTTGGGAAGACTGGTGATAAGTTAGAAGAGTTTGCAACTGCTCAATATGATAAAGCAATGGAAGCTGAACAAAAGAAACTGCAGATGCAGGTGGATGAAAAAAGATTCCAAATGGAAATGGAAAAACAGAAAAGGGAATCAGAAGCTGAGGAGAGAAAACTCCAGCTACAACAAGAAGCTGAAAATAAAAAACTTGAAATAGAGGCTGAAAATAAAAGACTTGAAAAAGAGGCTGAGAATAAAAGACTGGAGAACGAAGCTGAGAATAAAAGACTTGAAAAAGAAGATGAGAATAAAAGACTAGAAATGCAGGCTCAGGCTGAGGAAAGAAGATTACAGAGAGAGTCTGATGAGAGGAAAGAAAAAGCAAAAATGGAACATGAAGAAAAACGCTTAGCTTTAGAGTTGGAAAAGTTGAAATTGACGAGCATGAGTAATGCTAATGATGCAAACAAGGGTTCATCTTCTGATAAGGCTAATAATGATACTTTTAAGATTAAGTTACCAACATTTAGTCCTTCCAGTGATGACATAATGTTCTATCTGGACAGATTTGAACAAGCATGTAAAGCTCATAACATAGACAAAGCAAAATATGTTTATCAGTTATCAGGGATACTGACAGGTAAAGCTCTAAGTATGTTAAATATGGTGGATGAACCTGACAAGAACAATTATGAGGTTGTCAGGGCCGCTTTGTTAAAGAAATATCAGCTTAACGAAGACGGCTATCGTCTACAATTTAAAAACATGTTGCCTGAAACTGGAGTTGAATTCTCCGAGTTTATTGCAAGAATACGCATTACTTTCTCACGATGGGTTGAACTATCTAAGACAGAAAAAACTTATGAAGCACTTATGGACTTAATACTTAGAGACAAAGTCATGTCTTCTGTCAATGAGTCTTTCCTTGCTTTCCTTCATGAACGTAAACCTAAAACTATAAAAGAAATGGAAGATTTCTGTTGCCAGTATGTAACTGCGCACCCACACATAACCATTAGTAACTCTAAGGTGAAAGAAGGTTTACCAGTTGCTTCGGCAGCACCGTATGGTCACAACTTTGCTCGTAGATCCCAACAAAATTTTGATAGAAAGGGTAACGGTAATTACTTTCAAAATCATGGAAATCAATTTCATGGTGATTCTTTTTCGAAGAATTGGAGACAACCTGATAGTGCTCGTTACTATCACCCTAATAATTATAGGCATTTCAAAAGAGGATATGGTAATAGAGGTTATTCCTCCCGAAGACCTCAAAACCAAACAAATAGATGTTCGCATCAATGTGGACATGATAGTAATCGTGGAAACTGGAATTCGAACCAGGATAACAATTATAATAGAGACAACAATAACTTCAGAGATAATAATAACTCTGATAACTTCAGAGGTAATAAGAGTCGCGGTAGATCTCAACACAAAAAAAAGAGATATCAGCAGGCTAATTCTGTACAACAGGAAACTCAGGAAGCCTGTAATCAGGTTGTTGATAATAAAAACTTTGACGTTGTCACTGGTTCTGCTTTTGACTTTGAGAGAGCAAACAAATGCCCCCAATGCAGTACTTTATTCGAACCGAGTACCATAACTACTTTGAGTTGTGGTCACCCTCTTCCCGCTCTTCCTGCTGCTGTTGCGCATGACGGGAGGGGTTCTTTAATCCTACATAAGGGTCTTGTTAATGATACTCCGGTCTCACTACTTTTCGATTCCGGATGCACCACTATTGGTGTTTGATAATTAACGACTTTTTTTTAGTGAAGGAGAATCCAAATGTTATATGTAATTAATTATGGTGAAGAAGGTGAAGCGTGTTTTAGGACAGTCACTCACAGTAGCGCACACACCAAGTCATGGAATGGTGTAACGTCTGATGATATTTTAACCATGGTTTATTACAATTATAACATCACGTAGATCTAGACGAATACAGTTACATCGAAACATGAATCTTCCTAATGTAGTTAACACACCATACGGCCCTTACACATCCTGGCCTACAAAATCTCTACTCCTCACATCAGTGCACAAAGACTGCGTCTACGGCAGTTATATAATAATCATGGCCTACAAAATCTCTACTCCACATCAGTGCACAAAGACTGCATCTACGGCAGTTATATAATAATCATGGCCTACAAAATCTCTACTCCACATCAGTGCACAAAGACTGCGTCTACGGCAGTTATATAATAATCATGGCCTACAAAATCTCTACTCCACATCAGTGCACAAAGACTGCGTCTACGGCAGTTATATAATAATCATGGCCTACAAAATCTCTACTCCACATCAGTGCACAAAGACTGCGTCTACGGCAGTTATATAATAATCATGGCCTACAAAATCTCTACTCCACATCAGTGCACAAAGACTGCATCTACGGCAGTTATATAATAATCATGGCCTACAAAATCTCTACTCCACATCAGTGCACAAAGACTGCATCTACGGCAGTTATATAATAATCATGGCCTACAAAATCTCTACTCCACATCAGTGCACAAAGACTGCATCTACGGCAGTTATATAATAATCATGGCCTACAAAATCTCTACTCCACATCAGTGCACAAAGACTGCATCTACGGCAGTTATATAATAATCAAGGCCTACAAAATCTCTATACTTCACATCAGTGTACAAATACTGCATCTACGGCAGATATATAATAATCAAGGCCTACAAAATCTCTATAGCCCTGCGCAGGCATACATTATCCAAAAACCACCTTAGGGCTGACCACCTCAGTCAAAAAACCCTGCACACACTGAACCCACGGGAACACACCCCGTTCACACAGTCACGAGAATCTACTGTTCTCTTAACACTGCTCTCAAAAATCCCTGCGGACACTAGCCGCGAGAGCTATTCACACATCACTTAAAACCAGTACAGAAACAGTTCATTATGACCAGAGTTCACCTGCTATCTGACATACTGTCTTCCACGAAACCAAGAGGAGATATCTTTAAACAAATCCATACCAATCTGTAAGCAAGTACTCTAACCCAAAATTAACTCTACTCAACACGTATTTCCCAAGATCATTTCCCTTTCATCACATCTGCACTTATCAGTTTGCCACACTCCCAGGGAAAAAAAAATGATTATATCATTTTTTTTTGTTGAAAATTAACTCCCAAAAATTTAACGGTCAATGAAGTTATATCAGATACCTCTTAAATTAATTCCCAAAAATTTTTTAAAAAATTAATGAAGTTCTATCAATTACCTACAAAAATATACCTATGACAAGAGAACATAGCACATCTACAAAAATATCATCAATAAATGTAAGATAACGACTAAATCATCCAACATAATCATTCAAGCATACCAAAATAAAAATTAATCTAATACAAAACCCAAATTAAGTATACATAGTACAAACTAAACAGAAAATAAATTATCATACGAGAAAAGACAAAATATGAAATGGGAATATGATAAGAATCAAACAGAATCATAAGATGACAATGAAGACAACAATTCCATACATGTAAAACAAATAGAACTATAAGAACCAATTACATTATCTAAAGTCATATAATTAACTTAACACTACAAAGAATGAAAGTATAAATAGCGTAACACGAAAAAAGTATACTAGAAGTATGAATGATGTAGTGGTATTGATGGTATTGTATGATGATGATGATACTACATGTAAATTGTATGAGGCCAGCTGTGAAGGCTCCTGAGATAAAATGTAATTGAGAATTGTCAGAAGGCCTTTCTTGCTACCACTACGACCTCACACTTAATTTTTTTTATTGAATGTAGCTACGTGATGTGTCTAGGGTAATGATGTGTACTGTGGTGTGATAGTTATAAATATACCCATAGATATTTAACAAGACTAATAAGATTAACAAGTGTTAAAATACACTGAACTAACTCACGGGTGTAAAGTTTTTGATATAATTATATTACATTTATTTGTTCTGGATCAAGTTTTATTTTGACCAGAACTTGTTTTAAAGAAGGATTTAAAATTTATGAAAATTATGCATGGAATGTTACATAATAAATGCAAAAGTGAACATATTTAAGTACTAGAATAGTTAGTTTTATTAAAATGTTCTGGTAGTCAGCTACTAGGGAGGATATTTATTGTCTGTGCTGTTGGGGTGGTCTCATCACACCTGTCTATATTGACTACACAGTGTCCAGAAAATGGTGGGAATTTTTATGGGGTATCTGCAACTAAATGGGGTTGGTGAATATCCAGCAGACCAGAGGCTCACTCATCTGGTATTTGTAGCTCTGGTGCTGAAATCAGGTGGTCCCACCTCTCCGTGCTGGCGGGCACTAATGGTGGTCTCTGTCACGAGGACTGCACAGATACACTTGTGTAAATCACCACCCGAATAGATACTTCTTCGTGGACGACAGAAACTCGCAGCTCTGCAATCAAAGTATGGGCCATGTGTCAAAATCTATTCTCTACCCACGTCTGGACACCACACTGACACAACAACCACATTATACAGACAGGTCAGATCTCTCTGACCAAACAGCACAGTTACCATGGTGGGTTTACATCCGATAGATCCTCCCAGACTATAGATTCTGAAAAATAATTATTAGTTTTCTACCCTAAAAGAGGATAGGTAATATGTTTCCTTATTCTCAACTCTTGATCGGTCTTGCATAATCCTTGCTGGTGTTTAGGTACATTGTTAGTCCCTAGACCCTGACTTGGGCGGGGGGTCTAGAGCAAAATCCCTACTTGTTTGTAAGGCTAGATTATGATATGGCAGTATCAAATCACTCGAACATGAAACAATATTCAAAATATATAAAGAAATAATTTCAATCTTACCAGATTATGAATAATTAACACAGAAGTGCTAGCAAAACTCAGCTGAGCTGCTGGCTATAGGATGGCGTCCCTAAATTTAACTCACTGTCTTTCATATGGGAAAACACCACACTTTAAAATCTGTGTCTAACACTGAACAATTATTGAAGAATGACCCCAAATGCGCTCTGAGCGCTAATGATATGATTGTCTGTGGCCAATCACTGCCGAGGTTTATTTTTAATTTCAAATTTCCTCACTAAAGTCATTTCAGTCAAGCTTCAGTCACGTATGGATGGTTATCTGTTAGTCTGTCCGTCTCTACTTGTGTTTCTACAAAATTGTGCTCGATTTTTGACCCAACCGTTCTCTCCCCTTCAAATTTTTGTTGTAAAAAGTTATATTTAGACACAGCTACCACCAATGTCCCTTCACTTCTATGCCAAGTAAATTTGAACACCTGCGTCCCCAAGGTCGTGTTTTTGTGTGCAAATAACGATATGTTAGATTCAATGCAGTCTGTGGCTGATGTAAACTACACTGTCTTTTGTCATTATTTTCAATATTATCTATCCGTCTGTAAAATTAAGACCATATTCGTTCACTGCTCAGAATAGGCCATCTGGCCAGCTAATTTTTATATTCCTAACATTAATATTAAGAAAAATTTACTTTTTAATTTTTGTAATTTTTTTCAGACATCTGCGTTCTTCCGCTCAAATTCAAATCAAGCGCTTGGTATCGCAAAACGTCCAATTCCGTACCTCGTGTCAATTTGGGGGACTTGAATTTTTTTACTTTCATCCATTTCCCCCCCCCCCCCCCAATTGCGTCTCTTTAGCCTTTCCAGTCATATTTTTTTCCTTTTTGATCCTCCGTTCCCCTCCGGTCTAGCAAGTCAATTTTATGGGGGTGATGACCCGCGGTCTAGGCGATCATGTACATCAGCAGCCTACGCATTATGTTTTTATCCTTAAATGTTATCCTTGGAGGAATTTTACCGTTGTATCTCTGTCAATTTCACTACACATCTCCCCACCTGAAAACATGCCTATGGCAAGTTCCAAAACCAGCGATACACATAGGTAAAATTACTCCTCCCGTCTGCCATTACTCTAATTTTGATCACAGGGGTGCCGACTGAGGAAATCTGCACCGACATTCAATTTGCCTGGGATATATTGGATACTAAACTGATAAGGTTGAAGCAATAAAGACCACCTCAGCAATCTTGCGTTTTCATGCTTAGCCTGAGACAAGAACACGAGAGGCTGATGATCCGTCTCCACCACAAATGTCCTACCATACAGATAGATTTGAAACTTCTTTATTGCCCAGATTAATGCTAAACATTCTTTTTTCGCTTGTGGAGTATCCTTGTTCCGCCTTATTCAATTTGCGGCTTGCATAAGCGACTGGTTTAAGTTCCCCATCAGGTGAAGATGATCTTTGCAACAAAGCCCCTCCTAGTCCCACATTACTTGCATCGGTTCTTAAGACAAAGTCCTGTGTCAAATCAGGCAGTTTGAGAATAGGCTTGCTAGTGAGTTTTTCCTTTAACTCTTGGAACGCTAATTCACATTGTGCAGTCCAAATAATTTTATCTGGAAGTCCCTTGCGAGTCAGATCAGTCAGAGGAGCACAAATGGCGTTAAAATTTTTGATGTATTTCTGATAAAATCCGCATAACGACACGAATGATCGCACGTCCTTTTTGGTTTGCGGCCTAGGTGCTCTCTGCAGTTTTTCCAAGTTCTTAGGATCAGGGGTCATATTACCCTGATATACAGTGTGCCCCAAGAATTCCAACTCTTTGCATCCAATACAACATTTTGTTGGCCTAGCAGTTAAGTTCGCCTCCCGAAGTCTATCAAACAACATCTCCAGAGCTTCAATGTGTTCTTCAAATGTCTCTGTGGCGACGAGTATATCATCCATGAAATTCGTGATACATGGGTTATTCAGGGGGTCCAACAATTTTCGCATCATCCTTGAAAACACACTCGGAGCATTTTTCAGTCCGAATGGTAGCATATTGAATTCATAATGTCCATCCGAAGTGCTAAAAGCCAAATAAGGTCTCACTTCAGGCTTCACTGGGATCTGGTAATAGCCTTTACTAAGATCCACCTTTGAAAAGTATTTTGCCTTGTTCAGTCTGGCAAATAGCTGTTTTGTGTCTGGTAATGGATCCACTTGTCCTTCTGTGACAGCATTCAGTTTCCTGTAATCTATGCACAGTCTGTGTTCCCCAGACGGTTTCCTCAACAAAACGACACTAGAACTAAAAGATGATTCACTGTGCGAAATAATCCCCTCCTTCAACAAATACTCTATTTCTTCCTTCAATGCCTTCTCCTTCGCGAACGGAATAGAATAGGCTCTCATACAGATTGGGTTTGAGTCTACCAGTTTCATGTCATACTGTAGCAAATTTGTATGGCCTGGTTTATCTGTTAATACATCTGTATGTTCCTCCAGAACTTGTTGAACTCTCTCCCTCTGGTTTTTAGTCAGGTGCTTACTGACTTTTACCTGTGCTGCTGTTTCACAAGGATGTAATGGGTATTCATGTGAGGTGAGTGGTTCTTTTTGCATCTGGGTTGCAATAGCCAAGGTCAATAAGGGGGTGCTTTCCTGGAGTGGTCTGTCCAGATACTTCTTTAACAGGTTTACATGATAAACTTTTTCCTTCCCCTTTTTGTCAATTTTATAGTTTGTTCTAGACACCTTCTCTAGAACCGTATATGGACCTTGCCAACCAATTTGTAATTTATTCTGGCTTCCCGGTAGTAGAAGCAGCACCTTCTCTCCGACTGCCAGTTCCCTGTCCTTTGCCTTCCTATTAAAATATGCTGCATGTTTCTTCCTGGCTTGTTTCAAATTATCATTTGCCAGTTTCCATCCAGCTTTCAAACGAGTGGTCAGTTCGTTCACATATTGATACGATGAGGTAACAGTCTCTTCCGCCTTCTCATCTGTCCAGGTCCTTAATAGAGTTACATCTGGATCTTTAATTTATCATACTTATTTTTCATGGAACTCATCTGGTCCCGTCCATTAGAAGCTTTATAATGAGGACTTTTCTTCCTAGAATCATCACTCACAAATCGACCACTACCAATTTTTCTCTGGGGTTTGTCTCCCCACTTAAGATTGTTTATGAGAGATCTTCGCTCTCTTGTCTGTTCCCCCAGTTTATATAAGTCTGACCGAGGGATTGTCATCCTATCCTGGGTTAAATTTCTTCTTTGTACTCTTCGCATAGCGGCCATGTTAATCCATTCAAGTGAAGACTGGGTGTGAAAAGGGGGCTCCCATTCCACTTTGTCTACCCGTGTATAATTAGTTTTCCTTTCAGGCCTAAAGTTGCCCCGTGGCGGTTCTAGGTCCTGCACATATTTTCCCTTTGTGGGTGTTCCCTCATGAAATACGCCACATGCTTCTACAAAGTTTTCAACATCGACATTTACGTCGGGCCAATAGTATTTTAGAGCAATCTTTTGGCAGATGGTACCGACTTTCTCATGGTCACCATCTTTTCCAACATGTAAGCTCCTTATCAAATTTGCCCTATATCTCTTGGGTAGAACTAACTGTCCGTGACCAGTGGATCTAGTTCCTGTCTTCCTGTATAAGAGTTTGTTCTTCATGAAATATTCCCCCCTTGCTCGGAGGTGTGTGGCATTTGGGTAATTTTTTAAAACATGGCTGGAGTGTCCTATCCTCAGCCTGCGCCTTCCTCATCTCCTCTGGATGAGCGTTTATAGGTTCACCTTCTTCCTCCTTCTTCTGTGACCTGGTCTGCACTGTCGCCATGATCACAGGTTTCTCGGGATTCCCCAAGAAGACGTATCTACACCCCAATATCAGAGGGTAGATTGGTTCATCTATCACTGCTGCTCTGATTTCTCCTTCCACATAGCGAGTTTTCACTGTTATCCTTGCGATGGGAAGTGTCATGAGTGGTATGTCCTTAGTCGCCCCTTGTATTTCCACTGTTTCTGTGGTATACTGACTTGGGTCCACTAGGCTAGACTTCACAACTGAATCATAATCCAAACCTGTATCATAAAGGCACCTTATGGTGACCCCATTACAAATAACATCCTCACAAACTGGGGGGTGATAAGGTTCCTGTTGTCCCTTAGGATTAACCTTTAATCTTTGCGTCCCCGACTTCATTGCAGCAATGTTTGAAGGTTTCCTTCTACAAAATTCGGTGTTATGGTTATCCTTCTTGCACCATTTACACCATCTTTTTCCTTGGTTCAACGGTTTTCTTTCATTGAACTTTTGGTCATTGAACTGTGAGTTTCTGTCGCGATAGTCATTTCTTGGCCGCTCAAAATTTGTCCTACCCTTATTTCCCTGCTCTCTATTATCAAATTTATTAAATTGCTGTGGAGCTTTAAAATTGTCTATGTGCTTCTTCTTAGCACCACTTACCTCTGCCTGAGCTGCCTGATACCTCTCAGCAACATTTAAAATTTCCCCCAACTTCTCTGCACCTTGTTCCATGAGAAATTTTCTCATGTCTGGAGCCATGGACTCTCTCAATTGCTCAATCATGATCATTTCTTTAAGATCTTGGGTCTTCCCCAGAGCCGTCCATTTCTCCAAATAGGTTTCTAGTCTGGCCGAGAATTGGTGGTATGTCTCCCCAGACAACAGTTTGGCATTTCTAAATTTCTTACGATAAAATTCACCATTCTTCTCGTACCTTAATAACAAAGCCTGCTTTAACATGTCATAATTGTCTTGGTCTTCCCTGTTCATTTTGGCAAATACTTCATAAGAAGCACCCCTCAATCCCTGTGATAGCTTTAAACTCCACCTCTCTCTCTCTAACCCATATGTAGTAGCTAATAACTCAAAACGTCCCAGGTACCCCTCTATGTCATCGTCTTTCTCAACAAAATGGTCTAAATGAAACCCCATAGCTGAGTTTGAGGCTCCCATACTGGGCGTAGCATCTGAGGCAAAAGGGCTGGCACCATTTTCAGGGGCCGGGCCTTGTAATTCCAGCTCCCTTAGTCGTAATTCGTGCTCCCTCTGCAACCTTCTATCTTCAGCCTCCCTTTCGGCCTTTTTATCTTCTGCCTCCCTTTCGGCAGTCAACCTTTTTTCCTCTGCCTCCCTTTGCTGTCGTTTTTCTTCTGCCTCAATCTGCAGCCTCTTAATTTCTCTATCAGCCTCAATTTGTAACCTCTTCTCTTCAGCTACCTTTCTATCTTCCCTTTCAATATATTTATCACATTCAGTCGTTACGTATTGAATTAAAATTTGACCATCCATCCCCATCTCCTTCGCAGTGAGCACAGCAGCTGATCTAAACTTTGCTAGCTCAGCCATACTTTTCAGACAATATAATAATATACAAGCTAAGTACTTCTTATGACTATAATCTAACTAATTCTAACTAACCAGTTAACTAATTAATTATTACTGGCTGTGAAGATTCACCAACTTTTATCTGCAGGGACACTTTTACTTTTAAAGGAAATTTTACAATTTATTTCCCTACTTTTATTTCTCCCACCAGGAGATCTCAATATTACTGTTGGGCTAATTATCCCTGGACAAGACCCCAATATATGTAGTGGTATTGATGGTATTGTATGATGATGATGGTACTACATGTAAATTGTATGAGGCCAGCTGTGAAGGCTCCTGAGATAAAATGTAATTGAGAATTGTCAGAAGGCCTTTCTTGCTACCACTACGACCTCACACTTAATTTTTTTTTTTTTGAATGTAGCTACGTAAAGTGTCTAGGGTAATGATGTGTACTGTGGTGTGATAGTTATAAATATACCCATAGATATTTAACAAGACTAATAAGATTAACAAGTGTTAAAATACACTGAACTAACTCACGGGTGTAAAGTTTTTGATATAATTATATTACATTTATTTGTTCTGGATCAAGTTTTATTTTGACCAGAACTTGTTTTAAAAGAAGGATTTAAAATTTATGAAAATTATGCATGGAATGTTACATAATAAATGCAAAAGTGAACATATTTAAGTACTAGAATAGTTAGTTTTATTAAAATGTTCTGGTAGTCAGCTACTAGGGAGGATATTTATTGTCTGTGCTGTTGGGGTGGTCTCATCACACCTGTCTATATTGACTACACAGTGTCCAGAAAATGGTGGGAATTTTTATGGGGTATCTGCAACTAAATGGGGTTGGTGAATATCCAGCAGACCAGAGGCTCACTCATCTGGTATTTGTAGCTCTGGTGCTGAAATCAGGTGGTCCCACCTCTCCGTGCTGGCGGGCACTAATGGTGGTCTCTGTCACGAGGACTGCACAGATACACTTGTGTAAATCACCACCCGAATAGATACTTCTTCGTGGACGACAGAAACTCGCAGCTCTGCAATCAAAGTATGGGCCATGTGTCAAAATCTATTCTCTACCCACGTCTGGACACCACACTGACACAACAACCACATTATACAGACAGGTCAGATCTCTCTGACCAAACAGCACAGTTACCATGGTGGGTTTACATCCGATAGATCCTCCCAGACTATAGATTCTGAAAAATAATTATTAGTTTTCTACCCTAAAAGAGGATAGGTAATATGTTTCCTTATTCTCAACTCTTGATCGGTCTTGCATAATCCTTGCTGGTGTTTAGGTACATTGTTAGTCCCTAGACCCTGACTTGGGCGGGGGGTCTAGAGCAAAATCCCTACTTGTTTGTAAGGCTAGATTATGATATGGCAGTATCAAATCACTCGAACATGAAACAATATTCAAAATATATAAAGAAATAATTTCAATCTTACCAGATTATGAATAATTAACACAGAAGTGCTAGCAAAACTCAGCTGAGCTGCTGCCTATAGGATGGCGTCCCTAAATTTAACTCACTGTCTTTCATATGGGAAAACACCACACTTTAAAATCTGTGTCTAACACTGAACAATTATTGAAGAATGACCCCAAATGCGCTCTGAGCGCTAATGATATGATTGTCTGTGGCCAATCACTGCCGAGGTTTATTTTTAATTTCAAATTTCCTCACTAAAGTCATTTCAGTCAAGCTTCAGTCACGTATGGATGGTTATCTGTTAGTCTGTCCGTCTCTACTTGTGTTTCTACAAAATTGTGCTCGATTTTTGACCCAACCGTTCTCTCCCCTTCAAATTTTTGTTGTTAAAAGTTATATTTAGACACAGCTACCACCAATGTCCCTTCACTTCTATGCCAAGTAAATTTGAACACCTGCGTCCCCAAGGTCGTGTTTTTGTGTGCAAATAACGATATGTTAGATTCAATGCAGTCTGTGGCTGATGTAAACTACACTGTCTTTTGTCATTATTTTCAATATTATCTATCCGTCTGTAAAATTAAGACCATATTCGTTCACTGCTCAGAATAGGCCATCTGGCCAGCTAATTTTTATATTCCTAACATTAATATTAAGAAAAATTTACTTTTTAATTTTTGTAATTTTTTTCAGACATCTGCGTTCTTCCGCTCAAATTCAAATCAAGCGCTTGGTATCGCAAAACGTCCAATTCCGTACCTCGTGTCAATTTGGGGGACTTGAATTTTTTTACTTTCATCCATTTCCCCCCCCCCCCCTCCCCCCCAATTGCGTCTCTTTAGCCTTTCCAGTCATATTTTTTTCCTTTTTGATCCTCCGTTCCCCTCCGGTCTAGCAAGTCAATTTTATGGGGGATGATGACCCGCGGTCTAGGCGATCATGTACATCAGCAGCCTACGCATTATGTTTTTATCCTTAAATGTTATCCTTGGAGGAATTTTACCGTTGTATCTCTGTCAATTTCACTACAAATGACATCAAAGATGAAACACGGAAGCATAAACAAAATATCAGACAATACTGAAAAGACAACAGAAAAGATGTAAAGAAATGACGAATAGTCAACAAAGAGAGATGACAGTAAAGATGCAAATGTAAAGAAAGTTGGTAACAACACCTAACAATAACTATCCAAATATAACAACGTATTGTAAAATACAAAAATGCTAAAGTATATTTATATACTAACACAAAAAAGAAAGCTTATGACAAGCACAGCATAATAAGTAATTTAACTAAATTATAAACTTATACATAACTAAAAATAAATTACATCAAATATCACCCAAACAAAAAATTATTAACGATAACACAAGTTCCGCATTGACGCATAGTCAAGCGCTAACAACCAAAAAATACATCCAAACATCACAACATTTTCAAAGAATTAATGTCACTACATAATAGTAACCCTAACATACAATCTAGCGCTGGCGCAGAAAAAAATAAATATCACAATGTCCAAAACACATTTTCCAAAAATTTACAATACAAAAAATGTTTCTTCTCTTTAGGTTAAATAAAAATAGTATTTTTATTTCTAAGTAATATGTAGCTATAATTAATAACTAACAATTAAATTAGCTGAGTAACATAAAAATAATCTTATCTTTAAATAGACACACATCAAAACGTGTAAGTTTTTTTTTCTCTTCTTTTTTTAAAAAAAAAATACATCAAAGAAACGTCACATTGGGTAATAAAATGTTAACTACAAACGAAGTTATAAATATATATAAGTGTAATATTATTTATCTTAACTATGTATTATAATCAGATATTTAAATTCTTTAAATGAACAAGAGTATCAGCCGTCGCTGTTAATTCTACCCACTTAATTTAATAGGAATTTAAGTTAATTCTAGCTGACAAAAAATCGAATCGTTTAAATTATCAAATGTCATAATTGAGAAAAAATGGAAACCAAGTTTCAGAATACGTCCTTAACTTCAACGAAAAATCATTAATAATACATACAAGTTATGTTTAAAATTACCTTTCACTAAACAATTAATTCAAATAATCTGTATATAAATATGTTAATTAAACATGGTATCAAATCCATGATGAAAAAACAAAACAAAATTTTAAGTAGTGAATAAACACTCAGGACTATCTATGAAAATGACTATTACATTGTCTCAGTAAATAAGTTTGTGCATAGAAATTATTTAATGCATAATTAAAATACAGTCATATAAGTAACAACCAACAAATAATTATGGCAATCAAATGTTACAAAGATTACATAATATTTCATTAACAACATATAAAGTTCTATACTAAAGAATACAATAACATTCAGTGTTTGTAAACAGAACAAAAAATAAACAGGACCTTTAAAAAACAAAAAAAAAATTCCTTCGAGGTCTTGCGAACATCTCATCAACACGCAAGGTGACATCATGACACGGTGGGTTAACGTACTGTCTAGGCTCGCTTGAATGGATAAATAGTACACAGTGATCTACATCTCTCCCAGGTAATGTAAAATTAGAATGGTGATTCCCCTCGCAAAGTCGCTCGCTGTGAGACAATACAAATGAAAATATCTATTTTAATCCATGGTAAGATTATGAGGAAACACGGAAAAGTTCACTACACAATTACCCGAACTCCGTGGTGTAAGGTTTGGGCCCTCCTGCGATGTCAACAACTCTCGTCACATAGCAGACAACATAGACGTCCCAGGGACAACCTGACCTATAATTCACAGTTGTCAGTGCGGTAGGCTGAAAAAAATTTACTACCTTCACAAGACCGAGATGATCTCTCAAACCTATCAGCATGACAAGCAAAAGCATTTAAGAACCTATTACCGTTCCTATTACTCTGATTAATAATAATCTTGCTCTTATGTGGAGCACAGCTAACCTGGTTGCGATCTGTATAATTTCTTTTGAGAGCATTGTTATTTGCTCTATTAACACCGTTGTACTGATTTAAATCCCAGTTACAATAGTTATTCTTAATACTTCTTCCCAGATAACAATGTCCATCAGATAGAACTGACTTTTTAGCAGAAAAATTATTACTAGACTGATGAACTTTCATATAATTACTTCTGCTATAGTTTTCTAAACTTTTAGAATCACAATGTTGAGATCTGTCACATTTTTTCTTGTTTTTGGGAGAAGAAACGTTACCGTAGGATGAACTCCCTTGGTACTTTATAACCTTAGGGTTATGTCTCCTATCAAAATTATTTTTTTCTTTGCTTGTGGCAATGGTTTTTAAAAAATGAGGCCCCCTGCCTTGCCTGGTTAGGACTAGAAGTTTTGACAATCTCTTTTTTTTTTTTTCACAACATTTGTTTCCTTCATGGAACAAGCAGTAGTATGTTTGTTACTTGTAACCAATTTATCAGATCTGTCAATAAATACGCTGTTGGTTTTTAACACACTGACTTGAGATTTAGCACTGTTTCTTTCCTTATCTACAGGACTGGATATTACTGTAGATTTTCCTTGTTATTCTGCCGCCAGCAATCATTATCATTGGAATCATCTGTATTGCGTGAGAAGTTATATCTCCCACGGAAAGATCTATGTCCACCATTCTTGACCGTAGAATCCGCAAAAAGTGTATAAGGCTGGCTTTTTGCTTTAGTGTTCTGATGATAAGAAACTTTCTGTCTATCATCGTCAACACTGACGGAAGACCACATATTGCTATTCAAGACTACGTCAAGCAGACCATTTATTCTTCTTCTTGCTTCTACAATCTCAAAGTCCTTAAGTGCAATCTGTTCACTTAATTTCTTGTTTAAACTCTCCGCTTTTAAGACCTTGCAGCTTTCCTCTGCTAGCAAATTTTCAATCTTAATCAATTTGTCTTTCTCCACCATTAATTCTTTCACTCTCTCTTTATCAATCCTCTCAATCTCAATATCATGACTATTCGTAAGCCTATCAACCTTCTCTAGGGATATGGTATCCTTTTCTTTAATTTGGCAACCACAAATCTCCGTCTTCTCTTGAACTTTTTGAGTCAGATTTCTAATTTCGCCATTTTTTTTTCCCAATCTGAGCTTCCATCTCTTTAATTTTGCACAATGCCGAGTCTAATTTTGCTCGAACACAAGCAAGCTCAGAATTAGATTTACATAAATCACCTGTAAGTTTAGTCACTTTTTCCTGCAGCTTATTCACTTCAGTAGTACTTTTTAAGCAACTTTCCCTTAGCTCCTGTGTACTCTGTTTTATGTCTCCTATTTGCTTCTCATCCCTTAACTCTTCTTTCTGGTCACTATGGATGCCGTCGAGCAATAACGTACGTATACTCTTCAATATGTTATCACGTTTTATACTAATATAATTGTCCAAGAACAGACGAAGGTCCAAAACCAATAACCTTGCCAGATCCTCAGCCATACTCACATGAGGAATTGACTGAAATCTCTCATTAGCAAACTCTCTTAGAGATCTCGATGCAGAGACCAAAAACTTGTCCATAACATGTGACTCAAGCTCTGGGCTTTTTAATCTCTGACAATCTGTCCCTTCCTGAAACAGATACTCTAATACAGGTCTCATATCCCCGGATCTGTATCAGAATCCATTGTGACTTGTTTACTTAGTCAACCATATATGTCTTAATTAAACTTTCATTATACCAAATCAAGTTTAGATCTCAAATATTGTATCATCAATCCCTGTACATCATCACATTCTATAATTAATCGATATAATTATCGACAACAACAACAATAGTTATCAATAGAATAGGATAGTGCAGATTGAGGCTTGTTGACATGGACAGAAGTGGCAACATTTACACACAACAAAAGCACTTAACTGAAGGTAATCCTGACCCTTCCGCCAACACACTGGATATCACAAAGTTCTGACGTTAAAACACTCCACTGCAGAAAAGGTACAAGGACTAGGCACTCTTGTCTTCAAATCCCTGCCACTGTACAGTATGTCCTCAACAATGCATCAGACGACAGGAACCGATCACAGCAACCCCGCAATCACTTGAGGTATACGTGCAGACGAACTCTCCAAAATACTGCACCTATAGTTGAATCTGCATATGGAAAGACTGGAACAAGCACTGTAACAATTATGGCATCAATGTCGCTATCAGATAACAGCTGTTTGATATGGAAACCAACTGATAAAGTCAGTTTAGTTGCTACAACACGCCAAGATATGAGGATGGATATGCGCAGTCAGCTGATACCTGTGTACAGTTGAATTAAGCCACGCCCACACAGAGCCAAACATAACACAGTTCAGTGTTCCCACTTGTAATGACTGGTCCAGAATCTGACCTAATTTACCCTCTTGTTACGCGAATGTAATGTGGGTGTTACGACCCGTTGGTTTGGTCCACCACTGATAATTAAAGACTTTTTTTTAGTGAAGGAGAATCCAAATGTTATATGTAATTAATTATGGTGAAGAAGGTGAGTGTGTGTTGGGACAGTCACTCACAGTAGCGCACACACCAAGTCATGGAATGGTGTAACGTCTGATGATATTTTAACCATGGTTTATTACAATTATAACATCACGTAGATCTAGACGAATACAGTTACATCGAAACATGAATCTTCATAATGTAGTTAACACACCATACGGCCCTTACACATCCTGGCCTACAAAATCTCTACTCCTCACATCAGTGCACAAAGACTGCGTCTACGGCAGTTATATAATAATCATGGCCTACAAAATCTCTACTCCACATCAGTGCACAAAGACTGCATCTACGGCAGTTATATAATAATCATGGCCTACAAAATCTCTACTCCACATCAGTGCACAAAGACTGCGTCTACGGCAGTTATATAATAATCATGGCCTACAAAATCTCTACTCCACATCAGTGCACAAAGACTGCGTCTACGGCAGTTATATAATAATCATGGCCTACAAAATCTCTACTCCACATCAGTGCACAAAGACTGCGTCTACGGCAGTTATATAATAATCATGGCCTACAAAATCTCTCTACTCCACATCAGTGCACAAAGACTGCATCTACGGCAGTTATATAATAATCATGGCCTACAAAATCTCTACTCCACATCAGTGCACAAAGACTGCATCTACGGCAGTTATATAATAATCATGGCCTACAAAATCTCTACTTCACATCAGTGCACAAATACTGCATCTACGGCAGATATATAATAATCAAGGCCTACAAAATCTCTATACTTCACATCAGTGCACAAAGACTGCATCTACGGCAGTTATATAATAATCAAGGCCTACAAAATCTCTATACTTCACATCAGTGTACAAATACTGCATCTACGGCAGATATATAATAATCAAGGCCTACAAAATCTCTATAGCCCTGCGCAGGCATACATTATCCAAAAACCACCTTAGGGCTGACCACCTCAGTCAAAAAACCCTGCACACACTGAACCCACGGGAACACACCCCGTTCACACAGTCACGAGAATCTACTGTTCTCTTAACACTGCTCTCAAAAATCCCTGCGGACACTAGCCGCGAGAGCTATTCACACATCACTTAAAACCAGTACAGAAACAGTTCATTATGACCAGAGTTCACCTGCTATCTGACATACTGTCTTCCACGAAACTAAGAGGAGATATCTTTAAACAAATCCATACCAATCTGTAAGCAAGTACTCTAACCCAAAATTAACTCTACTCAACACGTATTTCCCAAGATCATTTCCCTTTCATCACATCTGCACTTATCAGTGTTACCCTACTGCTGTAATTCGCATTGCCACTCCTTTCTTTACTGGAGATGTGCATGCTTGTCTCTTACCTAATCCTATTGCGGACCTTATTATTGGTCGTATTCACGGAGTTAGGGAGTGTACCCAACAGCAGATTGCTGCTTGGGAAGATAATAATATGCAAGCTACCAATGCAGTGGTTACAAGAGCACAAGCTCTACAAACACCCGAAACTTCACTGAATGGTGATAATGAAGTTCATAGCCAAGATAGTCACTTAGTCATAACTCGTGACTCTTTCATAAAATTGCAAGAAGAAGATCCTTCTCTAAAAAAATTCTTCATTCTTGCGAAGAAAGGTGATCCGAATCAGGATACAAATAGAAAATCTTGGATAGCAATGAGAAACGGCGTACTTGTACGTATGGTACAAGATTCGACTACGTCGGCACATTCGCAAATTCTTGTTCCCAAGAGCATGAGAGTGCAAATATTGCAACATGCTCATGACTCGCAATGTGCTGGACATATGGGTTTTTCCCGTACGAAGTCGAGAGTCCTTGCGGCTTTCTTTTGGCCTTTTGTCAACAAGGACATTCGTATTTACTGCCGATCATGCAAGGTATGTCAGGAGGTTAAATCTAGAGGACCACGACATGCTGCGCCTATCCAGGCTGCTGACATCCCTATTCGACCGTTTCAGAAAATGGCCATAGATATAATTGGCCCTTTTAAGGTCAAGTCGGCCAGAGGACATCAGTTTATCCTTACATGTGTCGATATGTGCACACGTTGGCCAGAGGCTATCCCTCTTAAGAGCATATCTACTACAGATATCGCAGATGCTCTTTGGCTGATATTTTCTCGCTTGGGGTTCCCCAGAGAAATATTGTCAGACCATGGCACTCAACTCATATCTGACACTATGTCACAGGTAATGTCTACCTTACATATTAAACGATCTCTCAGTAGTATCTATCATCCTATGTCTAATGGGTTAGTTGAGCGTCTGAATAGAACGCTCAAGACTTTGCTTGGAAAGATAACTGAAGATCATCCTCAAGATTGGGACAGGGTTTTACCCGCGGCTCTCTTTGCCTATAGAGAAGTCCCAAATGAACACACAGGATTTTCTCCCTTCGAACTTGTCTTTGGCGCGCGTCCATGCGGCCCTATGTCTTTATTACACGATCTCATCACTGCCGATGATATTAGCGATGAAACTCAATCCTCATATGAGTATGTCATTGCTCTTAGACAAAAGATCATTGAGGCATGTAAGCTAGCAACTGCTTCATCAGAAATTGCTAAAGAGAAGGCAAGGCAGTTTGCTAATAAGAATAGATGTCTACGACAACTTTGTCCAGGTGACAAAGCATTCGTCCTACTCCCCAGTAGGGAAAATAGACTTCTTATTGCATGGAAAGGTCCGTATGCAATAGTCTCTCGGATTTTCGATGTTGACTATGTGGTCGATATTGATGGAAAGCATAAAACTTTCCACATAAACATGCTTTCGGAATTTAACGAACGCCCGGACTATTTGCTGCCTATTTTCCAGGCAACGGATGATTCTCCTGCACCTCATGGTCATTACTCATCTCTGTCGGTCATACAGGATGAGGAATCTACCTTCTCGGATGTCAATCTTCCTCTTCCAGTGGTTCCGCTACATTCCACGGAATCTTGGAAAAACGTTTCTGTTTCTCCTAATCTTTCTGGTGAGGAACATCGACAAGTCTCGTCGATGTTACAAACATTTCAGGATGTTCTCACTGACATTCCTGGACACACAGATGTCATAGAACATGACATAATTCTTACCGACAGTAATCCTATTAGGGTTAGGCCTTATCCTATCCCTATACACTTTCAGTCGCAAGTGGAAAAGGAATTGGATGAAATGATTCAATTAAATATAATTGAACCATCGACTTCACCATATTATTCTTCCATGGTTATTGTCCGGAAGAAAGATAAGAACATACGAATTTGCGTTGATTATCGCAAATTGAATCAAGTCACTAAGTTCGATGCTGAACCGATACCTTTGTTAGAAGATCTACTGATTAAACTTTCTAATTCTAGATTCTTCACTAAACTTGACTTGTCTAAAGGTTATTGGCAAGTGCCTTCAGCAGAGCATGCCAAACCTCTTACTGCTTTTTCTACACCTAGGGGTCTATTTCAATGGAATGTTATGCCTTTCGGTCTTATGAACGCCCCTGCTACTTTCGTTCGCATGATGCGTCGAATTCTTTCACATCGTTCAGATGTCATCGCATACTTAGATGATATCTGTCTCTTCAGTGATACCTGGGAAGACCACTATTTAGGGTTATATGACTTACTGTCCACTCTATGTGAGAATAGTTTGACAGCAAAACCTTCAAAAGCTTTTGTTGGTTTTGGTGAAATCTCTTTCCTGGGTCATCGTGTTGGTCATGGTCTCTTGAAGACAGAAGACCACAATACTTCCAAAATACTGAACATCTCTGTTCCTAAAACGAAGAAACAAGTTAGGAGTCTCTTAGGTTTAATTCAATTTTATGGGAGATTTATTCCAAATTTATCTTCGATCATGGCACCTCTTTCAACATTGTTGAAAAAAGGTTCGCTTAATCTGGTCCGTTGGTCTGAAGAATGCCAATCTTCCTTAGACCAGATCAAGAATATATTTTCATCTCCTCCCATCCTAAGATTACCTACTCTTGATAGGACTTTTGTTCTTCGGAGTGATGCTTCATCCACTGGGATTGGAGCAGCACTTATGCAAGAATATGCAAATACTCTGCATCCTGTTATGTACATTTCTAGAAAACTAAATGCGGCAGAGAAAAACTACCCGGTTTTAGACCGTGAGTTGTTAGCTATGGTTTGGTCAATTCTCAAACTACAAAGATTCCTCCTGGGCGCACATTTCATTCTAGAGACTGATCAAAAAGCTCTTACAGCTATTCAGACTAAGAATTTGAAGAGTTCGAGATCCACTCGATATGCTATTGCTCTTCAACCTTTTCACTTCACGGTACGAGCTATCCGTGGTGCGGATAATGTGATGGCTGACATTTTGTCTAGATGCCCACATGATTCCAACTAATACTTCTGTCCTATATTTCTATATATATTACAGAGTCATAACACACCTATATTACTACAATAGATTAGCACATCTGTACTCACTTTATATGTACACATACTATCGTGCTTTGTTATCATCTTCTTCTGTTTCATTTTTTTAAGATGATAGAGGAGGACTGAGTAGTTAATATAAGGGCCGTAAGTTTACTAAACAGCCACAATTATTAATAAAGTATTGTACCTTATGAAGCATATTAGTTGTTAATTAGCGTTATATTGCTTGTACTTTCTCAGAATGTCATTGATGAGCTGAGGACTTACCTTACTAGTATCAAGCATGACGAGTTCTACATTGTGTACTTACCCTCGGAACGTCAGAGGATGTGTCCTGCATCGTCATGTACTTCAATTTCACTATGTACTAGGGTCATTACATGTCAAATAATGTACTATTTAAATTTTTCTATCAGATTTGTACATCCATTTTTAAGACAATATTAGATTATGCTATTTAATGATGTCTATGGTAACTTGCATACGTATATTGTGTTTACATGCTAGCGTGATGTGTGTTGGTGACACCTCCCCGATATGAATATTTTTTGAGACATATTTATTTGTCTGTTGAGATATATTCTCACCAGACACTCTATATTTAGCCTCATGTTAGGCAATTTAATTAATTATCCGCGCATAATTCGTGCGTTTTTGAGCCACTTATCGCATGCTCTTGGATATTTAAAAAAAAAAATATATGTTCCACATTTTTTTTTTAATCGGGAGGTGGTGGTGATATGTTGCGTGTGAAATTCTCGCAACATCATTTTATTTATCATATATATTTTGTAATGTAAGGGAAATAATCATGTGGAATTTATAGTCACTTTTCACTGTAAGCAGTTGTCTTCTCGCGTTGGTGTCGATGGTTGTTAAATTTGTTAAGCGTTCTTGAATCGTGTCCATGTATGGACTTGCTAGGCCGCTTTTCTCAGAAAGCGGTTGGCAACCTGTTGGGTTATCCTTATAAGGTAATCATTCTTAAGCTGGTTCTTAGTAAAGGTCCTTGTGTCTTAAGTTATCTGAGCGGTGGTCGATTCGCGCTGGACTGCGCATGTCTAAGTCTTGGGTCTTTGTCGATCAATTTCCGCCCAGCAGTCAGTGAGCGAAGATTTCGATAGCGAAGGGACGTCTCTGTGAGAGCGTCTCTGCTAATTTATTCTGTCAGGAATATGAAGTCTTCTTATGGATATTTCGTTTATTCGAGATGATACCTCTAGTGTATTTCCACACGCCGGGAGGCGTATTATTTCTGTGGTTATTTCCTGAAGGCAAGGTAAATTACATTTACATTAACTTTATCGATATCTGTTCGTGAGTGACATTTGATTCATAGCCTGTCTTTGAAAGTCTTCATCACGAGATGTTTTCTCAGCTCACATATTGCTACATTGTACCGCATCGGGTTGATGCATGTCCCAAGGACTATTATTTGCTACTTCGCTACATGAACTAGGTTTGAAACCTTTTGTTATCTAGAGGATTTTTTTGAGGACATTATTTATACTTCAGAAGACGTGTCTGTCTTGCTGAAGTCAGATTAAGGAGAGTGAACTGATCTCATACATCTGGTTATCTCCTGGCTAAGATAGAAAGGGATGGAGAATTTTCCCGACTACATTACAGCCTTATAATGTATTGACATGCCTGTGAATCATCTTTATTATGATGCTGTCTACCGTCCATTACTGTACTGACGATGTTGCTATGATAATGACTGTCTGATGTACCTACATATTCGCGTATACATTTTGTCACTGTGGTGTCCACAATAAATGATACAGAAAAACGTCACTAGCTGTTACAAGCATCATTGACTTTATACGTCGTGAGTTAACTGACGTCCTTGTGTGGATTGCCCTGTTTTGCATGATCATTGTTTGACTGTACATCATCTACACACTACACAAAACCAGACCACGGGCACCATCATCATCCCATGGTGCACGCATCACACACACATTGAAGTAACCTGCTGAGAGCATTACCAGACAATCCTTGTTCTGGAATCCCCAAGGTAAAAGAAACAGAGGTGACAGAAAAACATGCGGAAATAGAAGGCAACTAGATAGAGAAATGTAGATGATGGCACGTGACAGACAAACACGCGGATAGAAGGCAACTAGATATAGAAATGTAGATGATAATCAGACGTAGACAGACCTGCAGGTGATGACACGTGACAGGAAGACTTGACATAAGTTTGATGAAGGCTTACCGTTCTTGGGTAGCTGAAGGGTGATGATGAAATATGTGGATTATTAAACAGACGGGCAGATAGAAAGATAAAGAAACAGACGGCCAGATAGAAAGATAAAGAAACAGACGGCCAGATAGAAAGATAAAGAAACAGACGGCCAGATAGAAAGATAAAGAAACAGACGGGCAGACAGACAAAGAAACAGACGGGCAGATAGACAGATAAAGAAACAGACGGGCGGACAGACTGACATACAGATAAAGAAACAGACGGGCAGACAGACTGACAGACAGATAAAGAAACAAGACGGGCAGACAGACAGATAAAGAAACAGACGAGCGGACAGACTGACAGACAGATAAAGAAACAGGCGGGCAGACAGACATAAAGAAACAGATGGACAGACAGACAGATAAAGAAACAGACGGGCAGACAGACAGATAAAGAAAACGACGGGCGGACAGACAGACAGATAAAGAAACAGACGGGCAGACAGACAGATAAAGAAACAGACGGGCGGACAGACTGACAGACAGATAAAGAAACAAAACGGGCAGACAGACAGATAAAGAAACAGACGGGCAGACAGACTGACAGACAGATAAAGAAACAAGACGGGCAGACAGACAGATAAAGAAACAGGCGGGCGGACAGACTGACAGACAGACTGATAAAAAAAAGACGGGCGGACAGACTGACAGACAGATAAAGAAACAGACGGGCAGACAGACTGACAGACAGATAAAGAAACAGACGGACAGACAGATAAAGAAACAGACGGGCAGACAGACAGATAAAGAAACAGACGGGCAGACAAACAGATAAAGAAACAGACGGGCGGACAGACTGACAGACAGATAAAGAAACAGACGGGCGGACAGACTGACAGACAGATAAAGAAACAGATGGGCAGACAAAAAGATAAAGAAACAAGACGGGCAGACAGACAGATAAAGAAACAAACGGACAGACAGACAGATAAAGAAACAAGACGGGCAGACAGACAGATAAAGAAACAGACGGGCGGACAGACTGACAGACAGATAAAGAAACAGACGGGCAGACAGACAGATAAAGAAACAAGACGGGCAGACAGACAGATAAAGAAACAAGACGGGCAGACAGACAGATAAAGAAACAGACGGGCAGACAGACAGATAAAGAAACAGACGGGCATACGGATAAAGAAACAAGACAGGCAGACAGACAGATAAAGAAACAAGACGGGCAGACAGACAGATAAAGAAACAGACGGGCAGACAGACAGATAAATAAACAAGACGGACAGACAGACAGATAAAGAAACAGACGGGCAGACAGACAGATAAAGAAACAGACTGGCAGACAGACAGATAAAGAAACAGACGGGCAGACAGACATATAAAGAAACAGACGGGCGAACAGACTGACAGACAGATAAAGAAACAGACGGGCGGACAGAATGACAGACAGATAAAGAAACAGACGGGCAGACAGACAGATAAAGAAACAGACGGGCAGACAGACAGATAAAGAAACAGATGGGCAGACAGAAAGATAAAGAAACAAGACGGGCAGACAGACAGATAAAGAAACAAACGGACAGACAGACAGATAAAGAAACAGACGGGCAGACAGACAGATAAAGAAACAGACTGACAGACAGATAAAGAAACAAGACGGGCAGACAGACAGATAAAGAAACAGACGGGCAGACAGACAGATAAAGAAACAGACGGGCGGACAGACTGACATACAGACAAATAAAGAAACAGACGGGCAGACAGACAGATAAAGAAACAGACGGGCGGACAGACTGACAGACAGATAAAGAAACAAGACGGACAGACAGACAGATAAAGAAACAGACGGGCGGACAGACAGATAAAGAAACAGACGGGCTGACAGACAAAGAAACAGACGGGCAGACAGACAGATAAAGAAACAGACGGGCAGACAGACTGACAGACAGATAAAGAAACAAGACGGGCAGACAGACAGATAAAGAAACAGACGGGCGGACAGACTGACAGACAGATAAAGAAACAGACGGGCGGACAGACTGACAGACAGATAAAGAAACAGACGGGGAGACAGACAGATAAAGAAACAGACGGGCGGACAGACTGACAGACAGATACAGAATCAGACGGGCAGACAGACTAATAGACATATAAAGAAACAGACGGGCAGACAAACTGATAAACAGATAAAGAAACAGACGGGCAGACAAACATATAAAGAAACAGACGGACGGAGAGGCAGATAAAGAAACAGACTGACAGATAGGCAGATACAGAAACAGACGGACAGACAGACTGATAGACAGATAAATAAACAGAGGGCAGACAGACAGATAAAGACGAGCAGACAGACTGATAGACAGATAAAGAAACAGACGGGCAGACAGACAGATAAAGATACAAACGAGGAGACAAACACATAAAGAAACAGATGGGCAGACAGAAATTCAGACTGATACAGAGACAGACAGACATAGGAGATAGAAACTCCTGCAACCAAAGAGATCAAACAAATTAACAACAAAAAAACTAAAGTTAAATAGAAAAAAAAAAAGAAACAAATCTTTGAATGCATGAATGATAAAAATCAGCTGCAGGGAACATTACGATTCAAACTTTGGGTATGTGTGTCGATTGATTATCCTTATGTTTACAATTCTATTTACCAAAGTAAACAATGTTATTGCTTTTATCTGTTACCTAATCAATGAAGGAGATCAAACTTAGACAGCTAAAACATTTTGACCATGTAAAAAGACATAACACCATACTGACAAGCTTAATAGAAGGAAGAGGTGAAGGCAGGCGCGCAAGGGGAAGACGGCACTATAAGTGGGAAGACGGCACTATAAGTGGGAAGACGGCACTATAAGTGGGAAGACGGCACTATAAGTGGGAAGATAACATCAATAGATGGACAGGAAAGAATATCTCAAAGTACACCATCAAGACAAAAGACGGAGATCCAATACAGCCGACCTTCGATGTGGAGGTAGCACCTGATGATGATTAACTCACAACCTCAGATGTCAGCATTCACTATCGTTTCATCCTTATCATTTCCCTTTTCACTCCATATGCAGCACGAAGCCATAACTGCACTGCTTCCCTTCTATGAAACCTGTAGGAAAGCGTTCATGGCATGTTTTCAGTGGTGGATTATGTAGCAATCTTTTTAACATGATGAAGTTGCCATCCCCATGTACATCTTTACGTTAGTCCCCTCTTACGACATGCTTGATGGAGCGATATCCCTCTTCTTTCTTTGTTTCCTCAGAGATCCGCGACAACTACTACACGAAGCGTTTTACCACACCAATATCTGTTAATTATCTATTTAACAACAGCGAATACGAACCCTAGTATAAACCTGAATTAATTCAACCAACACCCAGGAACAGCTGCAACACAACAATCCACTCCTGAATGAATCCTGACATCAATGCATTCACTGGAAGAGGGGCAGAAGCTAAAACCGTAGGCACTATTAGATTGATCCTATCACGTTAGAGGTCTCTGCTTTAAACCGCCACCAAAAATATACGTAACCTAACCGGAAATCGCGTGCTTGGCCATCAAGTCTAATTACATTTCTTACCGCTACAATCAATGTTCTATTCCGTGCCCCTACTGGTAACTTCAACTTTGACCAGCACATATATGTTGAACCGATAATGCTATAAATAACCACAGGTCTTTAAATACATCACCGCAATCTTTATAAGCCAAACAGGGAGGGTGTAATCGAGTTATGGAAACAAACGTATAATGTACTTGTTGCTAAGACAACGATGCATTCGATGAAGCAGAATTCCTCGTTTAATTTTGTCATCAGCTGCGCCCCCCCCCCCCCCCCCCCCCCCCCCCCCATGAAGCTTGCACCAAACATTCATGTTCTCTTGCAGTGTTGTTTCTATAGCAATGTCTTTTGCATGATGAGGTTGCCAGCTTCATGCTTAACCTCATACTACGCCGTTTACGACATGCCTGAGGTAGCAGTAGTCATTGAACAAACACGTGACAAGTCCTCCTGTCACGTGCCATCAGTTTCAAGTTCTTTCCCTCATCTATTTCACTCGTGTCTCCAGTTCTCTTCTCCATATGTCTTTTGATCTACCTCCGCCTCTCTTTCCCTGGTGATTCCAGAACCAAGACCGCCTTGTAATGCTGTCAACAGGTTTCCTCAATGAGTGTCCTATCCATCGCCAGCGTCTTCTTCTCATCTCTTTTTCCACTGGCACTTGTCTGGTTCTTGTCATCAGTCCCACATTGCTGACTTTGTCATACCATTTCAAACCTTCCGTTCCACGCAAGCACCCGATTATGAAAGTCTGTAACTCAAATGTCAATTAAAATACATTACTACAGACACTATCACTACAAGTGTGTCGCTCGCAGGCTTCCTGTGGACAAACTACAGTGATGGCTCCATGCTTTAAAGGGAACGTACAGGGAAATGCTGATCATGATGCAAGTGCACTGTCGGTCCAGCCACTCGCATAGGGCGCCTTTCTTGGCACACAAAGATTTTTTAAAAAAAGAAAAGACACCAATTAAGGTTGAAGAAACACGAGTTGGCAGAGCAGCGAAAAATTGCCTCAGAAGGCAGTACTATAGCACGTTTCACTAGCTTTGCCCTCAAACAAATGTAATTATCTGGTTAACCGTCTAACGTATTAATGCCATTTTTTGCATACGATGTTATATTGGGTTAGACCCAACAAATATATACTTTATATCTGTGCATCTTGTCCAGTTCCCATAATGCGCTACCTAACTGGACCTTCCTTGATCTAATTATTTCAATGGGTATCATCTCTTTGCGGTTCATAAATATCATAATGGAACGTTGCTCCTCTAATGTGCATACCTTACAAAGACTCAAAAAAAGTGCGCATGCGCGCAGCGGGTACTTCAAGTGAAACTTTCGCAGTTGAGTTGCAACCGGTAATTGTTACATGTCTCTCAACACACTGGTCAAGTAGGTGAAAACAAAACTTGCAGAGATTATCTTACTTTTGTGATAGAAAGCATCCTGGTATCACATCATGGGGCCGAGAATACATTTTTTGAAAAGGGTACAATCTTTTATGGACACCCTGTACTACTGGGGCTTCCATTACAGTGCTTATTATGAGTCACGGAATCTGGTACAGTTCACAAGAACGGACCATCCGGCTCAGAGCACTCCTGCAGACACATAAAACGTCTTGAAAATGGGTAGGTAATTTTGTCTGAAAAACCCGGCGGGCTAAATTTAGACCTAAGGATTTTAAAACGAAAAAGGGTTCCCCCGAGCGCACAAGTTTCGGAACGATCTAAATCGGCGACCAATCAGATTGATCCGTGTTGTAAACAGCACCACGTTTGATAATTATCTGTTTCACGGAATGTCGGCCCAAGGATTGGTATAATTTGCATGTTACTACTTTTATTGTCACTGATTAGTAAATAAACACGCAAATATAAGTGAACAGCAGGTACTTGTAATACAGAAAGAAGGATGGTACAAGTGACTGGCTCACCGATGAATCGAACCAAGGACCATCTGAAACGCACCTGAGAGTGAATCCTCTTTTGTGGTTGTGAGGGAGAGTTGTTTCGTGTTCTGCTTCTTTCTGTTTTAGGAATTAATTTACCTACATTTGTTTAACTTATTTACTACTCTCAAGCATCAGGTTTCCGTTCTTGTATATCTGTGTCCCTGACTACAAGAGGGACAGAAAGTTGTGGGTGCATTATCACTAAATATTGCTGACAATTGGCACTCTGGGAGTTTGTTGTGGTTGGATGCTGCAAGAGTGAATCGCGGGAGGAAAAATGTTGTCTAGCGTCCTCCATCATTTTGTCTTACGAATGCCTGCTACTGATCTATATTTGTATTTCATCGCGTCGCTCGCGCTCTACGCACCCCCCCCCCCCCCCCACCTTTTTTTACAACATCTCAGCTTTTTTGTTTTAAACAGCCACTCCTCACACCTGACTGGTGTATGTCTAATGTATATGTCCCTTCCTATATTCCCAAATCTCATGTCATGAGACGAAGGAAATCCCATGTAAACTCAATCACAGTCCGTAGTCCCCGAAATCACTGCAAGATCTGCTAGAGCTGTGAAGTTATCCAGAGGACTGCCTCTTATTACTAAAGTAATCACCTTAAAACCATCAGATAACTGAAGAGAAGTCATAAATAACCGCAACAGTGAGTGCTTGTTAGATCGAAGCTCAAAATCCAGCCGCAGATTCGTACTACTACTATTCTGAAGGTATGTTTGAAAATTGTAGATTGTTAAGCTTACAACATATCTTAGTGTTGTGTTAAGTAGTGTATAATTTCAATTTATGTATATTTCAAATTAATATTATGCTTAACATAATCTTCATATCTATACACTTTGCTTTGCGCCCGAAGGAAGATGGCTTTCCCAACCATATAACATTAAAAGAAGTCCTTATCAGAGCTTACAGTCCTTTTTAGGGCTTTACTTTTGAGTAATGTGCATAAAGAGTTCGTCTTTTCTTCTTGTCTTTTATTCAGCACCTTTGGTCGATGTAATATAGAGGAGACAAATTTGTTAATTTGGCAGAAACTGAGCCAAAGGGGAATAATCATATTAAGTTTGGAAAATATCTTAATTGATTTAAAAATCATTAAATGTATTGTAATGTTGTATGACGTAGCCCTTCTCCCCCCCCCCCCCCCCCCCCCAGTTTGACTGGCATACCACAGCCGCATGAACGTGTGGTCAGGATGAAGAAACTGATTCCCAAGTGTGGCCAGTCAGCATCGGAGTCAACAGGGGACCACAACTGCCAGTCACCTGGCATAAACACAGTGTTTTCAATGTCCACATGAAACGGCCGAAAGAAGTCAATTACAACAACCTGCCATGTATGTTAAGTTTAACTCATAGGGGGAAAAAAAACACAAACCAGGACGTCTAAACCACATAATGATTAAAAAAAATACTAACAGTGACATGATATTCTTTCTGTAAAAAAAACAATAAATTTTCGTGAAATATTTATATACCAAAGGTGTAAATCTTTTATTATACATTAGTAATCATTAAAGTGCATTGTGAGCCGCGCTGGTGTAATGGTTACCACACTGCGCTGGCGATCGGGTGATCCAGGTTCAAACCCGGGCGAGCACATCTGAAGGAGTGTCGTCGACCGGGACTTAGATTGGATTAATTCGATCCTTGGCGAGGACATTTGAAGATGTGTCGTCGACCAGGGACTGGAATAACCTGAACGGCTCCTGAGCCGACTCAGCTCTAATGGGTACTCTCAGAAAACGGCGAGTATCTGCCTGAATGGCGAGAGTACACTTGTCAGCGTACAGGGAAAATAGGATACTAGACATACTAACCTGAGATTTCGCCTCGAGTAATAGGAGGCGTACGTTAAAATAAAAAAATTAAAAATTAAAGTGCATTGATTTATTTTATAACTGCAGTTATTACATTTCTTAACTTCCAGTTATAATTTTGGTGTGCGGTTAAGACGAGTAATAATTTAACTTGGTGTGGCGGTGTAGTGAAATTGACAGAGATACAACGGTAAAATATCTCCAAAGATAACATTTAAGGATAAAAACATAATGCGTAGGCTGCGAATAGTACATGATCGCCTAGACCGCGGGTCATCATCCTCCATAATAATTGACTTGCTAGACAGGAGGGGAACGGCGGATCAAAAAGGAAAAAAAAAATATGACTGGAAAGATTGCGTGAAACTAGAAAGGCTAAGGAGACGCAATTGGGGGGGAAACGGAGAAAAGTCACGTTTCCCAAGTTGACATAAAAAGTAAGCAACTCGACAGAAGGGACCTTAGATATAATACGCCACAGTCATTTATTGGACGCTTTTGCAATACCAAGCCCTTGATTTGAATTCAGCGGCTAAAACGCAGATGTTTGGAATATTACAAAATTTAAAAAGTACTTTTTTTCTTAATATTAATGTTAGGAATATAAAAATTAGCTGGCCGGATGGCCTATTCTGAGCAGTGAACTAATATGTTCTTAATTTTACAGACGGATAGATAATATTGAAGATAATGACAAAAGACAGTGTTGTTCACATCATCGACAGACTGTATTGAATCTAAAAGTGTCGCTAATTGCACAAAAAAACACGACCTCGAAACGCAGGTGTTCAAATTTACTTAGTATGGAGGAGAGGGTTTTTGGGTGGTAGCTGTGTCTAAATATAACTTTTAACGACAAAATTTTGGAGGGGAGAGAAAGGTTGGTTCAAAAATCAAGTACATTTTGTAGAAACACAAGTAGAGACGGACAGACTAACAGATAAACATCCATACTTGACTGAAGCATGACTGAAATGACTTTAGTGTAGGAAATTTGAAATTCAAATAAACCTAGGCAGTGATTGGCCACAGACAAGCATATTGTCGGCGCTTAGACGCGGATTTGGGGTCATTTCTCAATAGTTGTTCAGTGATAGACACAGATTTTAAAGTGTGGTGATTTCCATATGAAAGAAAGTGTAAGAAGTTTAGGGACGCCATACTATAGCCAGCAGCTCAGCTGAGTTTTGCTAGCAATTCTGTGTTATTTATTCATAATCTGGTAAGATTGAAATTATTTCCTTATATATTTTGAATATTGTTTCATGTTCGAGTGATTTGATACTGCCATATCGAAATCTAGCCTTACAAACAAGTAGGGATTTGCTCTAGACCCCCCGCCCTAGTCAGGGTCTAGGGACCAACAATGTACATAAACTCCAGCAGGGGTTAGGCAAGACAGATCAAGTGTTGAGAATAATGAAACATATTACCTATCCTCTTTTAGGGCAGACAACTAATAAATATTTTTCAGAACCTATAGTCTGGGAGGATCTATCTGATGTAAAACCACCATGGTAAATGTGCTGTTTGGTCAGAGAGATCTGACCTGTCTGTATGATGTGGTTGTTGTGTCAGTGTTGTGTCCAGACGTGGGTAGAGAATAGATTTTGACACATGGCCCATACTTTGATTGCAGAGCTGCGAGTTTCTGTTGTCAACAAAGCAGTGACTATTCAGTTGGTGACTTTACTCGAGTGTATCTGTGCAGTACTTGTGACAGAGACCACCATTATTGCCCGCCAGCACGGAGAGGTGGGACCATCAGTTTTCAGCACCAGAGCTACAACGACAAGATGAGTGAGCCTCTGGTCTGCTGGACTTTCACCAAAGCCCTTTAGTTACTAATACCCCCATAAAATTCCCACCATTTTCTGGACACTGTGTAGTCAATATAGACAGGTGTGATGAGGCCACCCCAACAGCACAAACATTAAATATCCTCCCAAGTAGATGACTACTAGAACATTTTAATAAAACTAACTAGTATAGTACATATATATGTACACTATTGCATTTATGATATAATATTCCATGCATTTCTTTCATAATCTCTAAATCTTTTTAAGTTCTGGTCAACCTAAAAAATTGATCCAGAACAAAATAAATGTAATATAATTTTATCAAAAAATTTACACACGTGAGTTAGTTCAGTGTATTTTAACATTTATTAATATTATTAGTCTTGTTAAATATCTGTGGGTATATCTATAACCTATTACACCACACTACATATCATAACCCTAGACACTTTACGTAGCCACATTCATTAAAAAAAAATTAAGTGTGAGGTCGTAGTGGTAGCAAGAAAGGCCTTCTGACAATTCACAACTACATTTTATCTCAGGAGCCTTCACAGCTGGCCTCATACAATTACATTTAGTAATATCACCATCATACAATACCATCAACACCACTACATAAATTGGGGTCTTGTCCAGGGATAATTAGCCCAACAGTAATATTAGGATCTCCTGGTGGGAGAAATAAAAGTAGGGAAATAAATTGTAAAATTTCCTTTAAAATTAAAAGTGTCCCTGCAGATAAAAGTTGGTGAATCTTCACAGCCAGTAATAATTAATTAGTTAACTGGTTAGTTAGAATTAGTTAGACTATATTCATAAGAAGTACTTAGTGTATTTACTGGTTAGAGATTTATCTTGTATATTATTATATTGTCTAAAAAGTATGGCGGAGCTGGCAAAATTTAGATCAGCTGCTGTGCTCACCGCGAAGGAGATGGGAATGGATGGTCAGATTTTAATTCAATACGTAACGGCTGAATGTGATAAATATATTGAAAGGGAAGATAGAAAGGTAGCTGAAGAGAAGAGGTTACAAATTGAGGCTGATAGAGAAATTAAGAGGCTGCAGATTGAGGCAGAAGAAAAACGACAGCAAAGGGAGGCAGAAGAAAAAAAGGCCGAAAGGGAAGCAGAAGATAGAAGGTTGCAAAGGGAGCACGAATTACGACTAAGGGAGCTGGAATTACAAGGCCAGGCTCCTGAAAATGGTGCCAGCCCTTTTGCCTCAGATGCTACGCCCAGTCTGGGAGCCTCAAACTCAGCTATGGGGTTTCATTTAGACCATTTTGTTGAAAAAGACGATGACATAGAGGGGTACCTAGGACGTTTTGAGTTATTAGCTACTATATATGGGTTAGAGAGAGAGAGGTGGAGCTTAAAGCTATCACAGGGATTGAGAGGTACTTCTTATGAAGTATTTGCCAAAATGAACAGGGAAGACCAAGACAATTATGACATGTTAAAGCAGGCTTTGTTATTAAGGTGCGAGAAGAATGGTGAATTTTATCGTAAGAAATTTAGAAATGCCAAACTGTTGTCGGGGGAGACATACCACCAATTCTCTGCTAGACTAGAAACCTATTTGGAGAAATGGACGGCTCTGGGGAAGACCCAAGATCTTAAAGAAATGATCATGATTGAGCAATTGAGAGAGTCCATGGCTCCAGACATGAGAAAATTTCTCATGGAACAAGGTGCAGAGAAGTTGGGGGAAATTTTAAATGTTGCTGAGAGGTATCAGGCAGCCCAGGCAGAGGTAAGTGGTGCTAAAAAGAAGCACATAGACAATTTTAAAGCTCCACAGCAATTTAATAAATTTGATAATAGAGAGCAGGGAAATAAAGGTAGGACAAACTTTGAGCGGCCAAGAAATGACTATCGCGACAGAAACTCACAGTTCAATGACCAAAAGTTCAATGAAAGAAAACCGTTGAACCAAGGAAAAAGATGGTGTAAATGGTGCAAGAAGGATAACCATAACACCGAATTTTGTAGAAGGAAACCTTCAAACATTGCTGCAATGAAGTCGGGGACGCAAAGATTAAAGGTTAATCCTAAGGAGCAACAGGAACCTTATCACCCCCCAGTTTGTGAGGATGTTATTTGTAATGGGGTCACCATAAGGTGCCTTTATGATACAGGTTTGGATTATGATTCAGTTGTGAAGTCTAGCCTAGTGGACCCAAGTCAGTATACCACAGAAACAGTGGAAATACAAGGGGCGACTAAGGACATACCACTCATGACACTTCCCATCGCAAGGATAACGGTGAAAACTCGCTATGTGGAAGGAGAAATCAGAGCAGCAGTGATAGATGAACCAATCTACCCTCTGATATTGGGGTGTAGATACGTCTTCTTGGGGAATCCCGAGAAACCTGTGATCATGGCGACAGTGCAGACCAGGTCACAGAAGAAGGAGGAAGAAGGTGAACCTATAAATGCTCATCCAGAGGAGATGAGGAAGACGCAGGCTGAGGATAGGACACTCAAGCCCTGTTTTAAAAAATTGCCCAAATGCCACACACCTCCGAGCAAGGGGGAATATTTCATGAAGAACAAACTCTTATACAGGAAGGCCGGAACTGGAACAAATGGTCACAACCAGCTGGTTCTTCCCACTTCATATAGAGATAAAGTGATGGAACTCGGGCATGCGATTCCCTTCAGTGGTCACATGGGGATCAGCGCCACAGGACAGCGTATAGCTTGTCATTACTTCTGGCCAGGGATAACGGAGGATATAAAAAGATATGTCAAATCCTGCCCAGAATGTCAAAGGGTAGCTCCAAAGCACTGGACTGCTCCTGCAACTCTAGGGGAAATGCCCATAGCGGGAACACCTTTTGAGAGGGTTGCAGTGGATATTGTAGGACCTCTCACTCGGACCAAGAGGAGGAACAGTTACATCCTTACTCTGGTGGACACTTGTTCTATGTGGGGAGAGGCGGTAGCCCTGCCATCAATTGATTCAAAACATGTAGCAGAGGCACTACTTACAATATTTACCCGATTAGGATTCCCGCATCAAATCTTGACGGATAATGGATCTCAGTTCAAGGGGAAACTAACGGAAGAAGTTTTTAAGCTATTTCAAGCCAGGCACTTTCATTGTAGTCCGTACCATCCACAAGGGAACGGCCAGGTAGAGAGGTTCAATGGGACTCTCATTTCTATCCTGAGAAAGCTGGCACACGAAAAACCGGATCTGTGGGATCAATTCCTGCCCGCCGCATTGTTTGCGTACCGGGAGGTACCACATAGTTCAACCGGGATGTCTCCCGCAACTCTGCTATTTGGGAGGCCAATAAAAGGTCCTTTAGAAGCTTTATTAAGGACCTGGACAGATGAGAAGGCGGAAGAGACTGTTACCTCATCGTATCAATATGTGAACGAACTGACCAATCGTTTGAAAGCTGGATGGAAACTGGCAAATGATAATTTGAAACAAGCCAGGAAGAAACATGCAGCATATTTTAATAGGAAGGCAAAGGACAGGGAACTGGCAGTCGGAGAGAAGGTGCTGCTTCTACTACCCGGAAGCCAGAATAAATTACAAATTGGTTGGCAAGGTCCATATACGGTTCTAGAGAAGGTGTCTAGAACAAACTATAAAATTGACAAAAAGGGGAAGGAGAAAGTTTATCATGTAAACCTGTTAAAGAAGTATCTGGACAGACCACCCAGGAAAGCACCCCCTTATTGACCTTGGCTATTGCAACCCAGATGCAAAAAGAACCACTCACCTCACATGAATACCCATTACATCCTTGTGAAACAGCAGCACAGGTAAAAGTCAGTAAGCACCTGACTAAAAACCAGAGGGAGAGAGTTCTACAAGTTCTGGAGGAACATACAGATGTATTAACAGATAAACCAGGCCATACAAATTTGCTACAGTATGACATGAAACTGGTAGACTCAAACCCAATCTGTATGAGAGCCTATTCTATTCCGTTCGCGAAGGAGAAGGCATTGAAGGAAGAAATAGAGTATTTGTTGAAGGAGGGGATTATTTCGCACAGTGAATCATCTTTTAGTTCTAGTGTCGTTTTGTTGAGAAAACCGTCTGGGGAACACAGACTGTGCATAGATTACAGGAAACTGAATGCTGTCACAGAAGGACAAGTGGATCCATTACCAGACACAAAACAGTTATTTGCCAGACTGAACAAGGCAAAATACTTTTCAAAAGTGGATCTTAGTAAAGGCTATTACCAGATCCCAGTGAAGCCTGAAGTGAGACCTTATTTGGCTTTTAGCACTTCGGATGGACATTATGAATTCAATATGCTACCATTCGGACTGAAAAATGCTCCGAGTGTGTTTTCAAGGATGATGCGAAAATTGTTGGACCCCCTGAATAACCCATGTATCACGAATTTCATGGATGATATTCTCGTCGCCACAGAGACATTTGAAGAACACATTGAAGCTCTGGAGATGTTGTTTGATAGACTTCGGGAGGCGAATTTGACTGCTAGGCCAACAAAATGTTGTATTGGATGTAAAGAGTTGGAATTCTTGGGGCACACTGTATATCAGGGTAATATGACCCCTGATCCTAAGAATTTGGAAAAACTGCAGAGAGCACCTAGGCCGCAAACAAAAAAGGACGTGCGATCATTTGTGTCGTTATGCGGATTTTATCAGAAATACATCAAAAATTTTAACACTATATGTGCTCCTCTGACTGATCTGACTCGCAAGGGACTTCCAGATAAAATTATTTGGACTGCACAATGTGAACTAGCGTTCCAAGAGTTAAAGGAAAAACTCACTAGCAAGCCTATTCTCAAACTGCCTGATTTGACACAGGACTTTGTCTTAAGAACCGATGCAAGTAATGTAGGACTAGGAGGGGCTTTGTTGCAAAGATCAGCTTCACCTGATGGGGAACTGAAACCAGTCGCTTATGCAAGCCGCAAATTGAATAAGGCGGAACAAGGATACTCCACAAGCGAAAAAGAATGTTTAGCGTTAATCTGGGCAATAAAGAAGTTTCAAATCTATCTGTATGGTAGGACATTTGTGGTGGAGACGGACCATCAGCCTCTCGTGTTCTTGTCTCAGGCTAAGCATGAAAACGCAAGATTGCTGAGGTGGTCTTTATTGCTTCAACCTTATCAGTTCAGTATCCAATATATCCCAGGCAAATTGAATGTCGGTGCAGATTTCCTCAGTCGGCACCCCTGTGATCAAAATTAGAGTAGTGGCAGACGTGAGGAGTAATTTTACCTATGTGTATCGCTGGTTTTGGAACTTGCCATAGGCATGTTTTCAAGTGGGGAGATGTGTAGTGAAATTGACAGAGATACAACGGTAAAATATCTCCAAAGATAACATTTAAGGATAAAAACATAATGCGTAGGCTGCGAATAGTACATGATCGCCTAGACCGCGGGTCATCATCCTCCATAATAATTGACTTGCTAGACAGGAGGGGAACGGCGGATCAAAAAGGAAAAAAAAAATATGACTGGAAAGATTGCGTGAAACTAGAAAGGCTAAGGAGACGCAATTGGGGGGGGGGGGGAAAACGGAGAAAAGTCACGTTTCCCAAGTTGACATAAAAAGTAAGCAACTCGACAGAAGGGACCTTAGATATAATACGCCACAGTCATTTATTGGACGCTTTTGCAATACCAAGCCCTTGATTTGAATTCAGCGGCTAAAACGCAGATGTTTGGAATATTACAAAATTTAAAAAGTACTTTTTTTCTTAATATTAATGTTAGGAATATAAAAATTAGCTGGCCGGATGGCCTATTCTGAGCAGTGAACTAATATGTTCTTAATTTTACAGACGGATAGATAATATTGAAGATAATGACAAAAGACAGTGTTGTTCACATCATCGACAGACTGTATTGAATCTAAAAGTGTCGCTAATTGCACAAAAAAAAAAAAAAACACGACCTCGAAACGCAGGTGTTCAAATTTACTTAGTATGGAGGAGAGGGTTTTTGGGTGGTAGCTGTGTCTAAATATAACTTTTAACGACAAAATTTTGGAGGAGAGAAAGGTTGGTTCAAAAATCAAGTACATTTTGTAGAAACACAAGTAGAGACGGACAGACTAACAGATAAACATCCATACTTGACTGAAGCATGACTGAAATGACTTTAGTGTAGGAAATTTGAAATTCAAATAAACCTAGGCAGTGATTGGCCACAGACAAGCATATTGTCGGCGCTTAGACGCGGATTTGGGGTCATTTCTCAATAGTTGTTCAGTGATAGACACAGATTTTAAAGTGTGGTGATTTCCATATGAAAGAAAGTGTAAGAAGTTTAGGGACGCCATACTATAGCCAGCAGCTCAGCTGAGTTTTGCTAGCAATTCTGTGTTATTTATTCATAATCTGGTAAGATTGAAATTATTTCCTTATATATTTTGAATATTGTTTCATGTTCGAGTGATTTGATACTGCCATATCGAAATCTAGCCTTACAAACAAGTAGGGATTTGCTCTAGACCCCCGCCCTAGTCAGGGTCTAGGGACCAACAATGTACATAAACTCCAGCAGGGGTTAGGCAAGACAGATCAAGTGTTGAGAATAATGAAACATATTACCTATCCTCTTTTAGGGCAGACAACTAATAAATATTTTTCAGAACCTATAGTCTGGGAGGATCTATCTGATGTAAAACCACCATGGTAAATGTGCTGTTTGGTCAGAGAGATCTGACCTGTCTGTATGATGTGGTTGTTGTGTCAGTGTTGTGTCCAGACGTGGGTAGAGAATAGATTTTGACACATGGCCCATACTTTGATTGCAGAGCTGCGAGTTTCTGTTGTCAACAAAGCAGTGACTATTCAGTTGGTGACTTTACTCGAGTGTATCTGTGCAGTACTTGTGACAGAGACCACCATTATTGCCCGCCAGCACGGAGAGGTGGGACCATCAGTTTTCAGCACCAGAGCTACAACGACAAGATGAGTGAGCCTCTGGTCTGCTGGACTTTCACCAAAGCCCTTTAGTTACTAATACCCCCATAAAATTCCCACCATTTTCTGGACACTGTGTAGTCAATATAGACAGGTGTGATGAGGCCACCCCAACAGCACAAACATTAAATATCCTCCCAAGTAGATGACTACTAGAACATTTTAATAAAACTAACTAGTATAGTACATATATATGTACACTATTGCATTTATGATATAATATTCCATGCATTTCTTTCATAATCTCTAAATCTTTTTAAGTTCTGGTCAACCTAAAAAAATTGATCCAGAACAAAATAAATGTAATATAATTTTATCAAAAAATTTACACACGTGAGTTAGTTCAGTGTATTTTAACATTTATTAATATTATTAGTCTTGTTAAATATCTGTGGGTATATCTATAACCTATTACACCACACTACATATCATAACCCTAGACACTTTACGTAGCCACATTCATTAAAAAAAAATTAAGTGTGAGGTCGTAGTGGTAGCAAGAAAGGCCTTCTGACAATTCACAACTACATTTTATCTCAGGAGCCTTCACAGCTGGCCTCATACAATTACATTTAGTAATATCACCATCATACAATACCATCAACACCACTACAGGCGGATTGATAGAAATGTTTGCCTCTTTTCTCCGAGTGGTCTGCACTGTTTTCTTTCTAATTTTGTCTACGCCCACGTTTCTGTCATTTTTTATCTTAACAGCTCTAATTCTCTCTCTGATTCTGTCAATCTTGCTAGAGCCCAGCTAGGCCCGCCTCCTTGCACGTGCTAAGCGGCACTTTGCAAAAGAATCTTTTATGTAGATTCCTGGGGGAAGCGGCAAATATCTCAGTTTCTTTGAGTACGGAGTACCCCGGAAAACGGGGACACTTTCCCTACCTTTTATATTTGCCGTTCTTCGGTTCTCATCCCGGAACTCGTCGCTCGCAGAAACGGGCGAGTCGGTTAACCTTACGCCACTTTTCTTCGGTTAGGGGCAACCACAGAAGCTCTTGCGTGGTATTACAGGTTTTGTTCTCTTTTCATCTTGAACGGTCTGCGAATCCGAACCGAACATCTGACATTTTACTTAGTATAATAGGGCTGGTCTCGAACACTTGGAACCAGTTGCTTCGTCTAGGATTTTCTGCCAATCTGTACTACGGCTGAGAGTCATTTTTGTAACTGTATTTGTGCAGAAATAATTCCTTGCTTTGGTAAGCACACCGTACTTTTCTTATAGTTAAATTTTTGGGGTGTTAGCTTATATATATATATATATATATATATATATATATATATATATATATATATATATATATATATATATATATATATATATATATATATATATATATATATATATATATAATCCCGGGTTATTTTAATTTCATCTTGGATATTTAATTCTTATAGACCAGTAATTTTTGTGGGATCTGGGAGTTATAATTTTGCTATGCACGTTGCCAATTTAAACTCTGCCTAAGAAGCACGGCCCAGACAGAAGATGAAATAAGACAGAGATATTCTATCAGACAAAAGAGAGAGATATATTTGTGCGAGACAGAAGAGACATGTATATTTTATTTGGCCAGTTGTTTTAATTATTAATATGTATATAATTTTTCTCTGTAAAGAGTTTCGCTGTTAATTTGTTACAATGGTGTTAGTCACACCGGTTAATTTAAAAAAACATGATTCTTGTTTTGGATGGCTAAAATTGACTACGCTTTGGTCTGAGTCAGATTGCGTGTGTGCGAAGTGAACGCAAGTAAGGCGTTTCACGCATGACTGGCTACATGTGTTATGGACATGCGCTATAGCGTCGTCCAGCCACCAGAGAGAGAGAGAGAGAGGGGGGGGGGAAGAGGCGCGCGTTGTATAAATTTTGTATCAGGAGATTGAAAGGTGTATGTTTTGACATGTATTCGTTTTCGTGATGGAGAGAAAAAACTGTGCAGTCAATTGTGGTTGTAAATGTTTAGTCTTGGGTGTCCTATGATGGCGTAGATATGTATATTTTCTTGATGTGTCTGTATTTCCAGCGCTGGTCAAGATTGAAGCTGTATGTGATCTATTATGAGCCCAAAACGAGTCGTCAGGATAAGATTTGGGCAGATAGCAGAAAGTGCTTTGGATTATATTTATTTTGCCCCATTGTGACGTATAATGGAAATATAGCCTACGGTAATCTGACAGTCTTTGTAATCCCGTTAGCGTGCTATGATTTGCTAGCAAAACCATGCATTTTTCTGCCTGTCTTACTCCCACAAGCTTATTTTTTATCCACGTCTCTTTTCCTTGAACATAAACAAACGAAGCGTTTACAAACGTTTCGTGACCTGCCAGTCATAACAGGTAGCGAATGAGGTTTGTTTATTAAGTCTCTCACGCGAGCTGATCTGTCAATCATCAGATACCTGACAGACCGCAAGTGAATAACACCGGACCTTTTGAAGTAGCCTCACGGGCAAAAATCTTTTCCCGAGTACCTTTGAAGTTCGTAAACAGAGTGAAGGCGGGGAAACCCCGAGCTCTTTGATCTTCAGAAGCGGGCAAAATCTTCGAGAACCCCGTTACACGGATTTAAGTCTTTGATGGCGGTTGAACGCCCGACAGAGCGACCGAAAAGCCTTTATCTGGGGACTCAGGTTTCTGATTCTCTCGATACACATGGTAACGTGAAAAGTAGCGTCATCTATAGATCAGAGAACCATGATGATATATAAACTGTGCGTTCTTAAACCTGTTATCAGTTGTCACTCAGAATTTTTGGATAGTCTAAGCACGTAAAACTAGAACCATTGTGGAAGATGTGTTAATAGCATTCGTGGGGATTGTCATTCTGATTTTCTGACCTGATCACAAGGGCGTCCATCTGTCTTCTTTTCTTCATTTACTGATTGGTCAATGTTGTCTTTTTCTTGGCTTGTGCATCACCAATTTAATTTGTGAGCCAACGATACATGAGAAACATTTTAACTTGTAAATTGTAACTGGACTTACAAAACCCAGAAATATTTTGTTCAATTTGATCAGCCCACTGGGGTGTGAAACCAATAACATTACTCCCGACTTTTGACAGTCGTATCCAAGCGGATTTATCCAGAAAGTTATGCTGTTTAAGAATCGGCACTCACCATAGAGCCAGCCGATAGGATTATCATCATAAGTAACATTTTTTTTAGCAACCAGATGTTTCCCAATACTGGAAGTTTTCCTCTTTTCTTTTAACTGAGAACCTCAAGAGCACGTCTTGCTACACTAACGATTCGCGGTGACATTTTGTTCATTCAGGGAAAATTAAACCACCAAATTCGGCGTCCACCTCATTAATCTTACTTGTTAGAGGACGGACTGGGGCCAATTTGGGAAATACACCTGACATTTGGTATATTCAGGAACCATTGTAATTCCAAGGGATATCACTAAGAATGGGTAAGCGTGATTGAGTGGCCACTGTATGTCAGAGAGAGAGAGAGAGAGAGAGAGAGAGAGAGAGAGAGAGAGTGAATATTTTTCTTTGTTACAGGAACTGTACCAACCTGGGATTTTGCTTAAACTTGTTTACTTTACTGGGTAGCATATAGTAGGAACTTGTTCTTTACTGTCTATTCTGTAACATAGTGCTAACCTTTGACCTTTGGGTTATTAACTTTTTGGGTTTTTTCTCAATAAGGGGAGGGCACATTTATTCTGTTATTTTCCTATGTATGTAAATCTGATTTTATTTGATCTTTCTTTAGATGTTTGATGTTGTCAAGTTTAAATGATAATAAACAACAAAAGAAACTTAACTTTGTGTGTTGGTCAGACCCATACCCAATTAACGGTAGTTTTTCACGTTTGTGTGTCTTGTTGTCACATAGCTGTGTGTGTGTGTAGTTAAACTTATATTTATATATGAGGAGGGCAAGGTTGTCTTACACTAAATTATAGTCGTGTAGATAGGCTGTGAGAGTTGGAAAATAACAAAATCATTGAAGAACAAGCTGAATACATTCGAGAACAAATGTCTTAGAAAACTCATGAACATCAGTTGGAAAGAATTCAAGACTAATCGACAAATAAGAGAAGACTCTAGGCAGAAATATGTCTCTGACTATATAAGGAAAAGACGATGGTCATATATCGGTCATGTCCTACGAATGCAAAACAACAGAATACCACTACAGGCGCTCACTTGGGTTCCTGAGGGTAAGAGGAAAAAAGGAAGACCAAAAGAAACACTCAGAAGAACAATAATAAGAGAAGGAAGAACGTTGGGCCTAAATAATGTGCAAGAGCTAAGAGGAGTGGCGTCACAACGAACAACCCGGAGAGCACTGGTTTCTGCCTTATGCGCTGTGTTTGGTGCTTAAAGAATTTATTATTATTATTAGATAGGCTGGACTAGAAAAACTTACTCATTCCAGAGACATATCTTCTCCTTTTTTTTTTTTTTTTTCCTCCCTTAACCAGCGGCACTTGGGCTTTCAGCCCTTCGGCCCAATGACATGTCATTGCGAGGCTGGGGAACCTGAGGACTTTCCTTCCAACCCGGTCAGGAGCTTCGCTCCTTCCCATCCACAGAGGGTTTATCACAGGAGCCGTTCAGGCTATTCAGTCAAATTTCCGGCCGTAAACATTTCTTCAAACGCCGACGCCCGGGTTTGAACCATGAACACCTGGTCGCCAGTACAACGCCGAAGCCATTACACCAGCGAGGCTCCCGATCTCTTCTCCTTAAACTATTCACCCGTGAAATCTATCTCTCACACCTTTTTTTTCTCACGTACTTATCACCATCTACTCTACTCAGACGGGACCTAAAATAACTCTCAAACCTATCGGTACGACGCCCATGTTCGCAGCCCCAAGTTATTCCGACAACACGGCTTGTCAGCCGACCATTCTAACGGATGTTCGTTTTTCTGGTGTGGAGTAATTTCCATATCGCCCATCACAGTGCCTACCGGCCGTTACCATCGCCCTCCATCCCGTTGGGCAACATCGGTGTAACCCCTTTACACCCTGTCACCGTAGATTACACTAGCTTACAACCAAGAAGAAGAAGCCAACGCTTTACCAGTCGCACCAATTGTGGGGTTTTCAAGTTACTTATCACCCATTAGAGGCGCGTCTAGCGAGCCCTCACTTATATTCGTTGTTCTTATTTGTGAGCCGAGGTCTCTAGCGACTGGCTAAAAGGAATTTCGCAGGTGTGCTGGAGCTAACGCAGCAGCATTCATCGCCATCACTCGTGCCCTTTGAAAATGGGTGCGTGCTGGAAAAATTACACTAATTTCAACGAGAGCTTATCTCCTTATCCGTTGGATTAATGCATTCACAGAACAGTGTTAGGCACTTACGTGCAGGAGTGCTTGCAACCCAGGATTAATCATAACAAAAGACAGGATAGGCCGTTTCTTCATAGGAACTGGGGGCCCCCGGTCAGTTATAACAGCTAGATTGATTAAGAACTCACGGACTGTTTGGGTGGATTGAGTGAATTTTAGTGTGTGTGCGATTGAGCTTAGTGGTGTGGTAAAGTGTGTGTTGGCCAATATTTTTGTTTGGTGAATCTGACTGTTCTTTTTAGCCTTCAGACATTTTGAAGGCATACTGATTTTCCCATTTGTGTGGTTGTTTGTTTAATAAATACACAAAATTACCAATTGTGGCCAGAAGCTCATCTCTTATAACTGTCACTGCATGTCGTAACGTTGTCCCTTAGTGCCTTAATGTTATTTATGAGCATAGGAGGGCGAGAAGTAGATTGACTTAGAAAAGTAAGTTGCAGGTGGCTGAAGACGTGGCCCAACCACTCTTCAGAAGTCGTATATCTTCTCATAATCTCATTAGTGACTCTATTCTCATCTATTTCATATCTTCGCATTCACAATCGGTCTGAACTCAGACATACTCTATTCACAATCTATTCCTACCTGTGACACTTGGTAGGTAATAAATACGAGCTGAAATCTCATACAAAAATAACACCCTCGAGCATAGGATAGGTCTAGCGAGAAGATGACTTACTTCACAGCTCTTTTCTACTGCTACCATCTATACTGTGCAGTTATCTACCTGACTTGTCCTGTACCATCCTTACATCTTGTTCACCAGCTCTCTTCTCCAGTTCTAGGAACTAATTTTCTATCCAACCTCCACCACCCCATAACTAGTTATTATCTAACTCCCATCTCGCCACATCCGACTTATGATAAATCTTAAATTATCTCAGCTTATCGCTCTTATTTGCATGCCCCTCATCAGACTGCCAGGTTCTCCCTAACGATAATTTTTGTGTGAGGTGTGCGCGCCAACACGTCTGCTGATCCTTGTGAATAAATTTCTGCCTTTTATGTGTGTGTTTCAGTCTGAAACAGCCTACAAGATATACGGGGAAGAGGAATAAATAACACATCTTGTCACATTTTCGCATTCAATACCAGTTGAATGCAACCGCTGTTCGCTGAGAACTGAGGAGGTACGGGCAGCGATGCTGTGATCGGCAGTCCTTTTCAGGGCTTCATCATGCCAGCAGACAGATAATGATAGTCCGTTTCATGACTTAGTATCTATCAACGCTGGATGGCCTAGCAGTCCTTTTCATGACTCGCCCTTTTCAGGACTACTTCATGCTAGCAGATAAAAGCTAGTAGTTTTTTTTTCAGGGCACTGTTCTTATAAACATTACATTTGCACACGGGACCTCCTATTTTGTCGCCCTTATCAATGTTAGCTAGGTATCCGATCTCACTATCCAGGAGACCGGCCCGGGGGGGGGGGGGGGGGGGGGGGGGGGGGGGGGGGGGGGGGTGGGGGGGGGAGGGGGCGGGGGGGCGCGGGGGGGGGGGGGGGGGGGGGGGGCGGGGGGGGGGGGGGGGGGGAGTATGACATCATTAAAACCACTGGTTCTGAAAAATAATTCCATAAATTATATTCCCTCTTCTAGGAATCGAACCTGATTCCTCTGGAATTCGAGGCGAACGCCATACCTCTTAACCACTCCGACCCCACACTTCAGTTAATGAAATTCACTTATGTTTGAATGTCAAACGTGCTTCGCCACAAGAAGGCAAAACCCTCAAGAAAAAAAGTCAACAACAGAAACGAAAGAAGACATCGCTGACTGGTCGATATGGGCAAGTGTGATCACCTACGGCAGCGGATATGACATCTGATCATGACCTTTGCACTCACTTCCCTTCTCCAATATCACCTCCCAAAAAAATTACGTAGCAGCACTTCAAAACAACACAAAATGTCTCCGCGACTTTGATTGCAATGAAGTAACCTTGTGCCACGTGACGAGACAGGATATCTTAAACTGGATACACTCATAAATTAAGCGAATTGATACTTAACTCACCACAACTCTTCACCTCCTAGACAAACAAATCGTCACTGCTTTGTTTCAAAGAATTTTTTCGGCTCTTGGAGACAACGGCGTAACTACTATGAAAAGGGGACACCGGGCACAAATTAAGCGGGCCTACCTATAAAATGGGCTTGATAACTATAATCAAAATACGGCACATCTGTATACAAATGTAACTACTTATGTAGGTTTTGTACACTTTGGAAATTCATGAAGCATTATGGAGTCCCCGTGAAGATGATGTACTTAACAAAGAAAACATTTGAAGAAGACATGATATGCACAGTTCTTCATGAACAGCAACTTATAGAACCGTTTGGGATTAAAAAAACTGGAGTGCGACAGGGACGCCTCTTGTCTCCATTTCTTTTCATACTAGCAATAGACTGGGTTATAACAACATCGACGTCAAACAACAGAAATTGAATCCAGTGGAACCTAACTAAACAGCTTGATGATCTAGATTCTGCAGATGAATTGGCGCTTCTGACCCAAAGAGAAGAAGACACTGGCGATCGATAGGACACACACTGAGGAAACCTGTTGATAGCATTACAAGGCAGTCCTTGTTCTGGAATCCCCAGGGAAAGAGCGGCAGAGATAGACCCCCCAAAAAAACACATGGAGAAAATAGATTTAGACAGAAGTAAAAATGGTGAGGAAGACGTGAAAAGACTTTGAGCTGACGACACGTGACAGGATGACCTGGCATGTGTTTGTAGAAGGCCTATGCTCCTTGGGGAACTAAAAGGTGTTGCTTGATTGATATCGTCCCCATTATCGTTACCCTTCAGCTAACGTTCAATAAACTGCATATGCCTTCAACTAGAGCTCCTCTATATATATATGAGTTGCGCGAACTATGTCAGAATCGAAAACGAGGCTGAACGACCTGGACGTCATTTTTGGCTGGACAGCATAAAAGTGCTAGTAGCGAGAATAAGCATCGAGTAAGATGCCTAATTGTTCAGCTTTTGGCTGTAGCAATAGCTCTAGCAGAGGATACAGATTGTTCTCGTTTCCAGCAGACAAGAAACTTAGATCGATCTGTGAATGCAAAGTGAGTAGAAAACATTGGAAAGCTTCTATTAATGCAAGGCTGTGTGAACAACACTTCGAGACGGCTGATTTTGAATTAAAGCGACTGGAATGGAAAGAAGAAACTTAGATGGAATGCAGTACCTACCAAATTTTTACACCGTGCATCTGGTCAGCACAGAAGATTACCTCAGATAAGGGATGTTGTAGGACACACTGCAGCGCTAGGCCTAAACCATGATCACACTTACAACAAGAAGAAAAATTCAGCAACTGACAGTTCCATTATAGGACAATGTAGGAACAGATAGTGTTAATGACAACCACACGGACTCCTCAGCATCAGAAATAGCATGCAAACAGAAGTTATTAAAGATAACTGTGCTGGCTGTGTTGCTAAAGAAACATTGATTAAGACAATTAGAAGAAAAAAATAATCAGTAAACTTGCAGCAAGTTTAGCTACAGAGAAGAGGCAGAACAATAGAATCAAGAAAAAATTGTCATGCCAGACAGATAAAATATTAAACATGCTACCTGAGGATCAGGTCCGGGTCCTTAATTGTAGGTCTTCAAGAGGAGTAAAATGGGGCAGTAAGACTGTAAAGAAAGCAATGCAAATTCGATTTGCATGTGGAGCAACAGGTTATAATATGTTGTTGAAACAGCATTACCCACTGCCTGCTATACGTACTCTGCAGCAACGAATACAGCACATTCAATTTTCTGGGGGAATACTCAATCAGATGTTTGATTACATGAAATTAAAGGTTGTAAACATATTACGAAAAGAACAGCTGTGCTGCTTGACATTAGATGGAATGTCAATTCAATCTGCTTTTGAATATGATGCAAAAATAGGAGAAATTCTTAGTCATGTCAATGTACGTGAACATAAAGGCATTGCGACAAATGCACCAGTATTCATGCTAAGTGGACTATGCAGCAGATGGAAGCACATTGTTGCTTTTTATTACTCAGGAAAGTCAACTAAAGGCCATGTTTACAAACCCATTATTCTGGAAATAATACATAAAGCTGCTGCAATAGGTCTGCATGTGGTAACTGTCACAAGTGACATGGGAAGTGCAAACAGAGCTATGTGGGCCAGCTTTGGTGTTTGTGCTTCCAGAAACAAAATTGTGAACAAAATTGCACACCCAGAGCAACCAAACAAGTGGCTATATTTCCTAGCTCACACACCTCATTTGACCAAAAATGTTAAGTCTGCATTTATCTCTGGCCATGATTTCAGATTATCTGAGGAGATGTGTATATTGTTAAATGTTCCTTCTAACATTGCAAATATACTGCCTGTTAGGGAACTGGCTGACTTACAAAGGAACAGCACCCTGAAACTAGCTCCACACATTACTGATGACATACTCTGCCTTGGACATTTTGATAAGATGAAGGTGTCACAGGCACTTCGCTTTTTCAGTATATCTGTCAGGAGGGCAGACCTGTGAATAATCTGACAACTGCTCGGTTCATTGAGGTGATATCTAAATGGTTTGATTTAATGTCAAGTCGCAGTCGTGCCATAGCTCTGACTAAGCAGCTTCCAGATAGGTATGCAAATGCTGTTGAAATGTTACGACTTGTGATTCGAATGTTTACAACGCTTTCAGTTGGAAAGCAGGGAGCATGGAAACCATTTCAGACAGGCATCCTTTTGTCCACCACATCTTGCAGAGGACATGTTGAGTGGAAACACGTGGAAGTAGTTACGACGAAGATGATAATGACTTTTTGCTTGATTGTACTGTTATGAATACAACAATAGTTACACACACCGAGCATCATGTTGATTTGTCTGATGTAGAAATAGAAATAGAAAGCACAGCTGAGGTCCATGCAATTCATTATTTAGGTGGCTACTGTGTGAACAGTGTATTAAAGCAATATACTGCCTGTCGTATCTGCATTGCAGCTGTCTTTGCCCCTCAGTGTGCAAAAATTACTGACATTAACGACTAACAGAACATAATGAGTATATTCCAGGTTCACGTGTTTATGCCAGTGACATAGTAATAAATTTGATGTTAAGAACTGAACAACTGATCCGTCAGCATGAGCATAGATTTGCAACCATGAAAAACATTGCAACTTTACCTTTGGATATGGCATTACATGAAACAGCTGAGTGCACAATGAGCAACTGCCATGATATTAAACAAAAGCTATTAGCAAAGTATATAAGTGTCAGAATTCACATTTACTGCAGAAATAAAAACAATGGTCTTAAACAGAATGCTCGAGCATCAATGAGCAGTAAAAGCCATTGCAGGAAATCTCTGGTCCAAAATATTTAATTAGATTTTGTTAAAACTATCTGTACATAGTCGCATTTTTTATGAAAACAAAAAATGGTGTGATCATCTGGATCTAGTAAAACTGTCAGTGTCTAAAACAGTCATTCACCAGATTCCACATTTCAAACTAGGTAAATAGTTCAATTCGAAGGGAGTATGTTTTGCTAAGTGTTGCAATTCTAATGGAATATATGTTGCTAAATAGTGGAATTCTAACGGAATATAAAATTCAACGGAATATGTGTTAAAAATTCACGCTACTGATTCTATTCAACAAACCGGTAAGTAAACTAGTTTTCTTCTGTTTGTTTTGTTAGTTGTTTTTACATTTATTTTTCAATACAAAGAATAGTACAAATATGTGCTACTGTATTTGGATCTAATTTTATTTCAAATTATTAGTTAACCGAAACGAAAATGCAAATTGGATCTGAAACTCGCGATTGGGTCCATTTTCCTGCAATACAGGTGCAGCCAAAAATGGCGGCCAAATGTTAGTTCGCGCAACTCATATATATAGAGAAGCTCTACCTTCATCAAATTAACAATATGTTCCCCTGTCTTATACCATAAGCTCAAGATCTTGCCGTGCTTACTTTATCCCTTTCGTTTATATTTATGGGCGTAGGACATGCTATAACTTATTTTTTTTTTAAAGGAACAAAGGAAATTAGTAAGATATATCTAAAGGCAAGGGTGCCATTTCAGATTATCATTTTCACTTTCCGTCAGTGCTGAGGTCCCTGGGACGTGCCAGGTCCAATTGGACGGTAGTAATGCCACTGGGTGGACACTCTAATTATCCCAGTGTCCTTTTAAACTTTCGCACTTATTTTCTCATTTCATAACGTTGTTTCACTTTTATAAATTCACAATCACACGTATCGCTGAATGCAAACGAGATATCTACATGCACAATCACATACAAACAAGACATCTACAGGTACGGTTAAATACAAACAGTACGTCTATATGTATCGCTAAATACAAACAAAACATCAACACTAACCGTTAAATATCAGGGTTGTGTAGCCGGCCAAAAAAATGTTCGACTCTGACTACTGAAATTACAGAAGTCCAACTGCGACTAGTTTTTCACTAGTCATATGGCAAACATATGGGAGTCGTAGTCTGGTCATTTTTTACAGACTCCGACTCGGTAAAAAAATGGCCGGACTCCGACTAAAAAACGACAGACTCCACGACCCCGACTAAAAAACGACAGACTCCACGACCCCGACTCCTGACTCCACAGCCCTGTTAAATCAAACAAAACATCTAAGTGTAAAGCTAAATTTAAAAAAAAAATAACACACGTATTGCGAAACACAAATAACGTATCTGTCACATAATTTTTGGGTCGATCTTGTCCACTACGGTCGTATCCTGTGACAGTTCTTGTACTGACTTATTACATGCTTTTCAATGGTCGGCACCTCTTTCTTTCCCTGCTATGTAGCAGATATTTTGTATTTTCAAACATTCTTACACTTTTCTCAGTGATAAGTCGTCATGTCTGTTTGTTTACCCGTTCCTTCCTGCTTTGCAAGGAACGGCGGAGATAATATTAACAGACAATCATGTTGGTTAATTTCGGGTGTGGCCGACATCAGATTACAGATTAACACTAAAATTGCCCCAGTGACTTTGATTAAGCATTGATAAGGCGAATATATCGCACTTGCCAAGATGGTAAAGAGACGGATTTTGTGTGCACAAGCGACGGATAAAGAGATTACTTGCCTGTGCGACACATTTTGGACAGACATAAATGATATAATCGTTTCCTGTCCGACTTTCACGAACAGATAACTTTAGATAAAAGTAAGATGTTGTATTTGAACACACTGCTGTGAGTGTGTGTGGACGTGTCACTTCCATATATGGGAAACGTGACCTTTTGCATCACGCACAGAATGTCAGGCAGAAATAATTTTGAATTACCCCACCTAAATATATGCAGCTTTTGAAACGATTGGCGGGCATTCGAAAAGAGGAACAACCAAATCCTTGATTGGGCGCCGCCTAAAATTGTGATAAACAAGGCGGGGGACGAAAACTTGCAATACAATCTGACACTTTTTGCAAGTCTAGTTCACGAAGTGTACAAGTGGCCTAAAGTCGAAGCTAGATACCATCATCAGACGGGGCTTAAAGACGAGGGACCAACTTCGTAGATACTCCCTGACACTTTTGGGAACGTACTGCGCCCTACAACCTTGACCAGTGACGAGCGTGGTCAGCAATACAGCCTACCAAGAACCAAAACCTCAGAAGGAGCAGACCCGTCACTGACAACTAAGTAACACATAAAAGCTGCCAAGTGACCTCCTTTACAAACTGCCAGTACATCACAAGTGATGATACTTTTCTGATAAATAATTATTCTTTTTTTTTAAACCTTGTTAAAACCTAAATGATTATTAAAGCTGTTATTTGTAAATATACAAATTAAACGTCGATTTAATCACTTTGAATGTACTGTATATTTGTCTCAACCTTGAGATAGAAGCATCATTATCCTTCTATAAAAGCAAAGTCAGGTACCCATTTACAGTTGGGTGGACCTTAGCATGATGCCACCGTGTTTCGAACCCGGCACATGTACCACGACAGGCTTGTGCTCTAACCCCTATGCCAATCTGATGTAGAATATTAAGGGCAGCTAACAACGAATACAAATGTCCTGGAACATGCCAGCGTGCACAGAGCTTACCATTTAAAATAGAAAATAACATTACGCCTCGTTTTGACGAGTTCAACCAAAACACAGGGTCCTTCGGTTAAAGACCGTGTGTTCTGATTATTCTTATTGAGAGCCTTATTAGACACATCACCACGTGTAAGTGCGCTTGTACTGGAACTGATGTGAGGTGGTGGTAGTAAGAACATACGGTAACACTAGGCACAACAAAATTTAGCGCTTAACGTAAGATTAAATTTTGTAAGCGTACAACAAATTGCATAAAATAAAACACAGCGTTATATCGAAAAAGCGTTAAATGAACAGCGTAAACCGGGAGACTGCTGTTTAATATTCTCCCAAACACCGCCTGTTACGCTCGTTTGGTCATAGTGAGATTTCCAGAAGATTAATAAATGTTCAGAATATTCTTCAGCTAATTTACTTACTTACTTACTTACTTAGTCGTTCCCCTTCTACCGTGAGGTGTAGAGGTTTGGAAGAGAGAGCGCCAGACTATCCTATCGGCTGTCTTCCTCCTGGCCTGGTTCCATTCTAGTCCTCGATCCTTCAAAGATTGTCTAATGTTGTCCTCCCAGTGGACTCTGGGTCGTCCTCGGGGTCTGGATCCTTGGCTCTTTGTTTCCCATGCTTGTCGTGGTATCCGATCTTCTCCCATTCTGCAGACATGGCAGCTAATTTACGCTTGACGTAAATTATGAGATAGTAGTAGTCTTAACTGATTATGAGAATACACCTGGGAGGTGATAACTTCCATCTGCTTTTTGTCCTAGTGTTCCTTTCGGCGTGTTATTTTCTCTTCTGCTGGTAGTGAGAACTTCTTGTCCTAGTGTTCCTTTCGGCGTGTTATTTTCTCTTCTGCTGGTAGTGTGAGCTTCTTGTCCTAGTGTTCCTTTCGACGTGTTATTTTCTCTTCTGCTGGTAGTGTGAGCTTCTTGTCCTAGTGTTCCTTTCGGCGTGTTATTTTCTCTTCTGCTGGTAGTGTGAGCTTCTTGTCCTAGGGTTCCTTTCGACGTGTTATTTTCTCTTCTGCTTGTAGTGAGAGCTTCTTGTCCTAGTGTTCCTTTCGGCGTGTTATTTTCTCTTCTGCTGGTAGTGTGAGCTTCTTGTCCTAGTGTTCCTTTCGACGTGTTATTTTCTCTTCTGCTGGTAGTGTGAGCTTCTTGTCCTAGGGTTCCTTTCGACGTGTTATTTTCTCTTCTGCTTGTAGTGAGAGCTTCTTGTCCTAGTGTTCCTTTCGACGTGTTATTTTCTCTTCTGCTGGTAGTGTGAGCTTCTTGTCCTAGTGTTCCTTTCGACGTGTTATTTTCTCTTCTGCTGGTAGTGTGAGCTTCTTGTCCTAGGGTTCCTTTCGACGTGTTATTTTCTCTTCTGCTTGTAGTGAGAGCTTCTTGTCCTAGTGTTCCTTTCGGCGTGTTATTTTCTCTTCTGCTGGTAGTGTGAGCTTCTTGTCCTAGTGTTCCTTTCGGCGTGTTATTTTCTCTTCTGCTGGTAGTGTGAGCTTCTTGTCCTAGTGTTCCTTTCGACGTGTTATTTTCTCTTCTGCTGTAGTGTGAGCTTCTTGTCCTAGTGTTCCTTTCGGCGAGTGTTATTTTCTCTTCTGCTGTAGTGTGAGCTTCTTGTCCTAGGTTCCTTTCGGTAGTAAGAAGTGTTCCTTTCGACATTTTCTCTTCTGCTGGTAGTGTGAGCTTCTTGTCCTAGTGTTCCTTTCGGCGTGTTATTTTCTCTTCTGCTTGTAGTGAGAACTTCTTGTCCTAGTGTTCCTTTCGGCGTGTTATTTTCTCTTCTGCTTGTAGTGAGAACTTCTTGTCCTAGTGTTCCTTTCGGCGTGTTATTTTCTCTTCTGCTTGTAGTGAGAGCTTCTTGTCCTAGGGTTCCTTTCGACGTGTTATTTTCTCTTCTGCTTGTAGTGAGAACTTCTTGTCCTAGTGTTCCTTTCGGCGTGTTATTTTCTCTTCTGCTGGTAGTGTGAGCTTCTTGTCCTAGTGTTCCTTTCGGCGTGTTATTTTCTCTTCTGCTGGTAGTGTGAGCTTCTTGTCCTAGGGTTCCTTTCTGCGGGTTATTTTCTCTTCTGCTTGTAGTGTGAGCTTCTTGTCCTAGCCTTTCGGCGTGTTTTTTTCTCTTCTGCTTGTAGTGTGAGCTTCTTGTCCTAGTGTTCCTTTCGGCGTGTTATTTTCTCTTCTGCTGGTAGTGTGAGCTTCTTGTCCTAGGGTTCCTTTCGGCGAGTTATTTTCTCTTCTGCTTGTAGTGTGAGCTTCTTGTCCTAGGGTTCCTTTCGGCGAGTTATTTTCTCTTCTGCTTGTAGTGTGAGCTTCTTGTCCTAGGGTTCCTTTCGGCGTGTTATTTTCTCTTCTGCTTGTAGTGTGAGCTTCTTGTCCTAGTGTTCCTTTCGGCGTGTTTTTTCTCTTCTGCTTGTAGTGTGAGCTTCTTGTCCTAGTGTTCCTTTCGGCGAGTTATTTTCTCTTCTGCTTGTAGTGTGAGCTTCTTGTCCTAGGGTTCCTTTCGGCGTGTTATTTTCTCTTCTGCTTGTAGTGTGAGCTTCTTGTCCTAGTGTTCCTTTCGGCGTGTTATTTTCTCTTCTGCTTGTAGTGTGAGCTTCTTGTCCTAGTGTTCCTTTCGGCGTGTTATTTTCTCTTCTGCTTGTAGTGTGAGCTTCTTGTCCTAGGGTTCCTTTCGGCGTGTTATTTTCTCTTCTGCTGGTAGTGTGAGCTTCTTGTCCTAGTGTTCCTTTCGGTTAACGTGTTATTTTTCTCTTCTGCTGGTAGTGTCTAGTGAGCTTCTTGTCCTAGTGTTCCTTTCGGCGAGTTATTTTCTCTTCTGCTTGTAGTGTGAGCTTCTTGTCCTAGGGTTCCTTTCGGCGAGTTATTTTCTCTTCTGCTTGTAGTGTGAGCTTCTTGTCCTAGTGTTCCTTTCGGCGTGCTATTTTCTCTGCGACTTGTAGTGTGAGCTTCTTGTCCTAGGGTTCCTTTCGGCGAGTTATTTTCTCTTCTGCTTGTAGTGTGAGCTTCTTGTCCTAGGGTTCCTTTCGGCGAGTTATTTTCTCTTCTGCTTGTAGTGTGAGCTTCTTGTCCTAGGGTTCCTTTCGGCGTGTTATTTTCTCTTCTGCTTGTAGTGAGAACTTCTTGTCCTAGTGTTCCTTTCGGCGTGTTATTTTCTCTTCTGCTGGTAGTGTGAGCTTCTTGTCCTAGGGTTCCTTTCGGCGTGTTATTTTCTCTTCTGCTTGTAGTGAGAACTTCTTGTCCTAGTGTTCCTTTCGGCGTGTTATTTTCTCTTCTGCTGGTAGTGTGAGCTTCTTGTCCTAGGGTTCCTTTCGGCGTGTTATTTTCTCTTCTGCTTGTAGTGAGAACTTCTTGTCCTAGTGTTCCTTTCGGCGTGTTATTTTCTCTTCTGCTGGTAGTGTGAGCTTCTTGTCCTAGTGTTCCTTTCGGCGTGTTATTTTCTCTTCTGCTGGTAGAGTGAGCTTCTTGTCCTAGTGTTCCTTTCGGCGTGTTATTTTCTCTTCTGCTGGTAGTGTGAGCTTCTTGTCCTAGTGTTCCTTTCGGCGTGTTATTTTCTCTTCTGCTGGTAGTGTGAGCTTCTTGTCCTAGGGTTCCTTTCGGCGTGTTATTTTCTCTTCTGCTGGTAGTGTGAGCTTCTTGTCCTAGTGTTCCTTTCGGCGTGTTATTTTCTCTTCTGCTGGTAGTGTGAGCTTCTTGTCCTAGTGTTCCTTTCGGCGTGTTATTTTCTCTTCTGCTTGTAGTGTGAGCTTCTTGTCCTAGGGTTCCTTTCGGCGAGTTATTTTCTCTTCTGCTTGTAGTGTGAGCTTCTTGTCCTAGTGTTCCTTTCGGCGTGTTATTTTCTCTTCTGCTTGTAGTGTGAGCTTCTTGTCCTAGGGTTCCTTTCGGCGAGTTATTTTCTCTTCTGCTTGTAGTGTGAGCTTCTTGTCCTAGGGTTCCTTTCGGCGAGTTATTTTCTCTTCTGCTTGTAGTGTGAAAACTGGTGTTCCTTTCGACGTGTTAATTTTCTCTTCTGCTGGTAGTGTGAGCTTCTTGTCCTAGTGTTCCTTTCGGCGTGTTATTTTCTCTTCTGTGGTAGCGTGAGCTTCTTGTCCTAGTGTTCTTTCGGCGTGTTATTTTCTCTTCTGTGGTAGTGTGAGCTTCTTGTCTTGTTCCTTTCGGCGTGTTATTTTCTCTTCTGCTGTTGTGAGCTTCGTCCTAGAGTGTTCCTTTCGGCGTGTTATTTTCTCTTCTGCTGGTAGTGTGAGCTTCTTGTCCTAGTGTTCCTTTCGACGTGTTATTTTCTCTTCTGCTGGTAGTGTGAGCTTCTTGTCCTAGGGTTCCTTTCGGCGAGTTATTTTCTCTTCTGCTTGTAGTGAGAACTTCTTGTCCTAGGGTTCCTTTCGACGTGTTATTTTCTCTTCTGCTTGTAGTGTGAGCTTCTTGTCCTAGTGTTCCTTTCGGCGTGTTATTTTTCTCTTCTGCTGGTAGTGAGAGCTTTCTTGTCCTAGTGTTCCTTTCGGGGCGTGTTATTTTCTCTTCTGCTGGTAGTGTGAGCTTCTTGTCCTAGGGTTCCTTTCGACGTGTTATTATTTTCTCTTCTGCTTGTAGTGAGAACTTCTTGTCCTAGTGTTCCTTTCGACGTGTTATTTTCTCTTCTGCTGGTAGTGTGAGCTTCTTGTCCTAGGGTTCCTTTCGACGTGTTATTTTCTCTTCTGCTTGTAGTGAGAACTTCTTGTCCTAGTGTTCCTTTCGGCGTGTTATTTTCTCTTCTGCTGGTAGTGAGAGCTTCTTGTCCTAGGGTTCCTTTCGGCGTGTTATTTTCTCTTCTGCTTGTAGTGAGAGCTTCTTGTCCTAGTGTTCCTTTCGGCGTGTTATTTTCTCTTCTGCTGGTAGTGTGAGCTTCTTGTCCTAGGGTTCCTTTCGGCGTGTTATTTTCTCTTCTGCTTGTAGTGAGAACTTCTTGTCCTAGTGTTCCTTTCGGCGTGTTATTTTCTCTTCTGCTGGTAGTGTGAGCTTCTTGTCCTAGGGTTCCTTTCGGCGTGTTATTTTCTCTTCTGCTTGTAGTGAGAACTTCTTGTCCTAGTGTTCCTTTCGGCGTGTTATTTTCTCTTCTGCTGGTAGTGTGAGCTTCTTGTCCTAGTGTTCCTTTCGGCGTGTTATTTTCTCTTCTGCTGGTAGTGTGAGCTTCTTGTCCTAGTGTTCCTTTCGGCGTGTTATTTTCTCTTCTGCTGGTAGTGTGAGCTTCTTGTCCTAGTGTTCCTTTCGGCGTGTTATTTTCTCTTCTGCTGGTAGTGTGAGCTTCTTGTCCTAGGGTTCCTTTCGGCGTGTTATTTTCTCTTCTGCTGGTAGTGAGAGCTTCTTGTCCTAGTGTTCCTTTCGACGTGTTATTTTCTCTTCTGCTGGTAGTGTGAGCTTCTTGTCCTAGTGTTCCTTTCGGCGTGTTATTTTCTCTTCTGCTTGTAGTGTGAGCTTCTTGTCCTAGGGTTCCTTTCGGCGAGTTATTTTCTCTTCTGCTTGTAGTGTGAGCTTCTTGTCCTAGTGTTCCTTTCGGCGTGTTATTTTCTCTTCTGCTTGTAGTGTGAGCTTCTTGTCCTAGGGTTCCTTTCGGCGAGTTATTTTCTCTTCTGCTTGTAGTGTGAGCTTCTTGTCCTAGGGTTCCTTTCGGCGAGTTATTTTCTCTTCTGCTTGTAGTGAGAACTTCTTGTCCTAGTGTTCCTTTCGACGTGTTATTTTCTCTTCTGCTGGTAGTGTGAGCTTCTTGTCCTAGTGTTCCTTTCGGCGTGTTATTTTCTCTTCTGCTGGTAGTGTGAGCTTCTTGTCCTAGTGTTCCTTTCGGCGTGTTATTTTCTCTTCTGCTGGTAGTGTGAGCTTCTTGTCCTAGTGTTCCTTTCGGCGTGTTATTTTCTCTTCTGCTGGTAGTGTGAGCTTCTTGTCCTAGTGTTCCTTTCGGCGTGTTATTTTCTCTTCTGCTGGTAGTGTGAGCTTCTTGTCCTAGTGTTCCTTTCGGCGTGTTATTTTCTCTTCTGCTGGTAGTGTGAGCTTCTTGTCCTAGGGTTCCTTTCGGCGAGTTATTTTCTCTTCTGCTTGTAGTGAGAACTTCTTGTCCTAGGGTTCCTTTCGACGTGTTATTTTCTCTTCTGCTTGTAGTGAGAACTTCTTGTCCTAGTGTTCCTTTCGACGTGTTATTTTCTCTTCTGCTGGTAGTGAGAGCTTCTTGTCCTAGTGTTCCTTTCGGCGTGTTATTTTCTCTTCTGCTGGTAGTGTGAGCTTCTTGTCCTAGGGTTCCTTTCGACGTGTTATTTTCTCTTCTGCTTGTAGTGAGAACTTCTTGTCCTAGTGTTCCTTTCGACGTGTTATTTTCTCTTCTGCTGGTAGTGTGAGCTTCTTGTCCTAGGGTTCCTTTCGACGTGTTATTTTCTCTTCTGCTTGTAGTGAGAACTTCTTGTCCTAGTGTTCCTTTCGACGTGTTATTTTCTCTTCTGCTGGTAGTGAGAGCTTCTTGTCCTAGGGTTCCTTTCGGCGTGTTATTTTCTCTTCTGCTGGTAGTGTGAGCTTCTTGTCCTAGGGTTCCTTTCGACGTGTTATTTTCTCTTCTGCTGGTAGTGTGAGCTTCTTGTCCTAGGGTTCCTTTCGACGTGTTATTTTCTCTTCTGCTTGTAGTGAGAACTTCTTGTCCTAGGGTTCCTTTCGACGTGTTATTTTCTCTTCTGCTGGTAGTGAGAACTTCTTGTCCTAGTGTTCCTTTCGACGTGTTATTTTCTCTTCTGCTGGTAGTGAGAGCTTCTTGTCCTAGTGTTCCTTTCGGCGTGTTATTTTCTCTTCTGCTGGTAGTGTGAGCTTCTTGTCCTAGGGTTCCTTTCGGCGTGTTATTTTCTCTTCTGCTGGTAGTGAGAGCTTCTTGTCCTAGTGTTCCTTTCGACGTGTTATTTTCTCTTCTGCTGGTAGTGAGAGCTTCTTGTCCTAGGGTTCCTTTCGGCGTGTTATTTTCTCTTCTGCTGGTAGTGTGAGCTTCTTGTCCTAGGGTTCCTTTCGGCGTGTTATTTTCTCTTCTGCTGGTAGTGTGAGCTTCTTGTCCTAGGGTTCCTTTCGGCGTGTTATTTTCTCTTCTGCTGGTAGTGTGAGCTTCTTGTCCTAGGGTTCCTTTCGGCGTGTTATTTTCTCTTCTGCTGGTAGTGTGAGCTTCTTGTCCTAGGGTTCCTTTCGGCGTGTTATTTTCTCTTCTGCTGGTAGTGTGAGCTTCTTGTCCTAGGGTTCCTTTCGGCGCGTTATTTTCTCTTCTGCTGGTAGTGTGAGCTTCTTGTCCTAGTGTTCCTTTCGGCGTGTTATTTTCTCTTCTGCTGGTAGTGTGAGCTTCTTGTCCTAGGGTTCCTTTCGGCGTGTTATTTTTCTATTCTGCTGGTAGTGTGAGCTTCTTGTCCTAGGGTTCCTTTCGGCGTGTTATTTTCTCTTCTGCTGGTAGTGTGAGCTTCTTGTCCTAGGGTTCCTTTCGGCGTGTTATTTTCTCTTCTGCTGGTAGTGTGAGCTTCTTGTCCTAGTGTTCCTTTCGGCGTGTTATTTTCTCTTCTGCTGGTAGTGTGAGCTTCTTGTCGAACAATCTGAGGTGACGCCACAGGGAGAACAGCCACTTGTCGCGATCGAAAGTTTCGTCCTCGCAGGTTGCTCGATTAAAATTATGGGATATTTTCTCATTATTATACGCGTTTACTGTTTGTGTTAGAACAGTGGAACAAATATGCATCCAATGTGGTTGTCGGTTAGAACCTATAAACTACCAGGAACAGAAATGTTTAATAGAGAGAGAGAGAGAGAGAGAGAGAGAGAGAGAGCGCGCGAGAGAGATATTTAACGGAGAGAGAAATATTTAATACAGAGAGAGAGCGCGCGAGAGAGATATTTAACGGAGAGAGAAATAAATATTTAACAGAGAGAGAGAGAGAGAGAGAGAAAGAGAGAACAAGAAAGAGTACAGGTACCGGACAATGTAATAAACGTGTTATATAAAACAATCAACATTAAAATTTATTAACAAAAGTTGTAAAATTTGTTGCATTAATGGTACACTTCTGACAGACTTTTTCCTGCATCTCTTCACGTTACCTTCCTACTTACGGCATGTTAACCTAAGAGGGGAAAATCAACATAAAAACGAGTATCCTCATCTTTAATGTTCTCTCTAATTTTGACCCCCGTGAGCTATGGCACGTGTCTTGTGTTCCCCGCGTATTTTCCCGCATTCCGCTATGACAGTGTTTCCCAATCAGTGTGAGACGGAACCCCGGGCTTCCGAATATCATTATCTGGGGTTCCGAGAGAAATCGTGGAGTAATAAAATGCACATTTTGAAATACCGTAAAATACAAATACTGTTCTTATTCAGGATTATGTTTAACTGTATGTGTCTGTCTTCGTTTCGTGTATCAATAAATAGCATATGTAAAATATTAAGTGAAACGTGTGTATGATCACTACCAATCTTTCATTTCATTTAAATTTAAAGAGACGAATTTCCTGCTCAGTAATAGAAATCCATGTGGGAAGGACAAACAAATAATATAACATTTCCTCCAAGACTGTCGGCTCCATGAGAGGTGCAGAGTTGCAGCATGGCTTTCTGAAACCCAGTTGAGGGAGAAAGTGTACAGTCACAACAGAAGCCTGAGGTGGGTTGCAAACTATATAATAGAGACATATGTGGTTATCTGAGAGCGAACGAAGTAGCAACAGCAATTCCGCCCCCGTGTTCTTCCCGACGGTCACTGAGGAGATAAAGACAGAATAAGATTAATGCCCCCTCAGGCATGTCGTAAGAGGCGTTACATATGAGGTTGTGCATGAGGCTGTCATTTTCTCATGTAAATCAAGTTGCTATAGAAACCACGACTGCAAGAGCACATGAACGCTTTTATGCAGGTTTCCTGCAACACAGGAGACTAATACACATGAGATGTCACAACAGGATATCGCAGGAAACAGTACAATTTTGTTAAAGAGTTCCACAATCCCCCCTAGGGGGAAGTGGGGAAGGTAAAGGTATTTCCACAGCAGATACTGCCGTAGGAGAGTGAAGTGTTAGAGACCTCACTGTACTAGGTCCAGCTTCGAGAGGTGGGGGGTGACCAGGTCCCTTCCTCGATGGCTTTGCCCTCCCTTAACTAAACAGCAGTCAGTTTTCCCATTTACAGCTGAGTGGACTTGAGCGTGACGTCATCGTGTTTCGAACCCGGTACATTTGCCAGCGCTCCAACCACTCTGCCAATCACACGCCCTACATTAAGTGAAGATGTATGAAAATATTTACGTACATTAAACTCAAGAGCTAAACAAACAAAAAACACCAAACAAAAAAACATTACGTTTCCCCTACAGTTGGCCTACAGCTTGAATCCATCTCTCTTCATTGATCTTCTACTGTGTTGACATGTATCAGATACTGTATTTCATTGTGCTTGTTCTTTCTTGCGAAATTCGTTCAAAGCACTTAATCCAGCAGTTTCAAGATTTAAAAAAAAAATAATAACGAGAAAATCATTTTCAATATTTTTTCGCATGACAGCAATAATTTTACCGTTGGGATTCCGCCGATAGTGGAAAATTAATTGATGGATTCCGCTTGGTAAAAAAGGTTGAGAAACACTGCGCCGAGAAGAAGTACAGTATTTTAATATCACGCTGGAGTCTGCCCCGCACGGCCAAAGGGCAGCTCACGAGGAACTTCGCGCTTAACCATTAATGTAAACATACAAACAAGGCAGCACGGCGCGTGACTGCGCTATGAAATTCTCAAGTCTGATTGGACTAGCGATAATACCGCAGTGGTTTCCCCTTGCATTTGGTTGGATTTTGTCTGCTCTACTTTTCGAGTAATTTTTTCAAATTTAGACGTACGCCCAACTATCACAGCTGATCTTTTTGTCTATTTTAAACTTGACGTGCTTTCCTAAATCAAGTCAAAACTCGTATTAAAAAATGGTAAATAAACAAGAAGCGTCCGACTGATAGAGTGGTTACGGCGTTGGTCTCTCGCAGCAAACGTGTCAGGTTCGATTCACGGTATCGATACGCTCCAATCGACCCAGCTGTAAATGAATACCTGACTTTTCTCCAGGAAGGAAAATGCAGCGAGGAAGGCAACTGGTCACCCCAACTGTCGATGCTGGACCTAGTATGGTAAAGTCTCCAACACTTCACTCCTCTACGGCTATAGCTCTGCCTTAACCTTAAATAAACAAGTAAAGAAACAAAAAAAAAAGATCCATTTTCATTACTACTATCCAGGGCCGTAGGTTTAGGGTTTGGTGAAAAACATTTGTGGGGAAATTATACTGTACCAAACATGTTTTGTGCCGAAATTTGTGTATAACACATCCCCCCCTCCTCTCCTATCTACGGCCCTGCTACTATCATCCCTTCATCATACAGTTCACAAATATATTTTATTAGCCAGCTCTAGAGTTTTCATTGGGAATGCGGAAAAAGTACCTTTGATCCCGAGGACACCGCGATTTTAAATACCGGCGGGAGAGGGGCTTGAACGATTACAATGTACCAAGAAAGGGAGCTGCATGGACATCTTTAGCTCTCAAATATGAGTGGAACATAAAGAGTTTAAGCTTTGATAATGCGAAACGCGACAAATATACAAAGCCCATGTAATTTTAAATAAAAGTTGTTAAAACTAAAATGTTAGGAATCCATTGCCACGAATCTTCAATTTACGAGTAGAGGCAACGCTTTATCTGAGACTTATACATGTATGTACAATATCGTGCGACACTTGTACCTGCGACGACCCTAAAAGGTGAGATACTTAACCCTTTAAGATCCAGTGACCTATAAATGACCTCTCATGCGCGACTATATTAAAATGTATAATACATAATCTATTAATGCTCAACAGGTCATATATGAGTCATTTCAGAACTAGATAACTGCCTTTCAGATTTATAAGCAAATGACATTCTAAAATAAGCTATCCATTTTATAAGTTCACGGTTTTGAAGTGTTAAAGAGGAGATGCAACGCGAATTTTTTAAAGTGACATGACCGATCGGCAGATGCGTCAACTTTTTTTTTTTTTGGTTTCGGTTTTTGCCTTCTTCTGGCGAGGCGCGTTCCTTTCAACCTATTTGGTGATATCAGAGCGCATTTACCATCCCAAAAAAAGGCAACTCTGTTGACTGCTAACCCGATCAGCGTTGATAGATATTAAGTCCTGAAAAGGACTAACATTATCTATCTAATAGCATAAAGCCCTAAAAAGGACTCGCCAGCTACGACAACGCTCGAGCTTGTGGTAGATCTTGTGCGTCAACTCTTTTAACCTTCGCTGTCAAAGGCACGTGACAGGAATGTAGACAAGTCTGATGTATTGTCTATAAAAATATTTTGTAACTGTGACCTCTGACCACAAGGAGAATATGTTGCGCAAATGTCCCAAAGCTGAAGAGCAGTACAATCTTACTGACAACATCCATCAGGAAATAACAGCTATTGCTGAAGACAATAATGGAAGGAAGTGCTGAAGGCAAACGTGTAAGAGGATGACAGAGCAATAAGTGGGAAGATAACATCAAGAGATAGACAGAAAAAAGTCTATCAGAGTGTAATGTCAAGACAAAAGACAGCAGATGTGGGAGATCCACCCAGCTGACACTCGATGTGGAGATGGCAGCTGATGATGATGATGAATGACTATTATTTAGAAATGACTAGAAAATCTGGTAGGCACCTATATCTCCTCTTCCATCATTCCCCACTGCAGAAAAACTTCAAAAGCTACTGAGACATTTTATCGCCAAAACGGAAAATCAAGATATAATTAATATCTTTCAGGGAGACACAAAGAGACTGCAGCGCACAAGTCATATCAGCGACTTCTAAAAGCCAGAAAGAAAAAGGAGACATTGGACTTAGAAATTTCACAACTATAAGTAACAGATCGAATATTGGGCAACTTTGGAATTCACAAGTAAACCTGCATTTTTAATACAAGAATGGAAACTTAAAGGGGTCAGGACTTTAATTAACAAGACTGGAATCCTAGGAATTTCATCACAAGTCATAGAGGAATTTAACAAAAGTTTTCCCTGCCCCAGGTGATGTCACAGAACATCCGCCGTCAGAGGAATTAACTCTAATTTCCCAGACCAAGTCATAGAGGAATTAAACACAAGTTTTCCCAGGCCAAGGATTTTGCAGAACACCCGCCGTCAGAGGAATTAACTCTAATTTCCAGACCTAAGTGATTTCGAAGCTTCTAATACAGAGCTGTGTCCAGTCTAAATTTGTGCAAGGAGATTGTGTATTCCCAAAATTTTGGGGTAAGTGTAAACAATTCATTTACTAATGTAAATTCTACAGGTTTCTTGCTAAGTGGTTATATACAAGGCTGGCAACCCCAACATATGAAAATGGTATATGCATGAACCACTACTGCAAGAGCTCGTAATTGTTTCTGACTAGTCGTGCGGGGAACCCGACAGCAGAGCGACCCCAGACTCCGACGGGAGTAGTGATGAGTAATGAGTGATGATTACATTACATGGGCCTAAGGTGTAACATATTATCTTGTGAGATTTATGTACCTTTTTTAATTGTCTTCTTCTTCTTTGATCCTTAGCCGCCGACCGTCAAAGCAGTCAGTGGCAATCACGCCTGGTGGCGTCTTGTAGGGCAACAACAAACTGATTCCACTTTGCTCGGTCGGTGGCCATCCTTCGTACAGTGCCCCAACTCTGGTTCAATCTTTGCATCTCAGCCTCCACAGTCCTCCGCCAAGTTGTTTTTGGTCGGCCTCTCTTTCGTTTTCCTTCAGGGGTCCAAAGCATAGTTATTCTTGTGATGGCATCGGGGTCTCTTCTGAGGACATGGCCAACCCAGCTCCAGCGTCTGCCAGCTATGATGGTGTGCATGTCCTCTCGCTTGCTCCGAGTAAGCAGATCTTGGTTGGTGATGGTATTCGGCCAAAAGATTCGGTGAATTTTTCTTAGGCATGTTGTATGAAAAGAGGACAATTTCGACATTTCCTTCTCTGTAACTCTCCAGCATTCCGCACCATAGAGAAGCACAGAAAGCACACAGCTCTGATATAATCTTAATTTTGTGCTTGTGCTGTACTGAGAGGACTTCCAGATGTTGTTTAGACTAAAAAAGGCTGTTCTTGCTTAATTTTTAATTGTAATTCAGGCTAATCATTATTCACGCACTCCAGACGCAATTTCCTAGTTAACAACCAGAAGGATATTGGTGAATTTTCATCATATTCCATGAGTTACACTGTGTGCTCGGGAATTTAATTCTTCTGATAGGTTAACATTGGTGGGTGGAGCGCATGACAATGGGCATGTTAGTTTGCGGCGAACAAATGTACTTAGCAGGCATTTGTTTCTTTCTATGTGTCTAAAATTCGTGGTTACAAGCCATCAGACGATTTGTGGTACTAACGCCTCTACTGTGAGAGAAAAGCATCCACCCTAACCGCCTACTGTGGAAGAGAGTGTGGAGAAGGCTTTCGTCATCACAGAACTGATGAACCATAGCTGCAGGACTCCCTTATAAAAGTTAAGTGCCTGTAAAAAGGCACCAGCAAAAAGAACCTAATTTTTCTGAACTTTATCCTCACCCTAAATCTCAGTGAAAAGAAAATTTGATTCCAACATAAAATTCACCAGTATTTTATTTATTTTAAACTGTTAATACTAATTGATTATTAAATTTGTTACCTGTTGTTTTAAAGCTAAACAATCATAGTCAATTCAGTTGTTTATATATGTATGAAAGCAAACGTATGAGCCAGATTCTTTAATATATATACCTAGACATATATTTACCTCTAAACAGATTTATTACTTATAAGAGGAATTTCGTTGGATTTGTCATAAAATGGGGCGATCATCCTCGATCTTTGTTTCATTCCGGCAGTTTCGGTACATTTTTGGTACTGATTTTATTGCGTGCTTTCATTTATCGCACTTTCTTTCTTTCTTTTTCTGCTATGTGTAGCAGATATTATGAATTTTTCTTCTTACACCCTTCTCAGGGATAAGTAGACATGTCTGGTTGTTATCCATTTCTACCTGCGTTGCAAGGAGTGGCAGCGACCTAACCATGTTGGCTATCGTGGGCGCAGCTGATATTAGTATACAGATTAACACGTAAATCGCCTCAGCTCAGTGCTTAATCACTGATAAGACACAGGTGCGCTCATCACCAAAGCTTGGAATACGGGGAGACAACTGATGGACAGACACAGATAAGAGATTACTTTCTGATAAAAGTAATGATTTTTACATTGGGAACACGTTATTATATGAATTTACCGACATATTCGTAAGTTTGTACCACAGGGCAACCGGAAGTTTACCGACAATTTTCAGAAAAGTAATGTTTGAAATTTTGCATTAGCTGAGTCATGCAACATATTCAAATCAGATTGGCTGATCCCTTGAGGCGTGCATAACAAATGTGTGGGAAGGCAGTGGATATAATATGACCATTTTCTCAAGCTATTTCACTTGAGAAATCGCTCGCCATGATACCAGACCTTGCTACAGCGAAGACTTAGAATTCAGAATTCCTTCTTAAACATACCGGACACCTTTTATTGGAGAATTTCGGACGGACTTTCATAGCCCAGGAAATCTCTTTCATATTAAATAAGGAAGCCAGGACTGAGGAAACTGAAGGACCACACACGAAGTCAGAGAGGGAACTTATTAAATTAACGACACCCCAGATGCGTGTATGAGGCCGATTCAAATCCTCTTTTATTCATCTGAACAAAAAGTCTGTGAGTCAGGATTGGCGTAAGTTGTGATTTACATTTCATATTTTATTACTAACATGTGAACTAACACACACACACACACACACATATATATATATATATATATATATATATATATATATATATATATATATAGGTATATATATATATATATATATATATATATATATATATATATATATATATATATATATATATATATATACAGTAGAACTCCATTTATCCGAACCCCAATTATCCGAACATCCAATTATCCGAACACTTTGTCCAGAAAAAAAAAACCAGGTGCCACCAGTCACGTTAGACTACAATTCTGAATCTTTTGATGCGGCAAGCTTCAAATGTGTGCGAACAATTTGTAGAGGATGGGATGGGCTAATGGTCGGTCGCTTACATACAGGAAGTCAGTTAGATCATTATATCATAAAGTCAGTTAATATCTAGTTTACCAATCCAGTGTACGAGTGCGTTCTAGGCAGAACACTGGCTAAACAGACAGTTCAACTTAAAATAATTGTCTCTGCTACCACAGCAGAATAATTTTGGTGTACAAGTATTTCTCTGTGCGATAAGGCATCTTCCAGTAGGCCTAATGCATATAAAAGGAACCGCAATGTTTTGTCAATTGAAACGAAAACAGAAATTATCAAGAGACTAGGAAAAAGTGAAACTGTGTCTTCACTTGCCAGAATTTTCAATGTTGGGAAAGCTAAAGTCTCTGACATCAAAAGTAACAAGGATAAAATTATGAGTTTTGCATCGAAATTGGATAGTGAAAATGGGTCGAAGAAACGTAAAACCATGAGAAATGCGAAAGATTTGAAATTGGAAGAGGCTTTGTATATATGGTTTGTGCAAAGAAGAAGCAAAGGGGAACCTATCTCTGGCTCTCTATTGTGTGAAAAGGCACTTCAGTTCAACAATCAACTTGACGGTCCTCCTGACTTTAAGGCTAGCCAGGAATGGTTAAGAAACTTTAAATCTCGTCATGGCATACGAGGATTGGAGATTCAAGGGGAATCTTTATCTAGCGATGCAACTGCCGCTGAAAATTTTAAAGAAACACTCTTGGCTTTTTTGGAAGAAGAAAGTTATTCACTCGATGATGTGTATAATGCCGATGAGACTGGCTTATACTGGAAATCAATGCCTCAAAAATCACTTGCATCTCAGCGCAAAGCAGCTGCCCCTGGGTTTAAAAAGTGCAAATAGAGAGTAACAATTTTGGTAGCCGCGAATGCCAGTGGAAGTCATCATTTACCGGTGCTAACGATCGGCAAAGTAAAAAAACCACGTTGTTTAAAGAATGTGACATGTCTCCCATTGTGCTACAAAGCACAGAAGAGTGCTTGGATGAATAGTGAAATATTTCTTGATTGGTATACAAATCAGTTCATCCCAAATGTGAAGAGGTTGAGAGAACAAGAAAAGAAAACTGGAAAAGTAATTCTTCTACTGGACAATGCACCATCTCATCCAGAGACGGATACATCGAATGCAGTTGATGCAAATTTTAAAGTAATTTTTCTGCCTCCTAATGTAACAGCACTGATTCAACCAATGGATCAGGGTGTTATAGCAAAACTTAAAAAGATGTACAAGAAGGAAGTCCTGCGTCGTTTATTGTTGGCTGAAGATGAAGAAAGTGTGGTGGCGTTTTCCAAGAAGCTTAATCTCAAAGACTGCTGCTATATGTTAGCTGATGCTTGGACCACCCTGTCACAAGATAATCTCAACAAGGCTTGGAATAGATTGCTTGGGAAAAAAGAAGGAAATGAAACTACTGCAGTGGACACAAATGATGATTGTATAAATGAAGTTGTGGAACTGTTTCAAGCAATGCCCGGATTTTCGGACTGTGACAAAGATGATGCACACACGTGGCTAGAAGATGATAATGATTCTGGTTTTCAGTTTTTGAATGACGAAGAAATTTTGTCTTTTGTGCAAGAAGAAAACCAAATACATGTAGTGACCGATGATGAAGACTCCTCAGAAGTACATGATGTACTTGTAGATTATGAAGAAAACCCAAAACGTCGACCAAGTCCTGAAGAGGCCTTTATAGCACTAGAAACAGCGATGGCTTGGTACGAGCAAGAAGATGACAGCTGTCCTACACAGCTTCTGCTGTTGAAGAGAATGCGGGACTTAGCAGCCAAAAGGAGACTATCCAGTTTGGTGCAAAAGAGGATTCCTCATTATTTTAAATAGTGGGCTACATCTGTGCAAGTACATGTATACGTAAGTTGCGCATGGTTTTGAATCGTTTGTAATGTTATTTTGAAAACATTTCTCTTTCTTAAAAAAAACATAATTAATACAAGTAGTACATGCACTGCTGTGTAATAAAAGATTTTGGTGATACGGTGATCTAATACAGTGTGGGTATTATTATTACAGTACAAGTAAATATGTTTTAATGTGTATTTCCCTTGTGATGGTTAATTATTTTTAGAAATACGAGCGTATGTGTACATGTACTCGATACATTATGTAATCCAATTATCCGAACATTTGATTATCCGAACGATGCTCGGTCCCAAGGGGTTCGGATAAATGGAGTTCTACTGTATATATATATATATATATATATATATATATATATATATATATATATATATATATATATATATAGATATATATATATATATATATATATATATATATATATATATATATATATATATATATATATATATATATATATATATATATATATATATATATTACCATGTGAATTTTAATATGGGAAACTCCCTAGTAGATGTCAAAGTCCTTTGAGGCTGGCAACCTCAGCGTATAGAATGAGGATTCATGAACCACCACTGCACGGGCTGGTGATTGCTTTATTGCTAGTTTCGTCAAGAGAACTAAAAGCATAAAGTAGTCCAAGTTTTCATACGGAGCAGGGAGGGAAAGATGAAAGAAATGATGTACATTCTAAGTATAATACTTACATTTTCAAAGCAGTGTAAATGTCCATATAAACATATTCACTTTAAAATTAATGTAAGTTTTCAAGATTTAAACCAGTGTAAATGTCTATGTGAAAATATTCATTTTAAAGTTAATGGAAGTTTCAAACTTTTCAATCAGTGTAAACATAAATGAAAACATATTCAATTTATATTGTGAACACTTTTCAATCAGTGGAGATGTATATGTAAACAGACGCTATCTGTATTATTAACCTTTTCATTTAAATATAAAGTAACTATGAAAGCAATTATATTTAAATGTAAAGAAAGTTTTATCCCGAGGGGTTAAATTTAATTCTCATCGAGGGTAAAGTCTGAGTTAATTGGGATGGTGGTATGGGAAGATAGAAACCCATAACTATGAGGTGGAAAACGCCATACTCAGAAGAGCGTTTCGTTCTATTCTTTTATCATAGTTATTGGTGGTACCAGCAGAAAGCACTATCTCTGGAACAAGAAGGGGACAGTGGCCTAAGCTTTAAGACGAAGGACCCACATGGTAGACTCTCCTTGACATTTCTGGGACACGAGCTACACCCGACAACCTTGATCAGGGACGAGCGTGTGCAGTGTGAAAAGAACCAACCCATAAGAAGGAGCAGAACCGTCATTGGCAGCTAAGTTCAAATCTATGCTGCCATTTGAACTTCTTGTAACATTTCACAATCCATTACGACTGTGATGATAACTTTTCTTAAGAAATCCATGACTATTCAAATTATTTTTTCAACTGTTATACACATTTAACTTCAATTTAATCATTTTAAAGTTACTGCATGTTTGTCTCAGTGTGGGGGCTTAAACGAGCTGAAATTAATAAGTGCTTAAATCCTTCACAAAAGCGTCGGCAGAATTACAGAGTTAACATACTCAGCCAAAGCAGTATTGTTCTCGCTTATTCTGAATATCTTGTGAAGACTCCCTGGAGATAGATGCGTTTTGTTTCTTCTATTTACACAAAAGCAATTTTGTGCGAAGTTGTAGGCACCTTTGAAGCCCATATTAGATACTCTTGAGTTATGGCCACTGTTGGACCACTACTGCAAAGCAGATGAGGCAATCCGTGACAACATCCAGCGTGTATACAACCAGAGCGCAACATGAACAATTCGACATTTCCTGAGGGATTCTGAACACCTATAGGTTTGCCCAGGGAGCCGCGGTAGCATAGTGGTTAGTGCACTGGCTTCCTAGCTCAGTGATCTATGGTTCGATCCCTAGATGAGGTGGGATTTTTTTAGGCCGCAAACGGCTCCTGGGTCGACCCAACCCCCAAATGGGTACCAGAGCAACTCTGGGAAGGTTAAGGCGGCCGGCGTGATGCTGACCACATCACCCCTAGTGTGTCGACGGTCGAGAAAATATGGGCCTAACACCATATTCCCAATATGCCTCAATAGGGCGTGTAACGGGATCCCTATAGGTTTGCCCGGAGTGTAATGCTATTCATTCTGATCAACAATAAGTAACTATGAGATGAAACCTATCTAAGACACAAACGTTGGGTAGGACACACGATGAAGGAACCATCTGATGGCATTACAGGGATACCTAAAAATACATATAGAGAAAGGAAATGGATAATCAAGACATGGACAGACCTTAATAGGATGGCACAGATCAGGAAGGTTTAGCGTGCATCTGTAGAACCGCTATGCTCGAAATGGAGCTGAAGTTAATAGATGAATACTTAGCCTGCTTCCCCATGAATGACAGTGATTGTATTGACAGAATGTCTTGTAAAGCAAGCAAAGAACAGTAACAACGTAACCAATCAAGCATGCCATAACAGGCAACTAAAAAGAGTTGGGCACGATGCTGGCTTTCCCATCCCTAAAAACCTCGAGCCAATATTTAAAAACACACACTTCAATTAATATGGACGAGCCAAACCAAGAACTTACAGACTTTTATTAATGGGTACATGCGAAGAATATAAGGGTGAAGAGCTATATACGCCAAGGTCACTTATCTGGAACTGATGACAAGAACCAGGAAAGTCACAGTGGAACAAGAGACGAGAAGATGACACTGGCGATGAAGAACTCATACTGAGATAACCTGCTGATAGCATTACAGGGAATCCCTTGTTCTGGAACACCCAGGGTACGAGAAGTACAGGTAGACCAAAATTTATAACAACAAAAAACACACCGAGAAGAGAACTGGAAACATAAATAGAAATGATGAGAAAGTCACGGAAAGACCTTGAGCTGATGGCATGTGACAGGAAGACTGGGCATGTGTTTGTGGAAGTCCTATGCTCCTTGTGAATCTCAAGCGTAAAGAATAGATAACACAATTGTATGAGTTAAAGAAATGCACTGAAATAATTAAAAAAAAAAAGGGAACGGTAGTCTCATATCAGATACTGACGTTGGGGAGTGAAGTGTTACAGACTACACTATACTTGGTCCAGCATCGAGAGGTGGGGGTGAACAGTTCCCTTTCTCGCAGCCTTTTCCTTCCCTAACTCAAGAGCAAAGTTAGGTACCCATTTACAGCTGGAGCGTAACGATACTGTAAATCGAACCCGGGCACCTTTGACGCGAGAGACCAGTGCTCTAACCACCCTGCCAATCGGACGCTAGCATTGAAATAACATAGCTTAAAACAAATTCCCACCATGGACCATGTCAGTAAATGAAGCACGATAGACCGTCTGTTCGATAGGGCCTTAAAAACTCATTCAGAGACGCAGTAAAAATGGGGAAAGGGTTACAGTTAGGTCTCCTAAATCTAACCTTAAACCCTAACCCTAACGATGTTGGCGACGTTACTGTGATGACATCAAAGAAGACGGCACACGGTGCTTCATCTCAACCTAAAAACACAATCGGTGACATTGTGAGAAAGAGTGGCGACATCAGCGGAGGGACATCGTAGCAAGAAGATGACATAAAACAACTGGAGCGGAAGATGAAAGACGATAAGAGTGGCAACAAGAACGAAGAAACATGAAGGAAAAAAAGCAGAAGATGAGGATGAAAAAAAAGAAAACACCAAGATGTTGAAGAAGAAGAATATGACGATAAATGTTGGTACAAGAACGAAGAAACAAGATGAGAAAGAGGCTGAAAAAAGAAAAAACAAACACTAGAGAACGAACGAATGAACGAACTTTATTTTCAAAGGGTTGAGAATTGGGCACGCAGGCCCGTCTGACATTCTGCCCTTCCTTTCTTTCACCTTTCATACTGAATTCATTTATTCTCACATGCATTTTACATATCAATGTCAAGAAATTCAACGTTGTAAAGTTAAATAAAATAGCACACTCATATTAACATTAACTACTTATAAACATGACATAAAATATGTTGAAAACATCGTCATTAGAACCTACAGTTGACATTATAAGAAAGAATAATCCGATTAGGGGGGCATATAATCAGAACTCATAAAGTATTTGAAAGGTCTACGATTGTATGAATAGGGACTGAGGTTGTTTCTTAGATTATGTGGAAGACAATTCCAAAGATCATTATGTGTCATCTCATACCTAAGGGTCTTTTATATTTGGACATGCGCCCTAATATAACCGACTAGGTTGAACGGGACGCGCCTCGCCAAAACTTTGTTAAACAAACAAAAAAAATTCAAAAGAGTAGCAGCAGAGTAGGCTAAGCTTTTCTTGAATAAGAGAAGGAAATTGGTGAACAACAACAACAAAAAGTCAAAGAAGTGGTGGCAGAAACGGAAGAAGCGAAAAAAAAAGAAGTGGACGAAGATAAGAATATTATCATCATCATGATCCTCATCTCTTTCATTTAACGTTCCTTATGGGGCTGCCACTGAAGGTAGTCCCCTCTTACAGGAAGCCTGCACTATGCTTTCACATGAGTGGTTTCTGTAGCAGTTTATTTTACATGTGATTGCCAGCTCCATGCATAACCTCCCTCACATGAGTGGCCTTGTACGACATGAATGAGGGGACAGTATTCACATTCTTCCTTTATCTCATCAGAGACCCCTAGGAACTACAGGGAGGGAATAAGAATATGAAGATGTGAAAACAGGAAGTGAAAGAAAATAAAGGGGAGACAAGGAATACAGCAACATAACAAAATTACTACAACAACAACAGACAAGTGCTTGCCGCGAGGTATAACGTGTGACCTGGCAAGGTCTGAGATCGATCACTTATTAAGGAAGTAAGAGATAAACCTGGTGTCTTTTAACCGGAAACGGTTCTTACCTCAGGCTTTCGGTGTTTGGAGAATGCGTCTGTGTCGTCCGCTAAGTCTCGTTAAAAAAAGTGAGGCAACGGAAAGCATACAGATGGAAGGATGAAAGTAGGAGCGTAAAAAAACTTTCAAAGAAACGGCTTGAACAAATTATTAGGTCTAACTTGCAGGTTAAGGAAACCTTCTAGGAATGTCCTTGACACGGAGTTTCTACAACATTAGGCAATGATTGTCCGCCTGGTTTTGCTGTTCCAAAATGTCTAGATCAAAGGCTTTCTTCCATGTATGAAAATTGTTTTGTTTTTTTTCCTCCCAAATTCTCTGTACCATCACGTCACTAAGCTGAACACAACTTTTAGATACTTAGATTTTATTTATTTATTATTTAAAGAAAAGTAGCGGGGGGGGGGGGGACAGCAACAGATGAGCTTCACTAGCCTCCGCTCATCCCATCAACTCCGCATAGAATCAACCGAAACAGAACCAGGCTCGACAGTAAACATGACTCACTCTAATACATTCGAGAACAAATGTCTTAGAAAACTCATGAACATCAGTTGGAAAGAATTCAAGACTAATCGACAAATAAGAGAAGACTCTAGGCAGAAATATGTCTCCGACTATATAAGGAAAAGACGATGGTCATATATCGGTCATGTCCTACGAATGCAAAACAACAGAATACCACTACAGGCGCTCACTTGGGTTCCTGAGGGTAAGAGGAAAAAAGGAAGACCAAAAGAAACACTCAGAAGAACAATAATAAGAGAAGGAAGAACGTTGGGCCTAAATAATGTGCAAGAGCTAAGAGGAGTGGCGTCACAACGAACAACCTGGAGAGCACTGGTTTCTGCCTTATGCGCCGCGTTTGGTGCTTAAAGAATTTATTATTATTATTATATTTTTTATTTTCTTTTTTTTAGTGTTATTTTTTGTTGTTGCTTTTAAATTTCAGTCAAATGTAATCGATCCGCTAATGACATCATCAGTTTGCGATAAAGGAGTCCAGAGCACAGGAGGCGGATTTCATTATTCAGTATATTACACGGAAAGTTAATATTTTTTTTTTTTATTATTATTTTAAATTTTGATAAGAGTTGTAAATTAAATTTTTTTAAATGTATTTGTCAGTTGTGTGTATATGTGTGTGTCTGTGCACGCGAGTGCGATAGTGTGTGTGTGAAGGGGGAAAGAAGTTTCAACATTTCTCTGAAGAGAGACAATCTTGTTGGAAAGAATACACCTAGATTATTTGCAGTTATCACCTAATTCCGTGCTGATACAATACAAAAAAAAATTATTAATAATTTTAATTTTATTATTTTTACGACTGATTATTGTATTGCCATGCGTAATACACAACTATGCCAAGTTTCAGAGCTATTGCTCATCTGGAAGTGATTGAAAAATTGATTGCAAGATTTGAAGGTGACAAGAGAGTGACATACAAGGCAAGTTAAAGAAAAGCGTGTAAAAAATAAATGTTAGAGACTTTACGATATTAGGTCGTAGCTTTATGACGTGAGGTGACCAGCTCTCATCCTCACTGATTTTGCCTTTCCGAACTAATGAGGCAGAGTTGGGTACCTTTTTATATATCTGTTCTCAAAAACAGAGTAAATGTAACTTCTCAAAAGCACGGTGTATATAGAACATGGTATTGTGTTGTCAAAAAACATGGTATTTAGAACGTGTTTTTAAAAAAGATGGTATCTGGAATAAGTTCTTTAAAAAATGTATAAACATAGTATAAAGAATGCGCTTTAAAAAAAAAAAAACATAAAATACTGAACGTGTTCTCAAAAACATGGTATACAGAAAGTGTTCTCAAAAACATGGTATATAGAAAGTGTTTTCAAAAACATAGTACAGTATACAGAAAGTGTTCTCAAAAACATGGTATATAGAAAGTGTTTTCAATAACATGGTCTATAGAAGGTATTTTCAAAAACATGGTACACAGAACGTGTTCTCAAAACCACGGTCAACAGAAAATGATATCAAAAGCTTGGTATATATAATGTGTTCTCAAAAACTTGGTACATAGAATGGGTTTTCAAAACCATGGTAAACAGAACATGGTACAGTATTTAATACGTGTTCTCACAAACAAGTTAAACAGAACGTGTTCTCAATCATGGAATTTGCGGGAAGTCTTTCTTTCCTCTTGTCGTGAAACGAAGTGTAACCCACTACTTTGTTAATCACTATGTCGAGATACAGATTTGCTTCAACCAATCAACGATCAACGTTCACCAGTCTCTGAGACAGAATAAATTAACGGCCATCTTGTTCACGCAAGATGGCCGATGAAAACTGAATAAAATTAGGCTGTATGAGACCAGGTACAAAACCGGAGGAAACCAATCATTTTGCTCCGCCAGGAACCAACCAAAAGCTTTCCTCAAGTATTTACCTGACTATATATTCGGGCGGAATTTTATGCTAACCACGCAACCCCGAACTTGACGCCAGAGATACAGACTGAAGAGGGAGAAGCTGTCACCTTGATTTATGATAACTTACCTGAGGGCATCGACCTGCAACCTACTTCACTAAGTCGCGTCAAAACCTGGCCAGTTTAAAATCTTAGGAGGGTAAATATTTTTACGATAACCGTTGGTATTTGTTGTGTGTCATTTATACTACCTATCAGGTTACTGATTGTATCTTGGGGGGAATTAAGTATAATGATTGTATTTCCTATTATGATTGAATAGACGAAGACTAATAGGACTCATACTTCAACCTATTGTCTCCTATACTTCAATCTATTGTCTCCTATAACTCAATCTATTGTCTCAGATAAGACCAACTGCAATATAACCAAAACAGTCCTTGTCAGGACTCAATCTATTGTCTCCTATAACTGCACTATAACCAAAACAGTCCTTGTCAGGACTCAATCTATTGTCGCATCTAACTCAATCTATTGTCTCCTATAACTCCAACCTGATATATCACCAACCAGTCCTCGTCTCATATACTCCTATCATAAGAACATAACAATATTGTTAGGATATATGTTACCAGCTATTGTCAGAGAGGGCGTGATATAGTATAGGGGGAAGGACATTGTTGTATCACACCTAGGTGTACATATTATTGGATTTATTCATGTATTGATTTATATTATGGGATGTATTCATGTATAAAATGTATTCATGTATTGAATCTATATTATTGAATGTATCCATGTATTAGTTTATCAGAAAGAATGTTTTGCAAGTAGACACCTGTCTTGTCTCGCTATTGCTAAATCATACTGAGCCATGTTGTCATTCATCCCACATGCATACATCGGAGACACGCTCATTTCACTCACACTAGAAATAGGTGGGCTTGAGGACAGAAATTAGCCCCTATTTTTGCTTTGTTACAGGTTTAATTGTGTCCTAAAAACCTGAGGTCGTATGTTCGAGTCAATCCCGCTGCCTGGAACTCCGCAGGAGCATAGAGGTTGACCAGACTCTACATCTTTGGTCCCCCTCAGTCTTGGGTGGGCTAAAGGAACGATACTCTGCCGGTGGTGTGAACCAAACAAAGAAGAACAGACTTAAGAGAGATGAGTACACATTAGTACCATTTCTGTCGGCATTGTGAGCATAGAACTGTCAATGAAGAAAACGTGAATTAGCGTAGCAAGAGACAATAATAAGCTCATAGTGGATAAATTATACGTAAATAACAGCATAGCTGATAAACGTTATATCCTTAATTAACAGCACAGCTGATATAAATTTTGTTCCTATAATTGGAAAACGTGTTGTAATATTTATAAATATAAATATTTGTAAATCATATGTAAACTTACCAATTCATTTCATTCCATTTTTTGCAACATTCACCTTTCAGCACAAGAGTAGATAGTGTATATATACTAAATAAAAAATAAGGAAATTGTATTTTGAACGACTTGTCAATTTTATCATTCTTAAGTAAAAATCTGTTTCCTTGCTTTGTTTAATATCACAATTAGTTACACAGCAGAGGTGGCGCTTTATGTCGGTCTCCTCTATACTATTGTTTCGAGATCAGATCATTCACAGCCGTAACTAATTTGTGATACCAGTAGTCCTCTCAGACACTGGGACTTCACCATTTTCTGCAGAAATTCTATTTCTGTAATTTTCAGTACTATACTGATCCAAGAGCCAAATAAAACCTCTCGCCACACCTCTTTCCCCCTTTTTTCCCCTATTTTTCATTGGACCATCCTATTGTTTAATCCGACAATCTGACTGGTTTTACCGTTACCGTTTGCAACAATGTAGGTCAGCGAAAAAGGAAACAGGACCGCAGTAAGGCTCGTCTTTGATACCGGACAACCGCGTGCTGGAGTAATATAACCATGATTGATTTCTGTGAGGTCGAGAGTACTTCTTGGGTGGGGGCGATAATTTAATGAGCAGCCGGTGAGGGAACTAAATTATCGGTCTATGTTGTGGATGGTCGCCATGGTAAATTTGAGGCAGCGAACAGCTCAGGACTTCATCTGGCAATCACAAGATTAACTCAATTAACCAGGTTTATCCGATAAAAGGAGCGTCTGATTGGCAGAGTGCCTGCCTCTCGTGGCAAAGTTACCGGTTCCGGGTTCAAAACCTGGCAGTGTCACGCTCGTCTTCCCACTGTAAGTGAGTACCTAAATGCTTTTGAATTGGGGAAGGCAAAGGTAAAGCAAACAAGGAAGGGAACTAGTCACCGCACCTGATGATGATGGACCTAGTATAGCGAAGCCTCTAATATTTCACTCCCTTACGGCAGTATCTGACGTGGGACTACCTTGACCTTCATCTGAGTAAATGGCTTTCATTAAACACTGAGAGGTTTATGGAAATCTAATGAGGTCAAGTCCAACACAAAAATCAGAATCACCAGCTTAAATGTCAAGTCAGTCCTATTGTATGGCTCTGAAACATGGAGAACGACAAAATCAACAACCAAAAAGCTACAGACTTTCATAAATGGGCGCTGGCGTAGAATAAGAGGATTGAAGTGGTATGACAAGTTCACTAATGTGGAACTGATGACAAGATCCAGACAAGTGCCAGTGGAACAAGAGATGAGAGGAAGACGCTAGAGATGGACAGGTCTCACACTGAGAAAACCTGCTGATAGCATTACAAGGCAGTTCTTGTTCTGGAACCTCCAAGATAAGAGAAGTTAAGGGAGATCAAAGAACATGCGGAGAAGAGAATTGGAGACAGACATGACAGTGATGAGGAAGATATAGAAAGCCCTTGCACGCGATAGAAAGAACTTGGTATAAGATCTGTTGACGGCCTGTGCTCTTTTTGGAAGCTGGAAGGCCAAGATGGTGATGATTAACAACTAAAAATAATTCCAAAGTGTCCAACTTAGGACCTTCTTCGCATCAGATGCACACACACACACCATAAATAATCGGGTCTGCAACAGAATGCAGCCGCTTCTGTGTTACCAGGGCTTGAACGGGGAGCTAAGAATAGTAACACTATAAATAATCGGGTCTGCAATAGAATGCAACGACTTCTGTGTTACCAGGGCTTGAACGGGGAGCTAAGAATAGTAACACTATAAATAATCGGGTCTGCAACAGAATGCAGCCGCTTCTGTGTTACCAGGGCTTGAACGGGGAGCTAAGAATAGTAACACTATAAATAATCGGGTCTGCAACAGAATGCAGCCGCTTCTGTGTTACCAGGGCTTGAACGGGGAGCTAAGAATAGTAACACTATAAATAATCGGGTCTGCAACAGAATGCAACGGCTTCTGTGTTACCAGGGCTTGAACGGGGAGCTAAGAATAGTAACACTATAAATAATCGGGTCTGCAATAGAATGCAGCCGCTTCTGTGTTACCAGGGCTTGAACGGGGAGCTAAGAATAGTAACACTATAAATAATCGGGTGTGCAATAGAATGCAACGGCTTCTGTGTTACCAGGGCTTGAACGGGGAGCTAAGAATAGTAACACTATAAATAATCGGGTCTGCAACAGAATGCAGCCGCTTCTGTGTTACCAGGGCTTGAACGGGGAGCTAAGAATAGTAACACTATAAATAATCGGGTCTGCAACAGAATGCAGCCGCTTCTGTATTACCAGGGCTTGAACGGGGAGCTAAGAATAGTAACACTATAAATAATCGGGTCTGCAACAGAATGCAGCCGCTTCTGTGTTACCAGGGCTTGAACGGGGAGCTAAGAATAGTAACACTATAAATAATCGGGTCTGCAACAGAATGCAGCCGCTTCTGTATTACCAGGGCTTGAACGGGGAGCTAAGAATAGTAACACTATAAATGATCAAACATGTCATAAAAGGTGACTAAGGAGACCTAGCATTGGAGCCGCCTACCACATCCTTCAGAAACGTCAAGCCATGACAACTTAGCAAATATGGACAAGTCAACCATTTAAATGTTACTCCGTCATCCAAAGACGAAAGAAGGTCGTCTATCCAGGAGGCTCATGATGCAACTCTGCGAAAGCCGAAAGGAGTCTGGGCTGCTGGCTTATTGTTTGTTTTTTCTTCTAGGAAAATCTCCAGATTTGGCACCTGGAATGTTCGTATTCTCAAAGAAAAAGGAATAACTGCACGGTTGGCAGCAAACATGAGAGACTGTAATAAGAAACGAACTGCAGACAGAAATGAAAGTGATAAAGTAGACATGGAAAGACACTGACAGGACGGATAAGGTCAAGAGACCTATGCTCCTTGGGCAGCTGAATAGTAATGTATGTGTCGTAATACTGATACTGGTGCAACTACAACAGTAGTTATCGCTGGGGATGGCCTATGGAATGTTACCAAGAAGGTCTCTAGAAATTGGCTCGTTAAGAAAGAAAGAGACCTATTCGAGATAAGGACAAGTGTGACAAAATAACTTCGAGCGTCACTTTTACCTGTGCCATCCTGTCATTCATTCTGTGCTCCTCACTTTCTTTTTTCTCACCTCTGACAGTATTTTGTATTTTCGATTCATTGCTTACACTCCCATCCTTCAATTGTAGTCACATCTGGACTTCAGCGACCATCCTTGCTGATTATTGTAATTAATCACTTTCGTTTGAACCATTTTGACACCTGGATCCGTAGAGTGAAATGTTCTTCACAAACGTGTAACACACTTCCGACATGACAGTGCATTGGAGCGCCCGATTATTAAGTACCTTGAGATGGCCACAGTCGATTGTCTTATCACATTTTGTCGGGCCAGGTAAATAGCGTTTGCTGGACCAAGTAAATTACAATCATTTCCGGGAAGACTTGTTATAGGCAATGGTTACGATAACTATCCATCCTGAAAGAGATTGTCTGTGGTGGACCTGTGGAGTCGTGGGTGTAAACATGATCGATAATCAAACGGAAGACAAAATACCTTATATGGGAAGTGACTTGTCAAAATCCCACTTCATGTGTCACGCAGGTATTTTTCATAAGAGAGTAGTGGCAGATACCCCTACCAATATACGCAAATTGCATATTCTTGGTCTGGCATTTGAGATGTTAAAATACAACATTTCTGATTGGAGCCCTGTCATATAGTAGCAATGTGGATGCGTGGGCCGAATGTTGCCTTATTATCTAGCGCCTTTTGAGTCTACGGCGCTGTTAAATTCACTCCATCAAGAAAACAGTCAGATAAGCCAGAATTAGGAATAGGATCAGGATTCCACTTTAAAGGACCGGACAGCGTGTTTGAGCATCTCGCGGACTTACTCTCAAGAAAACTCACTCTTTATTAATACGGAAAGCTCGGAATCCTAGGAACCTAAACACTAAGTCATAGTGGGATTCTATTCGCAAAGTAATACCTCAGACCAAGTGCAAGAAGCATCTTAACCAAGTTGCCTTAACTATTCCTCTGAGCCAGAAGTCTGTATTCCCAAGTATTTGGGGTGAGTTGTACATTTAAGAATTCTATATTTTGCATTATTAACATGTGAAAATTGCTAGTGGATGTCCAAGTCATACGAGGCTGGCAACCTATGCATATAAAATGATGATTTCATGAACCACCACTGCAAAAGCTGGTGAATGCTTTATGCGAGTTTCTCATACAGAACCAAAAGCAGAGGTAGTCCCAAGTTCCATATGTAGTATGGAGTGGATTATGACTGAAGTTATGTACATACTTATTATATTAACCTTTTCAATTAGTGCATGTGTAAATGTAAACATGTTCAATATAAATGCAATGGATGTTTTCCGCTCACTGGGATTAATATTAATGCTCAGAGAGGGTAAAGTTCTGAGGCAGACGGGATGGTGGAATGAAATTTGGGGACACCTGATATTCGTGTCAGGAAACCCAATACTCAGGAGGGTATTTGTTTCTCTCTTATTTCATGACACTAGTCGATGGTACCAACTGGTGGTACTAGTCTGTGGAACAAGTGTGTAGTATAAGTGGCCTTCAGTAAAAGCTAGACACCAACAGCAGACGGGTCTTAAAAGACGCTGGACCATCTTCGCAATAACCCCACGATACTATGGGGGACGTATTTGCAGCCACCAAACTTGACCAGTGACGAGAATAACCAGTGCATAATCTGCAAAGAACAAGCATCGGATGGAGCATAATCCAAGCGACCTCATACTGGCAGCTAAGTACCCATTCAAAGCTGCTAAGTGAACTCCTTATACTATCCAGATCATCCACAGTGATGAAATTTTAAAGCCATAGTTCTATAACACCCCGCCCTTATATATTTTGCATTGTTAAATATAATTACTTATCACATTTGTTATGTGTATATATACAAATTTATACCTGATTTAGTCATTTTGAGTCAACTGCACCCGTATGTATCAGTCATTTTAAATACTTTTAACAGAGCTATTTAAATAATATTTTACTGATTTAATTGAGTTGGGGGCTCATCAAAACGAGCAAAATTCTTACTCCTCGTAGAAGGTCAAGGAAGATAGAAAGTTTACACGGCCTGGAACCTATCAGCCGTAGTACTTGATTTCTTAAATTCCTACGAGGCTCCCTAGAATCGAAGCACAATTCTTCAATTCAAATCTCTGCCAAGAGTAATCTTGAGCGAAGGGTAGACACCCCTCAGTAGATACTCTGAAGTTTGGCCACTATTGGACCATCACTGCAGAGAAAGGGGAGTAAATCCTGAGACACATGACTAACGTGGCCAGTTGGGTTCCGAAAGATAACGCAAGGTGGGGAAATAAACCAAAGGCGTGTAAAGTTACACTTCTGTACCAGCCGTGATTAAAAAGGATTACTTTAACAATGATGCAATAGCAAAATGAGAGAGAAAAATAAAATAAGAAAGATGCTGGAAAAGATACAGGGCGATAAAGATAGGCGCCTTATGACAGGGTGAATGAAAGAAAGAAATATAACATAATGCATCCCCTGAATTCACTCAACCCCAGGATACAGCATTAAACTTTTCATCCAATCTATATTTACAAACAATAACCATATGATTCCTGCCGTGATCAGACTTGACTGCACTATCTCCTGTACGAGACGGTAACAGACAACATCCATACCGACATTCAATGCCTCTTTCATTTCTCGTTTTCCCTTTCCTTTCCCAGCAACAAATTAACCCTCCCTTCCCACAATTTTCTACATAATCCAACGGAACCATTTCAAACCTAAAGTTTCCTAATCGGTAATCTTTTATCTCCCTTTCACGAAAATAGCCCGATTTTGTTGGGTCTATTCGCCTCGCCAGTTGTTGCTCGTTAGTTAGCCGGAGGGATGTAGGATAAAGAGAGAGGGATAGTACGTCACGGTGAGAGACAGCATAATCTTACCAAGGGGAATGTCCACAAGTAACAAAGACTGAGATAGAGGCGTGTCGGGCATAGAAAAAGACAACGGCTAGCCACCGTGGAAGAGATTGGGGCCTTACCACGTACATCCTACAGAATGTAATGAGATCACAACAAGATAAGTAACGATATGTAAAGAACTCTCTGTCCCCTGGGGAAGAATCTACTGTACAAATTAACAGGGAAGAGGCAACTCCTCTAATGAGTAAGGAAGTACATAATGACTAGTGTTCCTCAAATTCTGTTGAAAGGGAGCATTCAGAGAAAGACCACCTAAAAACTAGTAGAAGGAGCCTAAAAATAGGAACATGGAACGTTAGAACTCTAAACGGAGAAGGAAAGCTAGACAATCTAATATTAGAGGCAACAGACATGAAACTCGATATACTGGGAGTTGCAGAGGCAAGACTATTGGATACACGCTTATACACTCAGGAGGAGAAAAACATAAAAGAGGGGTAGGAACAAGGTTGCCACTCAAGTTCTAGAGATAAACCCAGATTTTCTTCTAAAAAAAACACACAGAAATACCCAGATTTTTTAATACTTCAAATTCACGGGATAGACGATGCTTACACAATCTTTTAGTGCAACTTTAGCACCAATAAGCTGTGTGCTACCAATTTTTATTTATTTCTTCATTTTCATTTTATTTTTTATTACCACAAATTTACAATTATATAAAAAAGATTTTATTAACACCCCAATATATGAACTCTTGAAAATGAGATATTTTGACAGTAACATACTTACAGTAGTTACATTAACAAAATTTTCCTCAAATCAAATATAAAACATTGGTTGTAACTTGTTACTGTTGAAAATTGTCACTTGTCAGCTGTCTGTTAGCCATTCCTCACAAAAAGCCTGATGATAACATGGCTTCACTTTTTTACGCAGTGGCGTGTGTGTCGTCATGCTGCTACAACTACCTAGCGTACCTTCATCATCGCTCATTTTAATTATTTTTTGACAAAAAAAAAACAATATGCTGTTTATCTGCTTAAGTCTAAAATTTAAAAAGAATACTTTAAAACACATCGCAAAAATGACTAAGTATTGTTGATGACAGCCATTAGCAGAATAACAGGGAATAGATAACTGATGTAAACGAGTAAAAAAAAAAAAACAACGTCATTGATGCGGTTAAAAACAAGAATTAAATTTAAGTGGAATAAAATTACATATAGCACATAATTTTATACACTTAATTATAATACAAATATAATGTATAATGTTCAGTGCACATAATATACATACATTGTAAATGTCAATTGTCAAATATACCCAGATTAATGCAGATTTGGGAGAAAAAAATACCCAGATACCCAGACGGAAGCCAAAAAAAAAAAAAAAACCCCAGATCTAGTAAAAAATACCCAGCTGTGGCAACACTGGGTAGGAATGTTGATAAAGAAGGAGTTAGAAAAATACGTATGAGGATACTGGACACACAACGACAGAATGATGTTACTAAAGATGAGAGCAAAGCCATTCGACATATCAATCTTACAAACTTATGCACCAACTAAAGATCACAGCGAGGAAGAAATAGAAGAATACTATGAAGAGCTACAACACACACTTAAACCAGTCAAATCTACAGATGTGTTGATAGTAATGGGTGATATGAATGCAAAAGTAGGAAAAGGAAAATACAAGAAAATAGTAGGACAGTATGGATTAGGGACAAGAAATGATAGAGGAGACAGACTTATCCAGTTCTGTGAAGAAAACCAGCTGGTCATATGTAACACCTTTTTTGAACACCACCCAAGGAAATTATACACATGGAAAAGCCCAGGAGATATAACAAGAAATCAAATTGACTATATCATGATAAAACATAGATTTAAGAACAGTGTCACAAGTGCAAAGACACATCCTGGCGCCGACATAAATTCAGATCACAATCCGGTCGTCATCAAAGTAAATATAAAGCTGAAAAGAACAGGAAACAGAAGACAGAAGGAACCCCAGATAGAAATATCAGCGCTGAAACAACCAGATATAAAACAAAAATATCTAATCGACGTCAAAAATAAATATCAACAGTTACTGACAGAAAGCATGGAGCAGTATAGAAGAGAAAACCCAGAAGAAAAAGATTCAAGTTGCTGCTTTCTTTGAACATATTCAAGCTGCTGCTTTCTTTGAACATATTCAAGCTGCTGCTTTCTTTGAACATATTCAAGTTGCTGCTTTCTTTGAACATATTCAAGTTGCTGCTTTCTTTGAACATATTCAAGTTGCTGCTTTCTTTGAACATATTCAAGCTGCTGCTTTCTTTGAACATATTCAAGTTGCTGCTTTCTTTGAACATATTCAAGTTGCTGCTTTCTTTGAACATATTCAAGTTGCTGCTTTCTTTGAACATATTCAAGCTGCTGCTTTCTTTGAACATATTCAAGTTGCTGCTTTTCTTTTGAACATATTCAAGTTGCTGCTTTCTTTGAACATATTCAAGCTGCTGCTTTCTTTGAAAACATATTCAAGTTGCTGCTTTCTTTGAACTTGAACATATTCAAATTGCTGCTTTCTTTGAACATATTCAAGTTGCTGCTTTCTTTGAACATATTCAAGTTGCTGCTTTCTTTGAACATATTCAAGTTGCTGCTTTCTTTGAACATATTCAAGTTGCTGCTTTCTTTGAACATATTCAAGTTGCTGCTTTCTTTGAACATATTCAAGCTTTGAACATATTCAAGTTGCTGCTTTCTTTGACCATATTCAAGTTGCTGCTTTCTTTGAACATATTCAAGCTGCTGCTTTCTTTAAACATATTCAAATTGCTGCTTTCTTTGAACATATTCAAGCTGCTGCTTTCTTTGAATATATTCAAGTTGCTGCTTTCTTTGAACATAATCAAGTTGTTGCTTGAACATATTCAAGTTGACTTCTGAGGGTGAACGATGAAGGTGAAGGACCTGGAACCAAGTAACTGTGCCGCGAGAGAAAAGAGCTCTAACCGCTTAGCCATTCGGATGCTGCAAAGGTAAAGGTAGTTCCATAGCAGATACTTCCGTAGAGGAGTGAAGTGTTAGAGACTTGACTATACTAGGTCCGGCTTTTGACAGCTGTAGTGGCCAGTTCACTTCCTCGCTGTACTTGCCTTCTCTTACTCAAGAGCTGATCTGATACCCATTCACAGCTGGGTAGACCTGAACGTGACGCCACCATGTTTCGATGCCGGTACTTTTGCCGCGAGAGGCCAGAGCCTCTAACCACTAGACATAAAGATAGGCTAACAGGCATTACGGGCAAACTAGCAAGAGGTAAACAAAGAGTAACAGAATTCTTAAAAAAAATTATTACTGCCTAAATCACATCTTATTATTAGAAGGCAGACTGTCAGACATACAGACAAGTAAACAGGCACAATGTCAGATTATCAAACAGTAAACACATAATTTTTTTTTAAAATACATAAAGATACTGCCTATCACATGTAGTCCCTGGGGATGTCTGAACAGGCAAAGAAAGAATAGGTCAAGGCGACTAATAGGTGGTTGTGGGTGGGGCTAGCAACCTCATCACGTCTAGCAAATAGAAACAACAACCACCGCTACAACAGCTTGTCAATGATTGGTGCAGGCTTCATGTGAGGGCACCAGCGGAAGTGGTGGCTCCTATCTCCGTTAGAAGGACAAAGAAGTATGATGATGATGATGATGATGATGATTTGATAAAATAAAGAAATGCAACCGCTGGTCTAAATAACACTCCACTTCTCTGACTTCTAGGTTAACATCCAAACCACAAGATCTTTTATATTTGGACATGCGCCCTAATATAATTGTCGGACCTTATGTCTAGACCAGGGGTCGGAAAACTTTCCGTGACAAAGATCCAAATATTTAATTTTGTCTCCATTTTAACAAATTGAAGAGCCGCATGAACAAAAATCACATGGTATCCCTCATTCACTAAGAGTTAAGTAGTAGAGAGTAGAGCCGCATGAGATGGCTCAAAGCGCCGCATGCCGCTCGCGAGCCGCGGGTTCTCAACCCCTGGTCTAGGCTGATCGGGAAGCGCCACGCCAAAACGAGGAAAACTCCTGCTAAGGGGAAAGAAAACAAAACATGACAGTTGTGATTATGGCAGAAGTTACGTGGCTGAACTTTCTAAATACTGAAACGAAGGGCTGCAACTGCCGATCGCTACGGAAAGCTATAGTGGATTGTTTCCCCTAGCTTCGACATGAGGTTCAAGACATTTTGGCTTCTTCTGTAATTCATGTCCGGGATCTCTGTCCGTAGCCAGGTTTCGACTATCATCGTCAAAAGGATTTATTTTCATGTCATCAGGAACAAAGAAACTTCGAGCTGTAAATGTTGTTTACTATTCATGTCTCTGTTGAGGCTTTATTTTAAGCCCTATTCACGAACTACCAGCTACCTTGGATTCCTCCTTCCACAGTTTTTCCCAAGGGGTTTCTTGGTATCCTCATTTCTCTCTTGCCCTGTGGATTCCAGCCAAAGGGCATGTCTGGCTATACTGTTTGGTTGTGCTCTAGTCGTGTCAACTTCCTCTCTTCAGTTTTCAGCTATATTGGTTGTTACCCATTTCTTGTCCACAGGTGTGTATGGTTGAGTGGTTACAGGTGTGTATGGTTGAGTGGTTAGAACACTTTCCTCTCGCGGGACAGTTACCGGGTTCGAAACGTGGTAGCGTTAAGCTGCAGTCTACCCGGCTTTAAAGGGTTATCTGACTCTGCTCTTGTGTTAGGGAAGCCAAAGGCAGCATGGAAGTAAACCAGTCTCCCCCCTACATAAATAAGGCTGCACCTAATATGGTAAAGTCTCTAACACTTCACTCCCCAACGGCAGTTTCTGCTTTGAGACTACCTTTACCTTTGTTACCTGTATCTGTTATTACACCTGATCTTCTGATATGAAAGATGTGACGGGGGCTGAAGGTCAGGACTACATCGTCAGGTTTCTAAGCCGGACACAACTTACGTTTTTTCTCTTCTTCTTCTTCCGTCCTTAGCCACCGACCGTCAAAGCAGTCAGTGGCCATTACGCCTAGTGGCGTCTTAGGGCAACAGCAGATAGGTTTTCTTTGCCATTGTTTCCCATCACACCTATTGGCGTCTTTAGGGCAACGGCAAATCAATCCATTTGCTGTTGTTTCCGTAATCGAAGTGACTGGCAAACGGGTGATCAGCCCGTTGGTACGTTTTTATTAACCAGCATAAATTTCTTTTCTCTGGAAAATCCAGTATCTTTTTAGTCGTTCAATGTAACTGAATTATTAGCAGGTTGTGTTGTTGCAAACAGATAAAGCGCACAACAACAAAAAAGTTAAAAAATACATAAAAAGTGCCCGAGGTTGTGTACGATAAAGAAAGACCAAAAGATATGAAGAGATCAGAAACACGACATAAAAAAAAAATATATAATAAATGTGCGAAGATCCGAAACACGATCCAAAAACCTGAGATCCATAAATAAGATATCAGACCCCCCCCCCCCCCCCCCCCCACACCCCCCCCCCCCGAAAAAAAAAAAAGAAACTGAGGACCGTAAGTGTGGAGATCAGAAAGACAACAACAAAATAAAAATAAACATTCACAGACACGTGTACACACAGTATGAGGTGGACATCTTAACCTGAACATGACCGCTTATACAGGAAACACAGAAAGCTTTTCAGACAGAAGCTTCAAACAGAAGTGAAAAAAACTAATATCGTTTTTATTTAGCAGTAGGACACAATGACTTTTTGCGTTATTTCTGTTCATCTTCACAACACTAAATGGGGATTGGGGGGGGGGGGGGGGGGGGTGTTTTTATATATATATATATATATATATAAGCTAAAACAAAAGTCAACAATAATACTTTTAAATATGTCGGTCATGGCATTTAAAGACTTAATTTTCCGTTAAAAAGTGACAAACAGCTCAACAGTTGTGCGGGGCAGGGACATACAATAGGGGCGGAGCGGCCAATAAGGCAATAGTAAAAACTTGTGTTTTAAAAGAACGAACTAATCGCTTGATAAAAATCTTTATTGGAGGCTTAGATTGTGACTGTATAAACATGAAATATTCTTCCTTTGTGATGAGTGGTTTTTGTCTGGTTTTATAACGATCTTCGTGTTTGTTGTTTCCTGTTTGGATTCAGCTGAAAAGTTGACAATCGAAGAGTTTCAAAGTAATGGCGTCATCAAGATGAGAAGTTTTGTGGATGACTCCTGAGGTATGAAAACAGGAGATAAACGGGCGTGATTGGCAAGATACAAATTAGGACGGAGGGAGGTGATCTGTGCGATAAAACACAGTGACAGAGTGAGGTTATTTATAAGACACAAACTTATGACAGAGGGATGTGACGTACGTCTAGTTTGACTAGTGAATTTTCCCTGATATGATGGATGATTTAAAGGGACCTTTAGCTTTTCAAAACATTAGAACCCCTGAACATTTGTTGTAACTTTTCGTTTGCCAGAACGCATTCCACCGGGACTCATGTAGGATACAGCGACGAGATCAAAGAGACAGACCGAGGGATCTTAAGGGAGACTATCGGCGCTATCAAAGACAGTAGTTTTCCCTGATACGAGACGCAGTTGCTTGCCGCTAATTTCGCGTCTCGGTGTCAATCGAGGAACCGAGCGAACGGGGGAAAGCGAAACGGGCAGCAGCGAGCGGATACGAAGACCAGGGGGCGGCTTTTTCTCTTGATTTGGCGGTCAGATCCCCAAAAAGTTCGTGAGATCAAATAAGTTGTCAAGTTTATCATGTCCCACTCAACTTACATTCCATTTTAGCTAAATAGACCATGAAGAACTAGACACGTTATCACTCGCTGGCCAGACCTTTACAGAAGCACTAGCTTTATTGAAATCTTGTTATAGATTTTCCCCCTGGATTTTATATATATTTGCAGTGATTTCTAATTCTGTGCAAAGCGGTAAAATATATATTGTGTAAAGTGATCAGTGGTCTAGTCATTCTATTTCAAGGGATTTTGTGTTAATTTAAATCTATTTAATTAAACCATCTCAATAGTTCCAGTTGTAAATATAATGATCTATCTATTATATTATTTCAAAAGATAATAGATGCTTAAATTAACTTTTAAAGTCGCGAAGGAATTTATAATTAATAAATTCAGTTAAGTCCTAGTTTTATAGATGTGGGTTTTTAACCACTAGAATTCGCGCAGTGTTTATTAAATACATAATTAAATACTCGAGTGTATTATAGGCTTAACGGGAAATTCATCGCGCTTTAGAAGGTTATTTGTTTTCGGTATATTACATGTCTTTTTTTTTCTTTCATACAGAGTGATCGTAACCTGTGCGATCCCAGCATTAAGAAAGCAATAAAGAAATCAATCTAAGCAAAGCAAAGCATAAACAGTGTGTAGAGTTCCCCTGACGCAGAACTTGTTGAGACTGTGTAAATTTTTAATCTTTGAGGCGATTCTATGTTTGGAATTCCGCTATCTAACTTATAGCAAAGAAAGCACACCCAAAGACAAATTTAACGCACCATCAAACAACTTAAGTCGTAACGGGAAGAAGAACACTGGCCCGAGCTTTGTTAGTTTACTGACACAGAGAGATAATTCATGATTTCCTGAACAGTGATGTGACTAGTTTTCTCACTGGACTTAAACCATACCTCACGGATAAAGTGTACCAGCACGCGTAAGAATTTTATTATCAGCGGCATAGTCAAATAGACCACACCATCCTCACCCCGGTATCAGAGACCGTGCCCTCCCATAGAAACTGTTATTAGGAAAAGAGACACAACTACAGATTCATTTTCCAGCGATTACGGGATCCTTTTATGTGCTGACCGCCTACCCGATAATCTGGGGCTAGAACTTGAACAAACACTCATACATTTAGTTGAGGTGTAACTGCTGTTGTGTTATTCTATGGAGTGCAAGATTTTTTCACAATCGGTAAGTGAGAGCAAGATGAGTGAAGGCCTTTGCTAGCGCGTGTATGAATGACAGGAAATTAATTCTTTTGTGTGACCATTTTGTTAACTTGCTTACCTGGTAACATATATCTTTTCTGTATACCCTACATTGTTCCTTTAAGTGGGATAGTTGATAATTTGTTAACTCTGTTTAAAACCACCTCCTTTCCATTTGCTTAGTAAAGGGAAGAACAGCTGGGAAGAACAGGTTTTTTTTTTTCTATCACTTATACCTAACTTGGTAACACCTCTTTCAGAGTAATTAACTTTACTGTTAGGTTAACGTACCTATGTTTCTGATATTATCTATCTTTGGACTGGGTTTATCTTTGTCTAATAAGCGGGAAGGGCTTAGTCGATACCAATCTTCTTCACCCCCTTCCAAACTTGTTATTTGCATTTGTGTACTTATGATAATTTATGTAATATCTGATATTTTTAGTGATTGATGTTTAAAGTGAATAAAATCACCTAAACTCATTTAGTTCTGTGTATTGGATATACCCAAAGCCCAACATTTCCCCTATTCGTTTAATATAGTTTGTATCAACGTCGTGTGTGTGTTTTGAAAACACCGAATCGGTGAGCGCGCAGATGCGAGTCTGGAAAACTGGCAAATAATTGTTTGACCAGGAGAGTGAAAGAGAAGATTGAGAGACACGATTTGTCGTAAATAAGTCTGTCTTTACTCTCCTCCAGCACGCTGTGAAGTAACTATTAAATCTCTACATTTTCTATCACTGAGCTTTCCATCATCATTTTCCACTCTAAACCGGACCACTATTTCTACGACTCTTTTCTCTCAAAATAAATTTACGACAATATTTGGCCGGCTCGTCTGGGATAATTTTGAGATACATTTGATGCACACATATTTGTGGGCTGGTTCTGGGATCTTGAGCTACATTTGAGGCAATCGCATAGCCGGGTTAAAGATATTTTGAGTCTGATTTAGTTTGGGTCTAACTAGGTAGAGTGTGAATGATTTGTCTTTGTGAATTAGGGAAATAAATAAATAATTACACCCCTAGACAAACGTTCTTTAAGTATTTGGGTTGTCCACACAGCATATTTACAGGTTGTTTTCTCTCCACAGCAGTAGAAAGTACAGATAAACCAATAAATTTGCTATTTTAATTATCCTCTGGCGGAGATAATTATATTTCTTTCTTTATAAAAGTTGCTGGGATTGCGTGATTGTTTTACAGTCACTAAGGTTTTTGAAGTCAAAAAGAGTTGAGCTTAGCTAAAGACGGATTGTTCTGATTTTTAAAAATTAAGTTAACAACGTCTCATCTCAATAATTGACTTTAGGGACGGAGTTTGTTGTCAGAGATTTAAAATTTAGGGGAAATTTTTTTTCCTTTTAAATTGTTTTAATATAAATTTTTCTCTACTGTTAGTAAAAGTAGATTCTTTTCCAGTGTAACTTACCATTTAGTGGCATAGTCGCTTGCGTTTAGAGCCTTAATTGCCAGATAATAGCAGCGATAAGTTTGCACAGTACAGGTAGGAGGCAACACAGGTAAATTTGTACTTGTGTTTTTTTTCTCGTAGCGGTTCAGAGTTTCTCCCTTTCGCGTTTCTTCTTACTAGTTCTCTAGGCATACTTCATCTTATTCTTTAACAATGGCAGAGAGGATAAAGATGAGGGCCATCTTGAGGCTGGAAGCGAAAGAGGCAGGATTAGATGCAGAAGCTGCAAACGCGTTTATTAACCAGGAATTGGAAATATATGACGCGGAGCAACAGAGAGCCGAAGCTGAGAGGAAGGCGGAGCAACAGAGAGCAGAAGCTGAGAGGAAGGAAGAGAAAGAAAGAACAGAGAGGAGAGAAGCCCAGGAGAGGGCAGATAAGAAAGAAGCGGAAGAACGTCTTTTGGAACAGAAGAAAATTGAAGCAGAGATGGAAACTCGCAGAGAGAGAGAGAGAGACAAGGAAAGACAGCATCAACTGGCGCTTAAGGCTCTAGAGAGTCGGGGCGCCTCTACTTCGACTAACGGAGAGCCGTCTTCGCCCCAGTCTCAATCAATGGACCTCTCCAGTACTCAATCTGCCCAATTAACTGCTATGTCGTTTTCTTTAGAATCTTTTCCTAGCCCTAACGAAAAAATTGACAGCTACCTAGAAAAATTCGAGAGACTCGCGAATCTTTATGGGTTAGAGAGTACCCGCTGGGCGCTCAAACTTTCAACGTCACTGAAAGGCAATGCTTATGACGTGTACACAAAGCTGGGACCGAATCAACATGATTACGACATGTTGAAAAAGGCCTTACTACAGCAGTTTGAGATGACTGCCCGAAAGTTTCTGCAGTTGTTCAGAAACAGCCGAAAAGAGAGCACGGAAACATTTCCCCAGTTCTCTTCACGTCTCACGGGTTATCTGACAAAGTGCATTGAATTATCTGACCTACCTCTTTCATATGAGGGACTCCTCGAACTTGTTCTTGTGGAGCAGATAAAATCCACTTTGTCGAATGAAACACGTAGATTTTTGGCGGAACAGGGGGCAGTCAGGCTTGAAGACATACTCAATAAAGCCGAACGCTATAGCAATGCAATGGCCGAACTTCCCAGCACTAAACGTAAACCCACCGATGAGCCATCTCGAAAACAGAATCTAGAACAGGCATCCTATTCTTCCACTTCCTCTCAACATTATAACCAACGAGATAACAATACCCAGAAACCTCCCCAGGAAAAATCGAAATTCTACAAAACCCGATACCCCCCCAACAACAATTCTGATCAACCCAACAAGCCTACGTGGCAGCGCGGCCACCAAGGTCAAGGAAAAGGGAAGACCCCTACACCAGGAACGTCTGATCAGGGCAAACAAACCGGTGCAAACCGCATTGGATGTTTGCATACAGCCTCGAAAGGTAGAGTCAATGTCAGTGATTCTCAACCTGAGGGGGACCGACCCTCAACTCGAGGAACTGTAATTTTGAACGGTACCTCCACTACTTGTCTTTTTGACACTGGATTAAGTTTTGATTGTATTGTCGCTAGGCACCTAGTCAAACCCGGTCAGGAGACAGAGGAAACCGTCAAACTTAGTGGAGTTTTCAGGAGTGATGCACCCAGGACGCTTCCTATCGCACTGGTAGAAATACACTCTGACTTTGTCAGAGGAGTTATTAAAGCGGCCATAATGGATGATCCGATCTACCCAGTTATCCTGGGATGTAGATATGTGTTCATTGGGAGACCTAAGGAGCCGATTGTGGCAGCGGTAACCACAAGAGGGCAAGCCAAGAAGGAGAGGGAGCCTGCGCCAAACTTGTTGCCGAATGAACTGAAGGAGGCGCAACAAAAGGACCCTACTCTGGCGCCCTGCTTTAAAAAAACTGCCCATGGCTAAGGACCCCAGACACAACGGAGACATCTTTTCTAAGGATGGTGTATTGTATCGTAGAACGGGCAACCCGGACACGGGGAATAACCAACTCCTAGTACCGACGCAGTACAGAAACCAGATCTTAGAAATGGGGCACTCTCTTCCCTTTAGCGGACACATGGGACAAAACGCCACTATTCAGCGAATAAAAAACCACTATTGGTGGCCAGGAATGAACTCTGACATTGTCAGGTACGTGAAATCCTGCGCCCAGTGCCAACGGGTAGCACCCAAGCACTTGACACCCCCAGTACCTATGGGGCAAATGCCAATAGTAGGGACTCCATTTGAACGGGTTGCTGTCGACATTATTGGTCCTCTGGAAAAGACCAAAAGAAGGAACAGGTTCATCCTGACCTTAGTTGACACTTGCACTATGTGGGCCGAAGCCGTACCGCTACCATGCACTAATTCCAAGCATGTCGCAGAAGCCCTTGTGCAAATTTTTACACGGTTGGGATTCCCTCAACAAGTTTTGACGGACAATGGATCCCAATTCCGTAGCCTGTTAATGGAGGAGATCTTTAAGATCTTGAGGGCCAAACATATCCACACAAGTCCCTACCATCCGGCCGGAAATGGGCTCGTGGAACGTTTTAACGGTACCCTCACCATGATGTTACGTAAGCTGGGTCAGGAGAAACCGGAAGACTGGGACCAATATATATCGGCTGCCTTATTCGCCTACCGAGAGGTACCCCAAGCGTCTACGGGTTTTGCGCCAGCTACACTTTTATTTGGCAGACCTATTAAGGGGCCACTAGAAGCCTTACTTCGGTCCCTGACAGACCAGAAGGCTGACGAGACAGTCGTCTCTGCAAGCAAGTATGTATCTGAGCTTAAGGAAAGGCTAAAGCTAGGATGGGATCTAGCTACTACCAACCTTAAGAAAGCCCGCGCTAAAATTACTAAAAGATACAACAAAGCTGCAAAAGAGAGAGAACTACAACCAGGGGAGAAAGTCCTATTGCTACTTCCAACCGGAAGCAATAAACTTCGCATCGGATGGCAAGGACCGTTTACCGTCCTTAAAAAGATCTCACGTACCAACTACAAGATCTCCATCAAAGGAAAGGAGAAGGTCTTCCACATAAATCTGCTAAAGAAATATTTGGAAAGACCGGTGCCATCCTCCGAGCATCTCCTGGCTGTCGCCATAGCAACGGAAGACGAGGAAGATGATGATGGTTGCATGGAGTATCCACTGCAACCCACAGAATCCTTTAAAGATGTCAAGTTCGGCGACAATCTCTCACCAGAACAACAAACAGAAACTAGGGCTCTACTAAAACAGTACAGTGCAGTTTTAACGGATGTACCTGGTCGAACAAATCTCATTGAATTTGATATGAAATTAACAAACGAGACCCCTGTTCAAACCAGAGTTTACCCCATCCCGTACGCTAAAGCTGATGCACTTCGCGGAGAAATAGACAAGCTGCGTCAGGCAGGAATTATCAGTGAGTCTACATCTCCTTACAGCTCGAGCGTAGTGCTGTTGCAGAAGCCCAATAAGGAAGTTCGGCTGTGCATTGATTACAGGTTGCTAAACGCTGTAACGGAATTCCAGCCCGAACCTCTCCAAACTGTTTCTGAGTTGTTCACCAAGCTCAGCAAAGCAAAGATCTTCTCCAAGATTGACCTCAGCAAAGGTTATTATCAAATACCAGTCAAGGAGGAAATTAAACCTTTGTTAGCTTTCAGCACTAGTGAAGGACATTACACATTTAACGTGATGCCGTTCGGTTTGCATAACGCACCAGGAGTGTTCACCAGGATGATGAGGAAGCTTCTAGAACCTTTGCAAAGTCCCCATATCCATAATTTCATGGATGACATCTTAATTGCATCGGAAACCTATGAAGAACATATTGCTACGGTTGCTATGCTCCTCAGGAGACTACAGGAAACGGGTCTCACAGCCAGACCTAGCAAATGTCTCATCGGGTTTGAACAGTTAGACTTCCTGGGGCACACTATTTCTCACGGATGCAGTTGGCCTATTAAGAAGAACGTGGAGAAAATAATGGCAGCAAAAAGACCCCGAACGAAGAAAGACGTACGTTCCTTCATATCGCTATGTGCATACTATCAGAAGTACATCCAGAACTTCAACGGACTGACGGCACCTCTGACTGACCTCACAAAGAAAGGTTGTCCTGATAAGGTCATATGGGATCAAAAGTGCGAACACGCGTATAGCACTTTGAAAGGACAGTTGTCTGCATACCCCATTTTGAGGTTGCCTGACCTCAAGAAACCTTTTGTACTGAGAGTCGACGCGTCAGGTCAGGGCATCGGGTCAACACTGCTTCAAGCCGATGACAGTGACCTGAACATGCTATTTCCAGTTGCCTATGGCAGTCGGAAATTAAATAAAGCGGAACGGAACTACAGCGTAGTTGAAAGGGAATGTCTTGCTCTGATTGACGGTATCAGACGCCATCATGAGTTTCTTTATGGTACATCTTTCACGGTGCAAACAGACCACGCTCCGTTAGCATTTCTTGGTGCCAATAAAGAATTTAACGCTAGGATCATGCGTTGGGCCCTCCTTCTAAGCGTCTATTCTTTCAAAGTGGAATATATTCCGGGAAGACAGAATGTCGGGGCTGATTTTCTGAGTAGAAACTGGTCTACAGAGGAAGAAGAGCAAACTGAAGATACCACTCATCCTAAAATCACCAATCAGGTCACCTCCATTGTCAAAAATGAAAACATGAAAAATGGTTTCATGTCTAAAAGTGGGGACGATTGTGACGTACGTCTAGTTTGACTAGTGAATTTTCCCTGATATGATGGATGATTTAAAGGGACCTTTAGCTTTTCAAAACATTAGAACCCCTGAACATTTGTTGTAACTTTTCGTTTGCCAGAACGCATTCCACCGGGACTCATGTAGGATACAGCGACGAGATCAAAGAGACAGACCGAGGGATCTTAAGGGAGACTATCGGCGCTATCAAAGACAGTAGTTTTCCCTGATACGAGACGCAGTTGCTTGCCGCTAATTTCGCGTCTCGGTGTCAATCGAGGAACCGAGCGAACGGGGGAAAGCGAAACGGGCAGCAGCGAGCGGATACGAAGACCAGGGGGCGGCTTTTTCTCTTGATTTGGCGGTCAGATCCCCAAAAGTTCGTGAGATCAAATAAGTTGTCAAGTTTATCATGTCCCACTCAACTTACATTCCATTTTAGCTAAATAGACCATGAAGAACTAGACACGTTATCACTCGCTGGCCAGACCTTTACAGAAGCACTAGCTTTATTGAAATCTTGTTATAGATTTTCCCCTGGATTTTATATATATTTGCAGTGATTTCTAATTCTGTGCAAAGCGGTAAAATATATATTGTGTAAAGTGATCAGTGGTCTAGTCATTCTATTTCAAGGGATTTTGTGTTAATTTAAATCTATTTAATTAAACCATCTCAATAGTTCCAGTTTTAAATATAATGATCTATCTATTATATTATTTCAAAAGATAATAGATGCTTAAATTAACTTTTAAAGTCGCGAAGGAATTTATAATTAATAAATTCAGTTAAGTCCTAGTTTTATAGATGTGGGTTTTTAACCACTAGAATTCGCGCAGTGTTTATTAAATACATAATTAAATACTCGAGTGTATTATAGGCTTAACGGGAAATTCATCGCGCTTTAGAAGGTTATTTGTTTTCGGTATATTACATGTCTTTTTTTTCTTTCATACAGAGTGATCGTAACCTGTGCGATCCCAGCATTAAGAAAGCAATAAAGAAATCAATCTAAGCAAAGCAAAGCATAAACAGTGTGTAGAGTTCCCCTGACGCAGAACTTGTTGAGACTGTGTAAATTTTTAATCTTTGAGGCGATTCTATGTTTGGAATTCCGCTATCTAACTTATAGCAAAGAAAGCACACCCAAAGACAAATTTAACGCACCATCAAACAACTTAAGTCGTAACGGGAAGAAGAACACTGGCCCGAGCTTTGTTAGTTTACTGACACAGAGAGATAATTCATGATTTCCTGAACAGTGATGTGACTAGTTTTCTCACTGGACTTAAACCATACCTCACGGATAAAGTGTACCAGCACGCGTAAGAATTTTATTATCAGCGGCATAGTCAAATAGACCACACCATCCTCACCCCGGTATCAGAGACCGTGCCCTCCCATAGAAACTGTTATTAGGAAAAGAGACACAACTACAGATTTATTTTCCAGCGATTACGGGATCCTTTTATGTGCTGACCGCCTACCCGATAATCTGGGGCTAGAACTTGAACAAACACTCATACATTTAGTTGAGGTGTAACTGCTGTTGTGTTATTCTATGGAGTGCAAGATTTTTTCACAATCGGTAAGTGAGAGCAAGATGAGTGAAGGCCTTTGCTAGCGCGTGTATGAATGACAGGAAATTAATTCTTTTGTGTGACCATTTTGTTAACTTGCTTACCTGGTAACATATATCTTTTCTGTATACCCTACATTGTTCCTTTAAGTGGGATAGTTGATAATTTGTTAACTCTGTTTAAAACCACCTCCTTTCCATTTGCTTAGTAAAGGGAAGAACAGCTGGGAAGAACAGGTTTTTTTTTTCTATCACTTATACCTAACTTGGTAACACCTCTTTCAGAGTAATTAACTTTACTGTTAGGTTAACGTACCCGTGTTCCTGATATTATCTATCTCTGGACTGGGTTTGTCTTTGTCTAATGAGCGGGAAGGGCTTAGTCGATACCAATCTTCTTCACCCCCTCCCAAACTTGTTATTTGCATTTGTGTACTTATGATAATTTATGTAATATCTGATATTTTTAGTGATTGAGGTTTAAAGTGAATAAAATCACCTAAACTCATTTAGTTCTGTGTGTTGGATATACCCAAAGCCCAACATTTCCCCTATTCGTTTAATATAGTTTGTATCAACGTCGTGTGTGTGTTTGAAAACACCGAATCGGTGAGCGCGCAGATGCGAGTCTGGAAAACTGGCAAATAATTGTTTGACCAGGAGAGTGAAAGAGAAGATTGAGAGACACGATTTGTCGTAAATAAGTCTGTCTTTACTCTCCTCCAGCCCGCTGTGAAGTAACTATTAAATCTCTTATTTTCTATCACTGAGCTTTCCATCATCATTTTCCACTCTAAACCGGACCACTATTTCTACGACTCTTTTCTCTCAAAATAAATTTACGACAAGGGAAATGATTTGTGAGACAGGTATATGTTAAGGATATGGGTAATTTGTGAAGAAAACAAATGTTAAAGATACAGGTGATCTGTGAGTCACAAAAATGTTAAAATTTGAGGTTATTTTTATTGAATAAACGTTAAAGATAGAGGTGATCTGTGAGTCACATAAACGTTAAAGATAGAGGTGATCTGTGAGTCACATAAACGTTAAAGATAGAGGTGATCTGTGAGTCACAAAAATGTTAAAATTGGAGGTTATTTTTATTTAATAAACGTTAAAGATAGAGGTGATCTGTGAGTCACAAAAGTAAAACACTGAAAGATGATTTGCGAGTCACACAAGTGTGACAATGACAGATCGTGAGCAGAATTTTTAAAAATAACAACCAGAGCAAAAATAATAAAATAGACTAATGGGGCCGCGTATATTTATTTATACACTGTATTTGTCACGTGGTCTCAGCTAAACCTCAGAATAAGTACACTTGGGTCACGATAGGCAAGCGGATGCGAGTTGCTTCACTTAATTCTCTCTGCTCCGTTTGGAGTCAATAGCCAGCTGTTCTTATTATTTCTTTCTCATTTCATCGGATATATTCTTTTTTTTTCTCCATCATCTTCTTCGTACACTTTCAGACGTCAACTTGAACACCCAAGGACAGCCTCATATTAGTAACTTCATACTATATGCGGTAGCGCAGTGGTTAGTGCACTGAATTCCTATCTCAGTGGTCCATGGTTCGATCCCCAGTTGAGGTGGGATCTTTTATACAGAAAACGGCTCCAGGGTCGACCCACCCTCATGGATTGGTACCAGAGCAAATCTGGGAAGGTTAAGGCGGCCGGCGTGATGCTGACCACATCACCCTTAGTGTGCCGATGGTCAAGAAAATATGGGCCTAACACCATATTCCCAATATGCCTCAATGGGCGTGTAACGGGATACTTTCCTTCCTTTCTTAGAGACCCATGAAAACTACACGGGAAGGGGGGAGGGTATAACAAACAAATACACTGTGGGTAAATCCGCTGCTGACAAGGGATACTGTATGTGTGCGTGCATGTGTGAGCTTGGAACTGATAAGGGGGCGGCTCGTGTTACACTGACATGACACCACTGGTTAAAATATGATTGTTAACATATCGATTTATATATGCTACAGGCAGGGAGGGAATGACCGAGCTGTGTTCCTGGTCACGCGAATGAAGATACGTGACAAGTGTGGGGTAGCCCAGCTCAAATTTTGTTTAAAATAAAAACATAGTGATTTATGGGCACACGTCAAGAAGACACTAGTAGGCAAATGCGATATTAAGCCAAGATATATTTACAGTCCTCAAAGTACATGGAACCGTTTTCAAACACATTGGAATGCAAGGGCAGAGCTTAATTTACATAGAAGGGGGGATGGGGGGGGGGTGTTAATTTTTGTTTTCGTTAGTAAAGCAAAAAATAAGTTTGGTTTGGTTTTTGGACCGCAGAAAGGGATACTGGTGTCTGTCTTGTCTACGGGATACCCAGTGTAACCCCATGTGGGTCATATAGTCTTCTTTATTGAATGTTGCATTTTCCATTGGTAGTTTTTCTTGTGATTGGTTCTTCTTTGCCGTTTGTTGTGCTGATGTCGACTGTGTTAGTGGTAACAAAACAGGCTCATCGGATTGTCTCTTTCCCCCATCATTTTTGCCTGTCGTTGCAATGTTTTCTAACACTCCCTTCCTTAATTGTATCACTAAAAACAGCTGTCTTTCGCTGACTGCAATGGTTAAGTTATGAGTTATTAATAATGACAATTGTCACGGTCTGTTATCGAGGGTCTCTATAGAGATAAAGAAAGAACTGGCCTACTACACCCTCAAGCATGTCGTACAAGGCGACTAATAAAGTTGTGCATGGTGCTGGCAACCTCATCAGGAAAAACAAATAGCCACAGCAACCACAGCTAAAAGAGCATGTGAATGTTTGGTGCAGGCTTATTGCAAGTGGACCAGCTGTAGTGGTGGTTCTATGCTACATAAGAAGCGACAAAGAAAATTATGAATAACGCCTACTGTTTTTTTTAGCCATACAAATTTGTTAACTCTGAAGACGTCTGGGCATTGCCTGGCAAATGGTATCGGAGAGAACATAAATACTTGTACTCACCCTGAATGTGCTGTATCTGATCACCAAGCCTCACAGAGAAGGTCTCACCAGGGTTAACGTGGACATGCACTACATGCTGACCTCCAGGTGGTGAAGAGCCACTTCCTTCTCCAGGGCTTTCCCCTCGGGAGTGAGTACCAGAGCCTCCTGAGTGACTAGCGTTGGAGCTGGGGTAACTGTCAGAAGGGGAGGCGCGGTGGTTGGGTGAGGCCGGCACACAGCCATGTCCGACGCTGTTTGTGCTAGTGGACAGATAGTACCCTGCACCCACTCCAGCCACAACATGGTGATGATAGTGCCCGCCACTGCTGGCAGGGCTGTGGTTGACCGAGGAGACGCTGTGCGTAGGACCGGAGCCGAGGGAAGGACTAGGAGGATCAGAGACAGGAAGTTGGGTGTCTGATGACTGGCCGTTTGTATCAAGCTGTGACTGACCTTCGACCTCTGGCTCTAACCTGGCAAGATTGTTTTTGCTGATGTTGTTACTTTTGTTATTGTTGTTCTTGTTGTTATTATACTTGGACAGCTCTGGGCTGATACGACCATTCTCTTCTACGTCCGAGGACACTGCGCCGTTGGTGGAGTTGGTGTTTTTGCTGCTGCCGCTGCTTCCATTGCATGTCTTCTTAGATGTGATGCCATTTTTCGGTGAAGTTTCAGCACTCTCTTCCATCATGTTTGCTTGTGACAATGTACTGGGTGATGGTGATGAAGATGGTTCCCTCCGGAGTATTCTTCTGAACATGAAAGAAAATCATACAATTAAAAATGTATTTTTTTTTAAAACTTTGAACTTTGATGCTATGGTTCATAACTGGTGGCACCAAAGAGACAGGTGAAAAATTTTTAGCATAATTTTTTTTCTGTCAGAACAATATCAGATAAAGGTTCTTATTAGACTAGGAAATTGTACAGTGACTTCCCCTTGTAATATTCGCATGATGCAGGGGTGGGGGGTTTCCTTAAGAATCATTTTCACTGACCACCATAATTTACTAGTCTAAAGAAGAGTTTTAACCCATAGTCTATCTAAGACGCAGTACCAATAACGTATCACACAAAACTTCTGCCATATAATTTTACAATACCAGAAATATATAAAGCTAAAATAGCGAAATATATAGACTGCAATAAAGATTGTCATCGAATTACAACGTAGGCAACTTACAACCACTCATACTAACGACGGCTACCCCATTGAACCTCTCCAATACCATAATTCCCGCCGTAAGTACGTCGGTCGGTCACATCATTCATAACCCTCCACTCCTAAAGGAGCATAGGCCTTCAACAAACACATGCCAAGTCCTCCTGTCACGTACCATCATCTCAAGTTCTTTCCACGTTTTCCTCATCATTTTCACCTCTGTTTCCAGCTCCCTTCTCCATGTGCTTCTTGGTCTACCTCTGCCTCTCTTGCCCTGGGGGTTCCAGAACAAGGACTGCCTTGTAATGCTATCAACAGGTTTCCTCAGTGTGTGTCATATCCATCGCCATCGTCTTCTTCTCATCTCTTGTTCACTGGCACTTGTCTAGTTCTTGTCCTCAGTTCCACGTTGGTAACCTTGTCATACCATTTTAATCCCTCTATTCTACGCAAGCATCCATTTATGAAAGTCTGTAGCTTTTTGGTTGTTGTCTTTGTTGTTCTCCATGTCTCAGAGCCATACAATAGGACTGACTTCACATTTGAGTTGAAGATTCTTATTTTCTTGTTGGATCCCATTTCTCTTGATCTCCATATATTTCCCAATGCAATGAAAGCTCCTCTTGCTTTTTGTATTCTTAGTTTGATATCACTGTCTGTCCCTCCAACTTTGTCTATATTGCTGCCAAGATATGTGTACGATTCTACATCTTGTATTGGTGTTTCTTCAAGTTCAACCTTGTTATCATTACCTGCATTTATTCTCATTATTTTTGTCTTTTCCCTGTGTATTTTCAGACCCAATTGCTGTGACCTCTCATCGAGTGTTTTCAATTTGTCCTGCATCTGATTACGGTTATGGGACAGAAGAGCCAAGTCATCAGCAAAATCCAGATCATCCAACTGCTTAGTCAGAGTCCACTGGATTCCATTTCTGATATGTGTTGTCGACGATCTCATAACCCAGTCTATTGCTAGTAAGAATAGAAATGGAGACAAGAGGCATCCCTGTCGCACTCCTGTTCTTATCCCAAACGGTTCTGTAAGCTGTCCTTCGTGAAGAACTCTGCATGTCATGTCTTCATATGTTTTCTTTATTAAATTAATGATCTTCGGGGGAACTCCATAATGCCTCATCAATTTCCAAAGTGATTCTCTGTCTACACTGTCAAATGCCTTTTCGTAGTCCACAAATCCGATGTATAAGTGGTGAATTCCATTCCAGACTTTGTTCAACTATTATTCTCAAAGTGGCTATCTGGTCTGTACATGATCTGTTTTGTCGAAGGTCCTCAAAATATTCTGTCCACCTCTTCATTTGCTCGTGTATATTGCTGAGCAGTTTTCCATTCTTGTCTTTTATGAGGCAACTTGTTTGCTTGTATTTCCCTGTTAGCTTCTTTGTGCTGCTATACAGTTCTCTCATGTTTCCTTTGGCTGCAGCATCTTCTGCCTCTCTTGCCAACTCAATATACTTCCTCTTGTCTCTTTTGATACTTCTTTTTACTTCTTTGTTTGCTTCTGTGTACACTTCTTGAGCCTTGGCTTTGGAACTTCTAGTTTTGCTTGTGTTTAAATCTGCTTTCTTGTTTTCTCTGTCTTTTATCTTATCGATGGTTTCTGTTGTTATCCATGCTTTTTGTTGTCGTTCCCTTTTCCCCAGTATTTCTTCACATGTTTCATTCCATACAGTTTTGATTTGCTGCCAATTGTCTTCTGTATTCTCTACATCTTCCAGCTGTTGGAGCACTTGGAATTTGTTGGATATTGTGACCGCAAATTTGTCTCTTGTTTCTTGATTTCTTAGATGTCCTACATTAAATTGTTGTCTATAATTTTGCATTGTTGCATATCTCTTGAGTTTCATTTTTACTTTGGCTATCAGAAGGTGGTGATCTGATGCCACATCTGCTCCTCTATATGCCTTTACATCCTGCAATGATGATCTAAACTTGTTTATGCATATATGATCAATCTGATTTTTTGTTCTATGGTCTGGTGATATCCATGTTGCCTTGTGTATTCTCTTATGTGGAAACATGCTTCCTCCTATAGCCAGTTGATTTGAAGCACAGAAGTTTGAGAATAGTTCCCAATTTCCATTCATTATTCCTAGTCCATGTTTTCCCATGACTTCTTCAAAGTCGGTGTTGACTGTACCTATCTTTGCATTCATGTCACCCATCAAAATTGTGATGTCTCTTCTTTTTACTTTTTTCCATAATATCCTGTAGTTTAGTATAAAATGCTTCTTTCACAGACTCTTCTTTGTTATTAGTTGGTGCATAACATTGGATGACATTTACATTTATTTTCTTTTTAGCTGCTTTAAAAGTAGCTGTTATTATTCTGGATCCAACGGCTTCCCATTCAATGATTGCTTTCTGTGCTTCTTTAGATAACATAAGAGCTACCCCTTCACTGTGGTGTGAACTTTCGTCTTCATGTCCTGAGGACAGTACCAATTCACCTGTGATGAGTTTCTTCTTGTCTACCCCCTTCCACTTTGGTTCAAACATTCCCTGAACCTCGATTTTAAATTCCGTCATTTCTGCTGCTACTTGTGCCACTTTCCCTTGTTCGTTTAATGTCCGAACATTCCAGGTGCCAAATCTGGAAGTTCTCCTAGAAGAAAGAAGGTTAGTCAGTAACACAGACTCCTTTCGGCTTTCTCTGTGTTGCATAATTCGCCTCCCTGCGAGAGGACCTTCCCCTGTCTTGGATGGCTGTGTTTTATTTTCCTTAATTGACTTGTCCATGTTTGTTAAAGTTTTTTGTGGTTTAAATTTTTTACAGGATGGGGTAACCAGCCCCATGCCCAACCCTCCTTAGTCGCTTTCTACGACATGCATGGCAGGGAACAGTGTTACTATTCTTTGCTCCCCTTTCGGGCCCTGATAACACACGGGTGCGGTCACATCATGCACACCGCTATTTGCGCACTTTTCTATTTTCGAGAGAGTACATTAACTTTCAACCACAGCTAAGGGGTGCAACTGTGGTTGAAAGTTAGACAATAATTGTATTGTTTCCCTTATATGTACTCTCCCGAAAATAGAAAAGTGCGCAAATGATGGTGTGCATAAACAGTTTGATTATGGAAAGAAGCCAACAACACAATTGATTAACAGTACATGAACTGGAGACAGGAAGGTGCGGAGATGCAGATTAAATCAACAGAAAATCAAGATACTCTTCTGTCCAGTTTCATTCGGGGAAACGGATTTAACTCATAATTTTCTTAAAAATAACCATAACTTGTAAGTTTTTGATTGTTTCTTCAAGACAAAATTTTTATTTAAAGTATTGCAGACATTATTATGGATCAAAATGATAAGATGGCTGCAATTAAAAAACTGTCAATTTTGACGGGTTATTGCTATTACAATCACGTAGGTTTTACAATGATTCTTTTTCCCAAGAAATAGCATCACCATGAGTTTCGGTTTTACGAGGATATTCCCGCAAGGCAGAAACAACTTGTTTCAGTTTCGAAATAATATACAGTATCACAAGGTTATATAAGAACATGCGTATGGATAAACAGTATCACAAGGTTATGTAAGAACATGCGTATGGATAAACAGTATCACAAGATTATGTAAGAGCAAGCGTATAGGTATACAGTATCATAATGGTATGTAAGAACATGCGTATGGATCCAGGAGCAAGATTGTGAACAATGATCAGGACTACTGTCTGTAACATGTCGGAACAGATGATTTAACAAGAGTTGCTCATGAGGCTTGAAACTTCTTCGTTTGAAACCACTGCTATAGCAAGTGAAGTGCTTTGCCACTGTCTTTTGGTAAAGGGCTAACTTACAGGGGCGATCCAACGCTCATTAAAGTGTGAGACTGAACACCAACAACATAAAGAACTCAACAACGATAACAGCAAAACGGAGGAGAAGTAAGAGAAAGAAGGAGGGGAAGAACATGAACCAGAAGAAATAAGGCCACAGAGATTCCAGCATCATCATGGCCATTCAGCTACCCAAGAAGTATAGGTCGATAGCAAACCTATGCCAAGTATTCCTGTACCGTGCCATCAGCACATGGTTGTTCTATGTTTACCTCATCCATTTCATGCGTATCTCCAGCTTTCTTCCCCATGTGTTTCCTTGGTCTCTCTCTCTATCTCTCTTACCATGAGTATTCCAGGAAAAAAAAACTTCAGAGATAGCATACACGTTCTAAATAAGACATCTTTTTTTTTTAACCAGTCCAGGGTTATGTCGTCTTATTACTCTTCTGTCTTTTTGTTTAGACAAGGTTACATCATCATCAACATCAACACCCTTAAGCTCGACAAGGAGCACGGGCTTTCGACAAAGTCCTCATGTCCATCGCTATTCTCCTAACATATTTGCATATAACATATTTGCATATAACATATTTGCATATAATATATTTGCATATAACATATTTGCATATAATATATTTGCATATAACATATTTGCATATAACATATTTGCATTGTATTCTGTCTCCCTTTCATTTATATCCCCAGTTCTCTTCTCCACATGTTTTTCAGTCTACCTCTCTTACCCTGGGGATTGCAGAACTAGAACTGCCTGTAATGTTATCGTCAGGTTTCCTCAACGTGTGCCTTGTCCAACGCCAATGTCTTCTCCTCAAATCCTGTTCCAGTGGCATTTTCCTAGTTCATTCTATTAGTTTCACATTGCTGATTATGTCACACCATTGCACACTTTCGATTCTGCGCAAGTACACGTTTATGAAAGTCTGTATCTTTGTGTTGTCCTTTCTGTTGTCCTCCGTGTTTCAGAAGCATACAATAAGACAACCTTGACATTTGAGTTGAAGATTCTATTTTCATCTTTTTCTTCTCATTCTTGACTTCTTTGATTTCCATATGCAGAAGATCGTCGATTATCCGAACTAACTATGACTAAGGTTGGTTCGGTTAACCAAATTAGTGCGTCAAAACAGGTCAAGCGATCAAGGTAATTAGTAAGGGAGGAAAAGATTAAAACAAGATATGATAACAAAGCCTTGAGCTATGAAAGCATTAACAATAAATATTGGAAGAATGTAGCACATAAGAAGAGTGGTAGATAATAATACCAGAGTGGAAAGACCAGAAAAAAGAACGAGCGTATTTCGTGGCAGTCTCGAAGCTAAACAGAACTGTGAATATGAATAATTTTGTATTTCCAATTTGTTTTTTCACTCCATTGTGAACAAAATAAGTTAAACATTTTCCTCTAGCATCGTGTCTCCTTATTTCAAACAAGAGCGCAAAATACACTCACCCGCTCTGTGCTATTTACTCATGTTCTTCGCTTAACAGCATTTTGTGTTTCGGTTTACGCTTGTAGAATTAACAATACATAATAACGGAAGCGATTACGTCATGCTGGACAACAGAAAGAACTTAAGTGAATATTCAATAAAACATGGAGGGGAAACAACCAATTAGGTTTGGCTCTGAAACATACAGAACAACAAAATACAACAACAACGAAGTTACACACAGACTTTCATAAATGGGTGGTTGCGTACAGCAGACGGATTGAAATTGTATGAGCAGATCATCCATGTGGAACTGATGACAAGAACAAGACAAACACCATCGGAGCGAGAGATGAGGAAAAGCGGAGGCGTTGGTTAGGAAACCACCTGACGACGTTACAAGGCAGCCCTTGTTCTGGAATACCCCAGGGTGACAAAAATAGAGGGAGATCGAAAAACACGAAGAACAGAATTGGAGACGGACGTGAACGGAATAAAGATGACATGGAAATATCTAGAACGGATGTCACAGAACAGAGAGGTTTGACTTGAAACTGTTAAAGACCTGTGCTCTACACCGAAGTGTAAAGAGTTAGTAGTAAATGTCAGGCTTGTCTCAATTTTTTGTCTTGCTTTCGCATCAACATCTGAATTCTTCGTTACAGTTTTCTACCCGGTATAACATAGGTAGGCAACCAAGCAGCTGTGGGGATCTACTTTAGAAACACTGAGCTCCCTAAAGATCTACTTTGATAAAATCATGTCCGTTTTCAGACACCTGGAATCTGGACAAGCCCAGCTTCTATGTAGCTTCTATCTCTGCAGCATGATTTGCGAAATAAACTAGGTGTGACAGAAGCGCAGATCACCGAAAAACTCAGCATGTCAATGAAAATGTAAATGGGTATCTGACTAACCAATGAAAATCTCAGAATGCGACATAAATTATAAATTAAAGGATCATCATCAAGTGGCATGCCTGGTGGCGCAGGTGATCATGTCTCTTCACAACGTCCTATCTATAGTACTATGGTTCAACTCTGTTGGTGACTTCTTGTCATGCCATGAAGTCAAACTGTCAACAATCTTCTCTCTTTGTCCATCTCTTCTCTTCCTTCTATCTTTCCTGTTGTCACGCTTTACTCCAGCTTCATTTCTTCTCATAACATGACTACAGAAAATGGATTACTTCCTACTAACATGAGGAGTAAGCTTTCTTTGTTTCGTTTACAACTTGCTCATTACCCATTCTAGCTGTCCAAGTTATTGTTAACATTCTTCTAATAAAACCACATCTCTGTGTCCTCTAGTGATTTTCCTACTTGTTTAATAACTGTCCATGATTCACTTCCGTATGTCAGGATTGGTTCTATATAACACTGAAGAACTCAAATTAACGGATACATCTGTTACATCTGTTTGTTACAACTGTTACATCTGTTTGTTACATCTGTTAATCTGTTTGTTACATCTGTTACACCTGTTACATCTGTTTGTTACATCTGTTACACACAGAAACATAAAAGAAAGATAAATTGAATAGACTAGCATGCGACAGAAGCGCAAACCACTGTATAAATCATAAGGTGAAATCAAAATAAATCAGCACATACATCACCATTTTACATAAACATGAATAGCTAAATCACCAACAGCCACTGAATACATCAGCCCCGTGAAATAAACACTTAAGAGATTCTATAGCAATTACAAGGTTACGTGGTCGTATCATTGATACTGCCACAGGGGAGTCAAACATCACACTAGGTCCAGCATCGAGAGATGGGGTGACCAGTTCCCTTCCTCGCTGCCTTTTCCTTTCCTAACTCAAGAGCCAAGTCAGGTACCCATTTACAGCGTGTCGATACCGTGAATCGAGCCAGGCACCTTTGTCGCGAGAGACCATCACTCTAGCCACTCTGACAATCGGGCTAAATGGCAACATGATCGAATATATATAACCACTATTTTCGAAAAAAGGAAAACAAAAATTCAATTGATTAAAAACAGGAATTAGTAATAAACGCACATATGAAATATCAATCATTTTACCACTTAGGGAAAAAATAAAAACATGCACGCGATAGCAATATCAACAACAAAATCGTATAATAAATCAACACGTGACAAGAAATATCAAACCATAAATAAATCATCAACAACGGCAGAAAAAAAATAGTTTCATAATAATAACCTTTGTTGGTTGATTCGGGCAACAGAAAGGGGTGGGGGGAAGATGGATTAAAACAGACAATGAGATTGAAGACACGAGTGGAAAGACAAAACCCAGCATCCTAAATCAATACTCCGGGCGCCGGGGAACTTCCGTAGTTGAGCACTGCGATTGTGGGTGAGACAAGGCTAGTATGGTTGGCGATAACATTACGGGTAGGGTGATGCATGGTTTGCAAAGCCCTACATCGTTTGCTTTCACAACAAAATGGCCGGATTTTTAAATACAAGTCGCGTCTGATAAAACCGTGCCATCAACATAAAGCCATAAAATAATTGTCAAGTACAATAACGGCGGGCGTAGGCGATATGTATCTTCACAGCTACTGGCTGTTTGTGACTCTTACACACCATGTTGCCAGAACGAACGAACGAAATCTTTATTTCATCAGGGTAAAGAAATAGGCATTATAGCCTTTTTATATTTCTGCCCTGCAATACAATGCTCAATGTTTTTACAAATTAAAATTTAAATATTAATAACTTCAGTCACAATTAATCAATATCATCATCACATTCAGTAATTGAGCACACACGAGTACATTTACTGACAGTCATTCACGCAGACAGAGAAGATATATAGAGTAAGAGACAGACAGAAAGAGAGAGACAGACAGACAGACAGACAGACAGGCAGAGAGAGAGAGAGAGAGAGAGAGAGAGAGAGAGAGAGAGAGAGAGAGAGAGAGAGAGAGAGAGAGAGAGAGAGAGAGAAAGAGGAAGCAATAAAGCCACTCCATATTGAAAGTTCAAATCAAAATTGGTAATATTCGATTGACAAGTAAATGCTCATGAAAACATTGTAATAACTGAAACGATATTGTATCTTCCATCCGACATCCTTAACATCTTATTCCATCAGATTTGTCCGCTGTAATAATTTAATTTGAACAAGTAAATGTTTATCAGTAGTGAACATAACAGTAACATTTACCGTGTCGGATTTTACCAGAAACTTCGCAAACATACAACAACTACGATCAGTACATGGACAACAACTGCGATCAGTACATAGAGACCCAGCAGACGATTCATTTCCCCATTTTGCGCCCAATGGAACATGGAGTCAGCAATGCAGTTAATCACCTTGCAGAATGCCAGTCCAAAAGCATTCATATGATACTGTAGTGGTTATGTATGTCGCAGTTAGTTTCGCGTGATGAGATTGCCATACCTGTTTTCAAAAATAGTAAGCAAAAAAAAAAAAAAACCCAACAACATTAACACATTCGTAACCGTGGAAATACCAAACTGGAGACAGGGCTTCATATGAAAAGACAAAAGCAAAAAATCAGACATAACTATACAGAAAAATGGCACAGTCCGGTAATGCAGAGCCATACTATACATTACCAAGAAGAGATCACGTGATAACTTTCAGGCTGAGAACCGGCCACTGCAGACTCAAATGCCAACTGTACAACAAATTGAAAATAGAATGCACAGATATGTATCCGTGTGGGCATGACAAACAAACAGTAGAGCATGTAGTCCAAGACTGTCGGTTCCATGAGAGGAACAGGGTAGCAGTGTGGCCTTCTCTAACCCAGTTGAGGAAGAAACTGTATGGCAACGACAGAAACCCGAGACGGACTGCCAGCTGTATAAGATGTAGTTATTTGAGAGCAAACGAAGTCGAATTCGAATATGTTAAATAAAAGTGTTTCATGGCGATGCTTGAAGCTAACAACACCATTATGTCAAACGAATAGCTACAGAAACCACCACTACAAGAATAGACGAAATGGTTCGGCGCAGACTTCCTGTAAACGGATCTAATTGCACTGTTGGCCACTTGCTCATAATGAAGCGGAGAAGACACAAGAAGAGGAAGCTCCGATGATCTTTCTATGTGAGCCGGGTAGAGAACTGTTACGAAAAATTCAAATGCTGATGCAAAAGCAAGACAAAATCTAGCAGTTACCATTGACTTTTTACGTTGTAGATAGAAGGATAATGATGCTTCTATCCCAAGAACTTCACAAGATATTCGGAAAAGCGAGAACAATGCTGCATTGGCTAAGCACGATAACTCTATGATCTGCCGACAACTTTTGTGAAGGATTAAGCAATTATTATTTTTAGCTCGTCAAGCCCCCACTCTGATTTACTCAATGGAATTCTTAATATTAAGGTTCAGCTATGTTTATAGTGTATTTAGTAAACTGACTGAGACAAACATGCAGTACACTTAAAATGATTAAATCGAAGTTAAATTTCTATAATTACAAATAACAAATTTAATAATTATTTAGTTTTAACAAGGGTTTAAAAGAATGAATTTTTTTTCCAGAAAGGTATCATCACTGTTGTGATGGGATAAAGGTTTTAAAAGGAGTTCACGTGGCAGCTTATAGGTTTCACTTATCTGCCACTGGTAGGTTCTGCTCCCGCTGATGGGTTGGTTCTTGGTAGACTGACTACTGATAACGCTAGTCGCTGGTCAAGGATGTAGGGCGTAGCACGTTCCCAGAAGTGTCAGGGAGTGTCTACAAAGTTGGTCCCTCGTCTTAAAGCTCAGGCCACTGTTCCCTTCTTGTTCCAGAGATAGTACCCTCAACTGGTACCACCAACAACTATGGTAAAACAATAGAAACGAAACGCTTGCCTGAGTAATGCGTTTCCCAACACATACTCATGTGTCCCCTTTCTCTTATTCTACCATCCCATCTATCTCAGAATTTACCCTCGATGAGAATTAAACTTAATCCTCGAGAGAAAACTTTCTTTACATTTAAACTGAATAGCTTTATCTTTATTTTACATTTAAATGAAAAGGTTAATAGTACAGATAGAATATGTTTACATTTACATCTCCATTGACTGAAGTGTTCACAATATAAATTGAATATGTTTTCATTTATATCTATATTTGTTGAAAAGTTTGCAACTTTAATTAATTTTAAAGTGAATATGTTTACATAGACATTTACACTGGTTTGAAAATGTAAATATTACACTCAGAATGTACATCATTTCTTTCACCTTTCACTCCCTGCTCCATATGGAACTTGGGACTACCTAGGCTTTTAGTTCTCTTTAAGAAACTAGCAATAAGCAGTCACAAGCCCTTGCAGCTGTGGTTCATGAAATCATCATTCTATATGATGAGGTTGCCAGCCTCGAATGACTTCGACATCAACTAGCGATTTTCACATATTAACATTCACATGGTAATATATACATATTAGTTCACATGTTAGTAATGAAAAATGTAGAATGTAAAATGACAACTTACGCCAATCCTGGCTCACAGACTTTTTGCTCAGATGAATAAAGTTAAGGCACTTGATTAGGCCTCTTTCACGTGCACTTGGGGTCGTTACTTTTACAAGATAATTCCCTCTATGACTCCGCGTGTTCAGTTTCCTCAGTCCCGGTTTCCTTGTTAAATTGATAGAGTTTTCCTGGGCTGTTTTGTAAGTCCTTTTAAATACTCCAATAAAAGGTAACCAGTCTGATAAATGGAATTCTGAATTCTAACTTCTGGCAAGGTCTGGTTGTGTCGTCTTTGGCAAGCGATTTCTCACAGTGAATTAAAACTGCGAAAAGGTCCGGTTATATTGCCTGTCCTACCCCGCATCTGTTTGTTATGAAGCTACTCAGGGCTCCAATCATTTCAAACAAAAACGTTGGGTGGGGTAATTTCAAAATATTCCGACATGGAATAATTTTTCGCTTGATGCAAAGGTCAAGTCTCCCATATATGGCAATAAACATCCGATGCCTTGTGTACAAACACACAAACACATCGGTAAACTCATACAACAATGTGTTTCAGATGTAACAACATATCTTCATAAAGTACTTTACGTAAAAGTCGGACAGGAAACGATTAGTGTCATCCTTGTCTGTCCAAAATGTGTCACCCAGGCAAGTAATCTCTTATCTGCTTGAGCACGCAACTCTACGCGAAAATTAAGCAACCAATACGCCTGCGATTTGTGGGGCTAATCAAGGTGCCGTGCTAGCAAAGTGATGTAACAAATCACCAACAAGAGTGTCAAATGTTTTGAAATATGGTATCTGCTACATAACAGAGAAACGGTTCTAAAGTGCACTACCATGCGGAGTGTCCCGTCAACAGCCCAACCATTTACGAATGCGTTAACAATGCCTGGAGTAAAAAAGAAAAAAACTATTTTTGAAATCACGGTTTCCTACGGAACCCCTAGCGACCTCTCGCAGAACTCTAGTGTTCAGTGAAACCCCCTTTAAGAAACCCTGGTCTACAGAGAATGCATGGCCTGTCCAAATTACAGCTAAAAGGGCCAACAGTAGAAGAACATGTACCCCAAAACTGTTGGTTCCATGAGAGCAGCAGGGAGGCAGAAAGGTTGTCTCCAATCGAGAAAAGGAAAACGTTAAGGTGACCCATGTATTGTGTGCCAGTCACTCCCAACCCCTTTTTAAAAAACGGTCACGTGTGATGACAGAAGCCTGAGACGGTACCGCTAGCTGTTAGTTCCAATGAGAGGTAGATGTGGTTACCTGAGAGCGAACGACGAAGAAGAATACAGACAAAACAGTAATATGAATTCAGTAGCTTGCGTAGAATAGAAGGATTGAAGCGGGCATGACAAGGGGCCATTCATAAAAGATGTCCACAAAATTCTGGCATTGTTTACCCTCCCATTCCCCATGTCCACCTCTGTCCACTTTTGATTGACCCCTCCACCCTTGTGGACGTCCACCCCACATGGTCTTGATTAAACACATAAGCTTACATTTTTAATCACCTACCTATACTTACAACTTAAAAATCTAATTATGAAATAACAACAACTGTGATGTCGGTTCTCAGAGAGTTAATACACTAAAGTTGTTTGTTCCAGAGAACAGGAGCATAGAAGTTAAAACCTCTTCGTATTAGAGATTTTGAGTCTAGAAGGATTGGAAGGCCTGGCAAGAGGGACAAAACCTGAAGAACGTTTATTTGGGTTTAGCCGGACAGTAAGAAGCTTTCGAAGATAAGAGGGTTTTTTACTCTTGATAGATTTGTATGTGAGTTGCCATGTGGTTTGTGAATTGGACGTCCACTTTCAACTTAAGTACCACCCCCATGTCCACTGTTGTCCACTTTTCACATACCCCTCCCTCCCACCCTCTCCTGTGGACGTCTGTTATGGATAACCCCCAAGATCACTAAAGTGGAGCTGATGACAAGAACCAGACATATAATACAAAAACAAGATGTGAGGAGAATCACACGGGTAAGAGACAAAGAGGCAGGCACACACACCAAAAGAACACACATGGAGAATGGAATTAGATACAGGCATGAAGAAGATAAAAGAAGACATGGAAAGACGTACAGCTAGAGCGGGGGGGGGGGGGGGGGGCATGTTCTCTAGGGGGAGCTGAAAGGTTGACCATATTTTCTGCAACCATCAAGAAGGGGCGTCAAGGATTTAAGAGAAATGGCGTCCGCCTCAAATTCTAAAGGTACCGGGTTCACTCCCAGTACGGGGCAAATTTTTCCACAACCAGTGGTCCCTAATGATGTTATATATTATACCACCCCCCACCCCTCCCTTTCCGGTAGTGAAATCGGATGCCTAGCCTTCTCGGATAAGGGCGAAAAAATAGGATACATATCTGTGCATTCTATTTTCAATATGTTGTACAGTTGGCATTTGAGCCTGCAATGGCCATTTCTCATCCTGAGAGTTATCACGTGATCTCTTCTTGGTAATGTGTAGTATGGCTCTGCATTACCGGACTGTGGATGTTCCTTTGTGCCATTTTTCTGTATAGTTATTTTTGATTTATTGCTTTTGTCTTTTCATATGAAGCCATGTCTCCAGTTTGGTATTTCAACAGTCACGAATGTGTTAATGTTGTTGGGTTTTTTGTTGTTGTTTTTTTTCCGCTGCCCTGCCAAAATTCTAAAAATTAGGAAACCAACCGAGCACAAAAATATTTATAGAATGTGTGATCCCTGTATAACACATTGGGATACTCGCCGGTTGTAACGTAATGAACGTCCGTCATATCCTGTTGTCCAGTTTTCCTTCCTCCACTCTGTGGCGAGATGATAAATTTAGATAAGTTATGATAGTATCAAGTAGTACTTGATATAAGGAACAGTATCCCAGACTCAGAAAAGAGAACTGGTGAAGGGATGACACAGGATGAAGTCGGGCTGTTAAGCTCACCGTCCAGATGTTATAGAAGTAGTGAATAGGTGGCTAAGTTGCCCTCTCGCTGAAACTATCCCGTTCTTTCTATGGAAAATATAAATGGTTCTTAGGAATCCCTTCAAATTACAATTAGTCTATATTAACACAAGAAACATTAAAAATAATTCAATAACGTTAGGTGTGATGAAATCAATTTGTGTAAAAAAAAATATATATATAAAAATGCAGTTGTATATATTTATAAATCAGTTACAGTTTTGAAGAAATATCTGGCACAATAAAACTATTTGCACAAAAAATTGTCTATATTCCTTGTGTCTATTCTCATCGTTAGACACATCGTTGGTTTGTTGTTGTGGTATCTTTGGTTTTAGCACTTAGCTGAGGAGTTGCTCCTGATCCTTGAAGCAGCAATGATAGGTCAGCTAGCAGTCATTGTCCACTAAGACACACAATTGAAATCTGGCTACCGGTCTAATCAGCGCAATGTGGGGGCCAGGTGGCAGTGGTGGTCCACGTTAGTAAGGTGTTGACTCCTTGTTCTTGAGACTCAATGCTGAAGCTAGGTACCAATGGATCCACGTCCAGACTGAACCTGTAACATGACAAGCTCAGTGTATGGTATTTGTCAGACAAATACCACATGCCCCACTGTCTTGTCTCGGTCTTCAGATGTTATGATTGTTTGCATTTAGTCATATGTCTGTGTCATCTATTTGCTTACATACAATGTCATAAGGTCGTCAAGAAAAGTATGTCGTACATGATAATTCATCAGTCATATAGACACACAAAAAGGAGTGTCCTATAATACAGAAAGACGAACTCATTGTGCTCAGCCTTACAAGCCAGCTCTGAAAAGGGCTGATAGCTTCATTGCGAGTCATTACCAGCCCTGAGAAGGACTATCGCTTCACCAAGGCTGGATTAGGATTGTGGTTATATCAAGACCAATCTTCCTACTGCCACTAGCAGGAATAGCGACAAAGAGTCATGCACAAAACACACATCAACCCATATTACATACATAATAATCTAGCGCAAATTATATTAGTTTGCAAATTATAAATGTAATCTACACACCCTCAGGCTGACAATACGTCGCTGAAAAAATAGCTGTCTCACAATAGCAGTTTTTTCCCCCGTTCTTGTATGTCGAGGCTTTGATGCAGTTCAGCTCTCATAAAGACTGTCAGCTCGTATAGTGACTTTGTGTACGTTTTTAATTCCATGGGCATTTTACTATACGGAAATCGCGCGGATCTCCGAGAGATAATTATGTCACAACACTTTTTGACTCTCAATCCGTGCGATAAAAAATTGCAGTTTATGCATTATATGCAGCAATAATTCCTCGTATCTTCATATTGACAAGTAGTACTTCCAACCAAATATCCTTAGATTCAGCACACTCTCTGCTTTATTGTGCATAATTATGACTTTATTTCGAGAGTTCTTCATTTCGTTATAAAATTAAATCTACGCCAGTTGCGTGTCTGTATCTGGTTTCGATCTCTCAAAATTCAAATATCTCCACAATAACGTTACGTAGCACTATTGTGGTAAAATGGGATGATATAAATATTTATAGGGGACTTAGTGTACTGACTGAGATCAGCTGTGAAGGTATCTGTATCTAATAGGTGTAGTGTTTTACAGATAACCTTACTTGCTACCACATTTATAACTCAGTCAGAATTATTCTGGAATATTGTGATGACTACGTTAAATGTCTAGGGTATGTATATGATGAAGTGTAAGTCACAACAACAACAGACAGATAAACAATTTAATTTATTCCACCACACTTGACAACACTGTGACACTCACACACATTTAACACTCTATAAGACTATCTTAAATGAGTCACTGGTAAAGTTTCAAATATTTATGTATTAATTACTTTCATTACTATATATCCTGATTCAACTACAAAGTGAACCAGGAATCACAAATGTAATCACAATTTATATGTACAGAATTTATAAATATGAACCTTGTAGTGACATAGTTTATTAATATTATCCTATGTGTGTCAGTTTTGTAGTAGTACTATGAGGTAATACTGGTTTTGTTTTTCAAGCTATGTTGTTATTTGTCATCATGACTTCAAGTGTTTGTTTATCTTGGAAATAGTATGGGGAATCTTCACCGTTCCTATCAATTTAAACAATGTATTTTCCCTCTGATTTATTATAAAGTCAATTTTAGAGGGGAACACATAATGTTGAGCTCCTCTGGCCACAGAGGCTTAACTTTCGTGATGGCGGCAGGAAAAGACTCCTCTGCTCGATTGCTCCCCTGTGTTCTGGAGACACCTCACTAGTCGCTATCTGGACCCAGGAGTATGTTGTCAGCCTCTAGATTCAGCAAAGCTCCGACCAGGTGCTGCTCAATAACTTTAGGACCACAGTCCCTGAAACAAGAAGGTTGTACCTCCTATTTCATAACTAATTTATAATCTATTTCCAGACTGAACACAATACATAACAAACACTGAGTTCAGAGCGGTAGGCCAACTGCCAGCTTCATCTGAAGCAATTTCCACCAGTATACTCCTCCCTAATGGTTACTACGCCTCTGCAATTCCAGCATTAGTTCTTTCTAGTCAATAAGATAGGTGCCAGTGTACTGTTTGGCAATTCCATGCAGTTTTACTTTTTTCCGACCCTTCTGTTCAGGTTGGAGCACTATATAGGCCTTGCCTCATGTTCGCTACCGAACCACACACATATACAGACATAAATTATCAATTTACATTCAATTTTCATTAAAAAGATATTGAATATATCAAGCTTACCACAATTCATGGAATAATACACAGTTACGTTGACTGGCAATGAATATAGCACAATTTCGATCTGCCGATGTCCCAGGCTTTTATTTAGAAAAATATGCACTGGCGCTCAACGCACTGGTTCTTTAGTAAGTTTATTTGAAAATGTGGTGCTGAACTAACGCTTCTAATTGCCTATATTGGCGGGTCTAACCAATCGAGCAATGTTTACACAAGCGTTTGAAAAAAGTACCCTTCCTTCCGTCTCCCCTAACAACAAAAGATAGTATTTATAGTCCGACTAATCGTGTTTAGCCTTACATTTACTTTCCGCCAATCAAATAGGAGGTAACATGTTGGCCTATTTCCCGTACAATGGTGGTGTCAAAATCTGCCACTGAGCGATTCTGATTTTGGGGTTGTCTGACACCCTCACTATTTCTTTTGGCTATAATTTTTTAATTCCTAGACTATTTGCGTAACGTTTAACATATTCTTTGTCAGCAAGTCCTAAGGAACCCAACTATATAAATTTAATGGGGCTAAGGGGCTGCGTTCAAAATATGTATTTTCTTCTACCTCCCGTTCACTTCGATCGATGTGGTGTCTGGGTACTGTAATGTTTTCAAACGTAAACCAGTATAATGTCATGTTTCCTAATAAGCATTTTTCAGGATTTTAAAACCTAACTCTGGTATGGGTAGTGTTTTTTATCACTGTCGATTTGAAAAAAGCTAGTGCTTGTGGCCTTACACGCGTGATGGTAGTAATTGTATAGCGAGACGCGTGTTAGTGTTGCATGTGTTCCGGCTTTCAGCCCTCCCTTCTCTCTATCCTAATTCCATCTGTCTTTCGTTTATGGTAACGTAGTGTATAAAATGACATGAATGGAATATTAAATATAGGTCAGCTTGCGTATCTCAAGGTTTTTCTTAGAAAGGCAGTACACGTTTTATTGTGTTGTGGAAACGCGTGTATGCTGCAGTAGGCTTTTACTATCAACGTGAAACGTTACAATTTGCAGACGAAGTAGAAAACAAGGGGATCTCGAGTACCGTCATTGTGACAGCACTGTTCTTTACCATTCTTCTTTCCTTTTATTGAAGTTATTTGTTAGGCTTTACATTTTCCTTTTAATTTATATATTTGGATGTAGAATTTCACGACAAATCCTCCCCACTTAAAACAGACGTTATACGTCAGTCTATAATTCTATATACACATAGAGAAATTTAATATTATTCCTGGTGCTTTCTTTGATTTTCACCGCACGGATGGCGGCTTAAAAAAATCTGCATCAACGTTTCTCTGATTTCATTTTGATCATGGATTAATGCAGGTGGGTCAATTCAAAGTAAGCACTACTGACGAAGGTTGCCTCAGACCTCTGCAATCCAAGAATCCATTTCAGATATGTTACTGTACAGCTGCAAGTGTTACGGCTTGTCTTACTACTGCTTAGCAGTCAATATTCACCATTTCTTTTCTCTGAGTCTGCTCAACGACATGTCCAGAGAATATTAGATGTTCCTCAAATTGTACGTTATGAGGAGTTGATCTATATGGTGCTATCTGAGTTGTGGAGGGGATCCAATAATTTCCTGATCAGCCTTAATAAACACTCGGACTATTCTCAATTCAAAAGGTAACAATGGAGACACTCTGCTCCTCCGAAATGTTCAGAGCCAACAATTGGTCTGATCTCAGGCGTGATTAAATGTGGAAACACCCTTCTAATAATATATTTATAATGTTCTATAATGTGCCGCTCAAATGGAGGCTATATTCACCAACTATAGTTTCGCACTACGACAATCTGGTGTGAATTAAGATAATATGTGGGGAAATGGAGTTTTCTGCATCAGAAATCAATTCGCCCTTAGCATTGATATAAGATGTGTGGGGTTATCTCCATCCAGGGTCCGAGCAATACTTTCCCTTGGACGGTGTAGGGTCGGGTGACTACCAATGTCACCAGTGCCCTTTTAATGCTAAGTTAATAGCCATAGTGTGAAGCGCTGTGAGCATTTTCCGAATTGCTCACTCGTCCACTGCCCACTGTTCTTATGGTTAAACAATTTGTTTCGGTTTTAACTTAGGCGGATCATCTTCAATGTCAATGTCAGCCAGCTCCCTAAATGCGGCTTCAAACTGTGCCTGGGTTGGACTGGTCTGAGTTTCTATTTTCTCTGGATGCCTTTCTCAGAGTTGCGAATCTAAATATTTTTTGGTGTGAACACTGTTGGGGGGGAAGGTGGATACCTATCCTCTCCGTCAACCCTATTATTGTTATTTTCCTTGTTATTGTTAGGCCCATATGTTTTCAGATTGTTTGGCTGGCATCTGATCATCATTTTTCCAACTTGTGGTCTGTACCTTGCTATATTTTTCACAGGCCCCCACAAAGTGCGCAAATATCAGCAGCTTACTTGGGGCAGTAGAAATTTTTCTGATGTCCTTTGACGGGTTAGTCCCATATCTCTGGTGTCCACCGTCTGGTACAACATGTGATTTTGCCATCACTTCTTCTCTGTAGGGAGTTGGGAGTACCAACTGTCCATATCCTTTGGGTCCTGCTCCCGCCTTCCTGTGGAGCAGTCCATCCCTCAAGTAAAATTGTCCTTTCTTAGGGTGTGCATGGCTGTTTAGCAATTTGTCAAAGCAAGGTTTTAATGATTTGTCCTTTGCCTGGGCCTTTCTCATCTGTTTATCAGAAAAGGTTAATGGGGGTTCCTCCTCCTTTCTACTAGGGGTCGACCTGACCTGAAGCGTGGCCATTACCACAGGTTTTACAGGGCTTCCTAGAAAAACATATTTACTTCCTAACACCAGCGGGTAATTAGGCTGCTCTAATCACTCCTTCCACGTACCTTGTCTCTACATTGATCTCGGCTACGGGAAGTGTCATGGTGGATATTCCCTTTACGGCCCCTTGTATCTCCACTTTCTCTGTGGTATACTGTTCAGGGTGCACTAGGGTTGCACTCACAACTGAGTCATATTCTAAACCTGAATCGTAAAGGCACCTAACCTTGGCCCCATTACATGTCACTTCTTCACAGATGGGGGGATGTTGAAGATTTATATGATTCTCTGTCAGTTTCTTCTTCCCCTTGTCCACTGTTATCATGCATGCCGCGTGATATGGTGGAACCTTCCTACCACATTCACTAGTATTATGATTATGCATCCTGCATATTTGACAATATTTTCCTTCCTGTCTGAAGGGTTTCCTGTTATCATATTTCCTTTCATTGAATTGTGGGGTTTTATTTTTATAGTCATTTCGTGGTCTATCAAACTGGTGCTTACCTTTGTTTTGATCTCTATGATCAAATTCATTAAAGTTTTGTGGTGCCTGATAATTGTCTACTTGTTTCTTTTTATTACCTGATACCTCTGCCTGAGCCGCTTGATACCTTTCTGCAACATTTAGCAACTCACCCAGCCTCTCTGCACCTTGTTCCATGAGAAACTTTCTCAGGTCTGGAGCCATGGACTCTCTTAATTGTTCTATAAGGACCATTTCCTTAAGATCTTGGGTTTTCCCCAGAGAAGTCCATTTCTCCAAGTATGTCTCTAACCGTGCAGAGAACTGGTGATAGGTTTCACCTGACAGTAGTTTAGCATTCCTAAATTTTTTCCTATAAAATTCTGCATTCTTTTCATATCTTAACAAAAGAGCCTGCTTTAGCACGTCATAATTTTCCTGATCACCTCTGCTCATTTTTGCAAAAACTTCATAAGCTGCCCCACGAAGTCCTTGAGATAACTTTAAGCTCCACCTTTCTCTCTCTAACCCATACGTGGTAGCTAATAGTTCATATCTATTTGTAGAGCTCGCTAATATCATCGTCTTTCTCAACAAAATGATCTAAATGAAAATTCATAGCTGAGGTTGAGGCTCCTTGGCTAGCAGTGGCATCAGAGGTAAAGGGACTGGCACCATTTTCAGGAGCATGGCCTTGAAACTCAAACTCCCTTAATCGTAACTCATGTTCCCTTTGTAATCTCTTCTCCTCCTTTTTTGCTTCCCTCTCTGCAGTCAATCTTCTTTCCTCGGCTTCCCTTTCTGCAGCTAATCTCTTGTCTTCCCTTTCTGCAGCTAATCTTTTTTCTTCTGCTTCCAATTTCTTAGCCTCAGCCTCAAATTGTAACTTCTTAATTTCTTTTTCAGCCTCTAACTTTCTTTCGGCCTCTTTTTCTAATCTTCTTTCTTCCCGTTCAATATATTTGTCACATTCAGCAGTGACATAAGCAATCATAATTTGCCCGTCCATTCCTAACTCTTTCGTAGTCTGTACAGCAGCAGATCGAAATTTGGCCAGGTCCGCCATTTTCTAACAGGTAAATTTATATAATGTCTAACTAAACAATACAATCTGATATTACTTATCCAAAGACACCACAGGCACAGACGAAGTAGAAAACAAGGGGATCTCGAGTACCGTCATTGTGACAGCACTGTTCTTTACCATTCTTCTTTCCTTTTATTGAAGTTATTTGTTAGGCTTTACATTTTCCTTTTAATTTATATGTGTGGATGTAGAATTTCACGACAACTATAATGCAGTATTCCATAGATTCTGCTCAAGTGCTGTTTTATTGTGGTAAATTTTGAGTCTATTCCAAACTTTCCTTGCTTTGATTTTTGCCTAAATCTACCTGTCAGATTCGACAAATGATATCGCCCATATGGGATACATCTCACAAACAGGTTTTCCCGTACTGAAGAGCCGAGCTAAATTCGTTCCTTGTTGCTAGACATCCAGGCGTAAACAACTCCGCAAAGTATCTTTTATCGACTTCATGACACACCCCCCTATGTCCTTATTCACGTGAGCATCCTTTTGTCACTTCATCTAGGCACTTCTTTGCTTCTACATCGATGTCGACCGATAATAATCTTACGCTTCGCAAGGACACTCCCGACCTGGTTACTGTTTAAAAAAAAGTTTTTTTTTTTTTTTAAACGCTTCGCAAGGACACTCCCGACCTGGTTACTGTAACCGGCGCTTATTCGAAGGCGGGTGGGTAATGACACATTGACCTGTTTGTTCGCGGTGGAGTTTGTTTATTTTGGACGCCAGGAGTGGACGTCTTAAACGGGCTATCGCCTGTCAGATTACTTAACGACTTCCGGCCAGACAGTAAATGTGTCTGATAATCTGAGAAGCGAATCAGGTTGATTGAACAAACACTTGGGGAATGAGTCTGATAATAGGACAAAAGATGGCATTTTAAGATGTGTTAATTTTGTAAGCATGACATGCATAAATATACGGACTATCATTAAAACATGTCTAGGCATGACAAGGAAAAGTTTTGGACAAAAGGAAATATTGCCGGGCCAAGCTGCTTTGATAAACAGGGAAGTCGCTAGGAGAATAACAATCTTGACAAAAATTAAGGTAGATAAATGATTTAACACTTCCGCCCCGACGACTCGTTGTAATATACAACTATGTAATTACAACAGCCTTGAAAGAGATTATCAGTAGTAATAATCTAGGGCAGACAGGTCGCGTGACTTTGGTAAACTTAACATGTAGGGGGCAATACCTTACAATTTATATGGTCAGGTGATGATGTTCAGATGAGGAGGATGGGAAAAACCCCTATCAAAACCACACTCCTTACCGTGGTTTTTTTTTACTTAATTGGGTTTCACACAACAGGAACCTCACGGGGCAACATTTGTACTTTATTATGATTCGATTCCCCCCCCATATTATACCAACATTCTTAGCAAGTTTTATATGTATATTTATGTATGTATAGCAGGATACATCTGTTGCCTTCCGTTCTCTTAAATCACTTACATATGACTCGACGGGTTCAGATTTAATGCTCAAGGGTATCGGGCAAAATTCTGAGGAAGACGAAATAGTGGAGGGAAGCGGAGGTCGCTTCATGCTTATATCAGGAGACACGATACATAAAAAAGGCATTAGTTTCCTCTCACGTTTTGGTACAAGTTGCCAGCAGTCGATGCTAGACACCTACACCAGACGGGTCTTGTAGACACCTGACTAGGCAACCTGATTTGTTACCCTGACCTTGCTGTAACGGACGTGCTGCTGCCAAAACATTCTACTCCTGAAGAGAAGGAACAGTCAGAACAACTCTGGTGACCAGCAGTGACGCACCCAGTAATCAGTGACAACCTCGGTCACTCCGTTATGAGCTAAGTACTCAGTACAAGCTCAACTCATGATTCCAGTTTTTACAAACCATCATATCATCCTATGATTATAAAGTTATCTGTTTTGTTTTGTTAAAATCAACTTTTTTAAAACTTGTTAAGCAAATAACTCATTTTTAATACCTGTTATATATGTAAATTTAAATCTAGAGTTGAGTTAATAACTATTGAGTAAATTTTATGTCTGCGTGCGTATAACTCATTTTTAAAATATACATGTAGATACAGAGCTATTAAATTAATATTTTGCTGAATCATCTTCAGGTGGAAAAAATTGTTCTCACAGACGGAGTCGAGAATAATAAGTTTATAGCAACTCAGATAGCTCAGTTGTTATATTTGCCATTCTATAAATCCCTGTGAGGCTCCCTGAAATAGAAGCATCACTCTTATATTGTGTCTCTTCAAGAGGAATCTTGCGCGAAGGTTAATACCTTTAAAAAACCCTCAACATTTTACTCGGAGTTTGGCCATCACTGGACCACTACGGAGTTCGTGCACTATGCTGAGATTCTCCTTGTGTGATCCAAGGGAGGAGATCGGAGCACTGATAGAGTGTTCCGTGTGCAATGAAGATGGTCCTTAAAACCAAAACCAAACCACAAATGGAAGATTAGACAGCGCGAGATTGACATGAAAGTTCAACAGGTCAGTAAACAGACTTATTAGGTCCGTCCCACTTCTGCCGCATTCAGCGGTTCAAAGGTTATGAAGAGACAACTGGTACATGCAACATTTATATTAACACCGTGCTATCATCGTTAAACCTGAAACGTAATGTAAGAAACAGAGGAAATTACTTTGCAGCTTGTGGAATCAGATACTGCGATGCTATCGTCATATCTGACATTCGATGTTCTCTGTTATTATTATTTTTTCGGAAGCTATTTTTGGTTATTGCTTTTATCTCTTCACGTGTTGCCTTGACTTCAGTTTGTACCGCTCCTTACCAAGAAGAGGTCAAGTGATAATGTTCAGACTGAGAAGCGAACACTGCTGACTCACGTACCATCTGTTCAATAAATTAAAAACAAGACAGGACAGACACTATGTGTCCATATCGAGAAGACAAACAAGCAGTAACTAGGACATGTCCTCCAGTAATGTCGGCTCCACGAGAAGAGTGGATTAACAACAGGACCTTCATCAACCCCTCCGATGAAGAAACTGTACGATAATGAGAGACAGACCCTCAATTTTTATGAGAGAAACATATGTGGTTAGATGACAGTGAACGACGAATAAGGCGATACTAAGACAAGCAGATAATAAAACACAAACAGAAATAAAATGTCATCATAAGACATCGTTGCGATAACGGCCGTCAAGGAAGATAATCACCATCATAATTTACTTGTCACTTCCCATGACGCTTAAAGACACTAGTGGACAGGAAAAAAAATGAAATGAAATAATCATTTATGTTTCTTAGCTAACGTGTACATTCACAACAGGATACTCATGTAAGAAATAGCAACCTTCAATGAGGGATAATCTACACACACACATTCATTCTGGCGTTAAAGGAAATTAAAGTGAACCTGAAAACCGATGCATCACATGGAAAGAGAGGAGAACAATTTCCTGTCCATTAGAAAAGCTAGGAATGAAAAGAAAAACAATGCACGAGATCAAAGTTAGATGAAATATTTTGGTTATATAAAAGGACATCATCTCATCTCAACCCATAACCCGTCATGGGTCGTAGGGGTGCCATGGTGGAAGCATCAGCAGACAGGGTCCTCCACTGCTCTCTATTCTCAGCAATGCGTACAAGTGTGGAGAAACCGTGTCCTGCCCATTCTTTGATGTTATCAGCCCAGGATTTTCTTTGCCTTCCTCTTCTCCGTTTACCTTCGACTGTTCCCTGGAGGATCGTTTTCGAAAGGGAGTCATGACGAGTTACATGCCCAAACCAGGCAAGCTTTCGACGTTTCACTATTGACAAAAGTGGTTCTTGATGGCCTGCATAGGTGTTTATCTTCTCTCTAACATAGACATTTGTTTTGTGCTCTTTATAGCAAATGCGCAAAATTCTTCTGTAACATTTATGCTCGAAAGCCTGAATCCTTCGCTCCGTATCTGCAGTGAGTGTCCAGCCCTCACACCCATACAAGAGAATAGATAATACAAGTGATTTGTATAATTTGATCTTCTCAAGTCTTGTCTTGATTTCTTTATTTGATCTTCCATCACTACATATAGTGGACCCGAGATATTTAAAGGTGTTAACTTCTTCTAACGTTTGCCCATTTAACGTAATGTTGGTCGGAACATGTTTCTTATGGCTATTCCGTCCTTATTCGGTTGTTTACAAATAACGTTTAGGCATTCAGCATGGAGTCTCAAATCTGTGCAAACCCGTTGGATGTGGAATTTAACTACAGACTTATGAGCGAAGTACAGCATGGCAGAGGTCAAAAAATCACACATAGGAATGTTCATCTATAAGTCTGTGCAAAGATTTCCATGGGACATGCTATAGCAATGGAGAAATCTCGAGTGGAATGCATCGAGACATCAGGCAAGTCTAAAATTTTGCTGTTTAGGCTACGCATAGAATAAAACTAAAGAAAGTAATATAAAGTCAATTATTTAGATAGATGAAGATTAATTCAGGGCGTATTTTAAGCCTTAGATGAATAGAATCGTTCCAGGAATAAGGAAGATAATTAAAATCTTAGTTTTTCATATTTGTACATCGAGACAAATTATGCATACATTTTGGGAACTCAGGTACATTTCCGCCACTGTTCTCTGTGTCGCCGGATGTGACCTATATAAGACCCTTCATCATGCAAATCGAGGCCATAATATCTTGAAAATCACAGCGAGCGCTAAAAGTGTTAATGAAGAGTGCCTTTGCCTTCTGTATCTGAGAGCAGACCATTATAACCATTCACAGCTCGACTGTATGTGCCTGAGGGTAAGAAATATATATATATATATATATATATATATATATATATATATATATATATATATATATATATATATATATATATATATATATGTGTGTGTGTGTATAATTATATGTATTTCTATTGATTAATTATAGTGTGCGTTAGTAAGTGTGTAGATGTTTTTGAACTACCGTGTAAATTTCTGGAGGCAAACGCAAGCCTGGGTATATTCAAATAAATTGAGAACGGTAGAAAAAGTGTGTCTATAATTTTAGAAAAGTAGATAAAGAATTATTTCTTGAAGGAATGGACCACACACACCAGGAACATAGGAAAGGATGAAAGGAATTACTTTACTGTGTTATTTGAGATATCACTTAGTATTTTACACACGACCAAATAAATGTATGGAGGCGAATCATGGACAGATAGCTATAACCAAGGAATTAGAGTAAGATATATTCACGGTGAACTGGATTGTGTTATTACTGCTATTGTGCCCTGTGCGTTTGCTTGCACATTGTCTGAAAACTGTCTCACATCCCCTACATCTATAATAAAGGGATAGTGATAGAGAATATAGTGGTTAATCCAATATGTTTCAGGTTATATTCTATCAACCCAACTACACATTAAAGAGTCAGCCACTACTGCAGGAACTAGTGGTGCGAGCGCCCTTGTTGCAATAGGGACAGCCACCAAGTACCTACCGCCTGGAGGAAGTTCAGTTAATCTTTCCTTCCATGACAAGAGTGGAACCGGCTTAACAGTAATATTAAATGATGACCCCTGTTTGGGCATGGTTAAAGCCAGTATAAACAATCATTCATTAAATGGGAGAACAGATGAGTCTTAAGAGATAAATATTCTACAACCAGAGTGATTTCAACCAAGAGAGAACTTACTACAAATTTAGGGACTTTTTAATTCTTTGAAACAATTTTCAAATGTTTTATTTATTTACTGTTGTAAATGAATTTTGAGTTTCTTGAAAGTTTTCAAGCAGAAAATAAGATTTGTAAAAATAAATTGTAAATATTTACCAGCAGACTTACTTAAATTCTTTAAGTTAAGGTACAGTTCTTGTTGGTAGATAATTTAGTTAATACCCCTAGCAGAGCTAATAATAATAATAAGAATAATAATAACATAACGAGAGGAGGATCTGGAGAGAAGCAAGTAGGAACTTAGAGTAATACATTACCATCTTCGCTAGGAACTTATACAGCTTGATCCTACCTTTGATGTCTATACACCCTTACTCTTTTCAGAGAAGGGGGTATTACTTATAAGACCAAACTCTTATCTGGCACTATCCTGGTATCACCTGATACAACTTTGTGTCCAGGATACTTAAAAAATTTCAATAAATATCCACATTAGTGATCTTGCCATCAGTTTCACATTAGTGATCTTGCCATCAGTTCCACATTAGTGATCTTGCCATCAGTTCCACATTAGCAATCTTGTCATTGCCATGAAAGGTTTGTGATGTTATAGAATGTAAGATATCCTGGATAAAAAGATGTATCAGATGATACCAGGATAGTGTTAGGTAATAAATTGGTCTTACAAGAAATACCCCTTTTTTCTGAAAAGAATAAGGGTGTGTCGACATCAAAGGTTAGAATCCAGCTGTATAAACCTCCAGGTGTTGAAAGGTATGTCCTGAAAATCTATTTGCTCCTTTTGAAGATTCTCCTTTGGTATTATGTGTTATTATTTATTATTTATATTGACTAGTTGGTCTAGGGGTATTAAATATGGTCTATCTCTCAATCTAAAATAAGTATCAACCAAACTTGAAAACTTTAATACAAATAATTCAGCAAGTCTGTTGACATATATGTATTTACAATTTATTTACCTAACCCTGTTCTCTTTTGGTTAGGTAACTTAGGAAAACTCAAAGGTATTTACAGCTTGAAATAAATAAGCATAGAAATTTAAAATTTATAAACCATAATCTTGTATTGAAGTTTCTATTGTCTTCCACACTGATGAATAATTTAATACAATGTCAATGATTTTGACTGTGAAGGTATGGTGGATTCATAATGTCCCTAAATTCATCCTCCACTGAAATGTTAGTAATATATTTATGTTTTCTTTTGTGGTGATATCTTTTATTGAACACGCTGATCAGTGGCTAGATAAGGCCACTTATCTTAAAATCCAGAAAATCCCACACTCTTCTGCCGTGGACGAACAACTCTGTGACTTGTCAGGCAGTGGAACAATGGTGGCTAGCTACATTGACATCACGAGCCTTTGCACCTTAAAGTCCAAAACGAGTTATAGGAATCAGATACTTTGGGTCCTTTGCAGGATAAAACGGTTGCAGGACAAAACCTGAAACCAACACATGCTTTCCAGCAAGCAACACATTCGTCCTGGAATATTCTTAACACAGGCTTATTCACTTTCTAACACACCAGTGGATGAAATCACAGGAATAATACATAAATATGTACATATACATATATATAGTCATTCTTACCCTCAGGCAAAACACACAGGCTGTTAATGGCTTCTATGGTCTGCGCAACAGATGCGGTTGGCAAAGGTAAAATATGATTACTGTTTACCGCTTCTTTCTAGACAGCTTGTGGTTTTGAATTTTTGATAGTGGCGTCAATTAGCCAAGGGCAAGGCTTTTTATAGTCACGCATCCGCCGTCTGAGGTGACAGGGTAAGGAAAGGCGTAAAAATTATCCAAATGAGACAAAATTTCTGCTCTCTGTTCAATGTCTAAAATCTAGTTTTTCAATTATCTTCCTTATTTATGGGACGATTTTGGTCATATAAAGATGGAATTATACTGTGAATTATTTTGTATCGATCTATCTATAAATTAGTTAGTTTGCACAATGAATTTAAATGTATGCATGCTTTAACTAGTTAAGTTTGACTTATCCTGATGTAACACAACTCGTTTATTCGATATTTCTATCTTACTATAATATTATTCAATAAAGTGTTTACACCTACCTCTAAAGTAACATTCCCGTTGATGAATTACATAATCCTTTCCGGTGATACTTCTTTAGTTCTTACGAAATTAAATATTATTGTCCCATCGGTTACACAAAATAGCCTCTAGGTTTTAAGCATAGTACGTTTCATACAACAATGATAATTAAGGTACGTTTTTATTGGTTATTGTATTAGAGAGTTCCCTACCTAATGGCGTGCGGTAAATATGACCGTGGTGTAAGACAGACCAAATCACGACAGTCATACCACTTCAACCTTTATATTCTATGTAAACATCCATTTATGAAAGTCTCTAGCATTTTTGTTGCTGCTGTTTTTATTTTCTCCCCATGTTTCAGAGACATACAACAGGACTGACTCGACATTTGAGTTGAAGGTTCTGCCTTTACCTTTACCTTACGATTTCTTTTGATCATCATATGTTTCCCACTGTAATTGGCAGCTCACCTATACTTTAGTGTTCTTATTTGTTAACCAGAATATCCTTAAGTTACTGTCAATGACTAAATTTAGTCCGACTGGTATTAGAACACCGTACCACGTTTCACATTTGACCCTGCAACCAATGGAAAAAAGGCCAGGAAACGACAACTCTACGATGCCATTGTAATATTATATTCTCACGCTGCATGATTGTAATAGAACACACAAGCCAAAACATAAATAACACACGGCATTATGTCGCATTTGTGCCGAGAAGCCACACGTGAATAATACAACATCCCAGCAGAACAGTGGGGTGTTTACAGCTGAATTAGGTTTTTCCAATCAGGCATCACTGGTTGCAGTAATGCTGTAATGGTCAGCGCAAGTTATTTCCGTCCCCTCCCCTTTATCCACGCTAAGGCGACTGGTTTTTTTTTAATGGTTTCACGCCTACATACAATCTCAGAACTCTTCATTACTGCATGGTGTAGAAATATGTACAATGAACAAACAGTTAAAAGAAAGAATTCAGACCCTTGAGATTTGGATATATGAACAAGTGTTAGAAGAAAGAATTGGGGGCCTTTGATACGTGGATATATAAAATAAAAAATTTTAAACACACGCTTTTAATGCACTAAAAACCCAAAAATAATTTTTCAAGGAGTTTATAGCTTGCAGTAAAAAAATGTAACATCAAATTGACAAAAAGCGCGGGACGCTTAAGCGCTTATCATATATTTTATCCATAAGTCTCTAATGAAGTATAAAGCAGGAGTTAATTTCATGCAGAATCTTCCGTAGCAATTTGTGTTACATAATGAGGTAACCTGCGTCATAGTCAGATTTAATTCCAATTAAATAGAAAATGATGCAAATAATATTTAATGCCTTTTCCTTAAAAAAAAGTTTCCTTGTCTTTTAAAGTCAAGACAAAATGCATACAGTACAATAAAATATTCATTTTTCTGTATTCATCACGCTACACACAAAATGATTCCCAATGAGAATATCTGGCAGTCTCGCAATGAAATCAATTTACAACCTACTTTATTCATTCATTTGATTTTTTTGTCGCTCCCCAAGGAGCCACCATTGTAACTGGTCCCATTACAAGAAACAAATTACAAATACTATGACAACAAGACGGCGTGATGCTGACCACATCACCCCTTGTGTGCCGATGGTCAAGAAAATATGGGCCTAACACCATATTCCCAATATGCCACTATGGGTGTGTAACGGGGATCCTCCTCCTCCTAATGACAACAACGTCTGGTGGGAGAGTGGTTACTGCGTTTTCTTCTCGAAGCAAAGTTACTAGGTTCGAAACACGGTGGCGTCACGCTCCAGTCTTCCCAGCTGTTAATTGGCGTCTAACTCTACACTTGGTTTGGGAAGGGACAGGCAGCGAGAAAGGGTGTCAGCCACACCAACTCATTAAGCATTTAAATAAATAAAGAGAGGAAACTCGAGGCCTGTAATCAGTAAATACACAATACACATAGAGGTATTTTTCCCGCACTCGTCAGAAATAAAGAAGTAGAAAGCTACACAACAGAAAAACAACAGAAGTGACTGGCTTACCAAAGACTTGAACCCATGACCTTCCGAACGACATAACAGCCTCGTTACGGGAGCGTACTCATTAATCTGAGAGCTAGTTTAGTAAAGCCTCGAATACTTTACACCCCTACGGCAGTATATACTATGGGAGTGACTATCTTTCCTGTTTATGATAACTACGAATAGAAGCAATGCAGTGAAATTTAAGCCAGACTAACAATAACTATTTTATTGCTTCCTTCAAGGCTTCACTTAATAATCCCAGTGAGTCGATCCTCAGCCCTTCAGAATGGATTTCATTTGTTCTTTTTTTCGCTGATTCATCTTCCTCCCTCACATCTGTTCTCATATGAGGAAAAAAAGAAAAAAGAAAATCCACTCGATGGTGTTTCACTACTGCTCATTTATAATAAACATAGTCATCATCATCATTATCATCGTCATCCCTTAGCTCTTTGTCGATCACAGCCCTTCACCTCACTCCTGTCAAGCAGGGGCGTACTTAAAGCATTTTGCACCCGGGGCGGATCTTACCTTTGGCGCCCCTCCCCATAAAGAAACACTTCCAAGCATATTGTTAACATTACGTACGTCCGATGGAAACCCCTCCTGGCTGTCCCCCGGGGCAGACCCCCCCCCAGCACCCCCTTAGTACGCCACAGCTACTCAAGTCCTTCTGTCCTGTGCCATCTGTTCAAAGTCTTCCTCTGTCATCATTATACCTATCACGCTTATCTCCATTTCCCTTTTCCACATGTTTTTGTTGTCTCCTCCTATTTGTATTGCCCTCTCGCTTAGGGTGATCATATTATTATTTTTTTAAAGGAGGACATTTTCTAACTTTGTGACTAAAAAGGAGGACAAAGGGGGTGGGGGGGGGGACATTTTTAAGAAAAGGAGGACAAAAACGAGGACACATTAATTTCACTAATTTAATACATTTATGTCAAGAATAATGATAAAATATATAGAAATACTTCAACGAAATAAACATTTTCTACATAATATGCATGTTTTAATAAATTTCCTTCAAGTATTATTTTTTCAACATCGCTAAATATTCAGTCTTTAAAACTGTACTTTTCACTCGACATTATTGTTCTCAGAAAGTCTGAATTTCCAACAAAAGACTCGCGTGACTCTGTACAAGAAACATTCTTATAATTGTATTGAACTTGTCATATTCCTTAAATACATTCAACCGTGAATCGGTTGCTGTGCTTTGTCCACTGACTTTCCATTAAAGAAAAAAGCCGGTCAATATTAGCATTATGTCTTGGAACTGTCAAATAATATTGAGCAATTAGCAGTGCTGTAGTTCAGTAACTCTACATTTCTTGATTGTTCAAAGAATTTGGTCCACTTTTCAGGTGCCAGTAATTTAATAAAAGTATTATCATTCAGATTGTAGTATTACTTACTCAATGAACAACAAGAATAATACTAAAATTTCAGTCGATTGAGGTTAGTTGTATCATATCATTGTAGTGGTGTTTGATGGTATTGTAGGATGGTGTTATTACTAAATGTAAATTGTATGAGGCCAGCTGTGAAGGCTCCTGAGATAAAATGTAGTGGTGAATTGTCAGAAGGCCTTTCTTGCTACCACTACGACCTCACACTTAATTTTTTTTAATGAATGTGGCTACGTAAAGTGTCTAGGGTTATGATATGTAGTGTGGTGTAATGGATTATAAATATACCCACAGATATTAACAAGACTAATAATATTAATAAATGTTAAAATACACTGAACTAACTCACGTGTGTAAAAATTTTTGATATAAGTATATTACATTTATTTTGTTCTGTGTCAATTTTTTTAGGTTGACCAGAACTTAAAAGGATTTAGAGATTATGAAAAGAAATGCATAGAATATTATATCATAAATGCAATAGTGTACATATATATGTACTATACTAGTTAGTTTTATTAAAATGTTCTAGTATTCATCTACTTGGGAGGATAGTACTGTTTGTGCTGTTGGGGTGGCCTCATCACACCTGTCTATATTGACTACACAGTGTCCAGAAAATGGTGGGAATTTTTATGGGGTTCTTAGTAACTAAAGGGCGTTGGTGAAAGTCCAGCAGACCAGAGGCTCACTCATCTGGTAGTTGTCGCTCTGGTGCTGAAATCAGGTGGTCCCACCTCTCCGTGCTGGCGGGCAATAATGGTGGTCTCTGTCACAAATACTGCACAGATACACTCGAGTAAAGTCACCAACTGAATAGACCCTGCTTTGTTGACGACAGAAACTCGCAGCTCTGCAATCAAAGTATGGGCCATGTGTCAAAATCTATTCTCTACCCACGTCTGGACACAACAGTGACACAACAACCACATCATACAGACAGGTCAGATCTCTCTGACCAAACAGCACATTTACCATGGTGGTTTTACATCAGATAGATCCTCCCAGACCATAGATCCTGAAAAATGTTTATTAGTTTTCGGCCCTAAAAAGAGGATAGGTAATATGTATCATTATTCTCAACACTTGATCTGTCTTGCATAATCCTTGCTGGAGTTTATGTACATTGTTGGTCCCTAGACCCTGACTAGGGCGGGGGGTCTAGAGCAAATCCCTACTTGTTTGTAAGGCTAGATTTCGATATGGCAGTATCAAATCACTCAAACATGAAACAATATTCAAAATATATAAGGAAATAATTTCAATCTTACCAGATTATGAATAAATAACACAGAATTGCTAGCAAAACTCAGCTGAGCTGCTGGCTATAGTATGGCGTCCCTAAATTTATTTCACTTGCTTTCATATGGAATCACCACACTTTAAAATCTGTGTCTATCACTGAACAACTATTGAAGAATGGCCCCACTTTCGCGTCTGAGCGCTAATGATATGATTGTCTGTGGCCAATCACTGCCTCGGTTTATTTTAAATTTCAAATTTCCTACCATAAAGTCATTTCAGTCATGCTTCAGTCAAGTATGGATGTTTATCTGTTAGTCTGTCCGTCTCTACTTGTGTTTCTAAAAAAAAATGTGCTTGATTTTTGAACCAACCTTTCTCTCCCCTCCAAAATTTTGTCGTTAAAAGTTATATTTAGACACAGCTACCGCTCAAAAACCCTCTCCTCCATACTAAGTAAATTTGAACACCTGCGTCCAAGGTCGTGTTTTTGTGTGCAAATTGCGACACTTTTTTATTCAACACAGTCTGTCGATGAGGTGAACTACACTGTCTTTTGTCATTATCTTCAATATTATCTATCCGTTTGTAAAATTAAGACCATCTTAGTTCACTGCTCAGAATAGGCCATCCGGCCAGCTAATTTTTATATTCCTAACATTAATATTAAGAAAAAAATTACTTTTTAATTTTTGTAATATTCCTAACATCTGCGTTTTACCGCTCCATTCAAATCAAAAGCTTGGTATCGCAAAACGTCCAATTCCGTACCTCGTGTCAATTTGGGGGACGTGATTTTTTTCTTTCCTCCATCCCCCCATTGCGTCTCCTTAGCCTTTCCAGTCATATTTTTTTTCTTTTTGATCCGCCGTTCCCCTCCTGTCTAGCAAGTCAATTATTATGGAGGATGATGACCCGCGGTCTAGGCGATCATGTACATCAGCAGCCTACGCATTATGTTTTTATCCTTAAATGTTATCTTTGGAGGGATTTTACCGTTGTATCTCTGTCAATTTCACTACACATCTCCCCACTTGAAAACATGCCTATGGCAAGTTCCAAAACCAGCGATACACATAGGTAAAATTACTCCTCACGTCTGCCACTACTCTAATTTTGATCACAGGGGTGCCGACTGAGGAAATCTGCACCGACATTCAATTTTGCCTGGGATATATTGGATACTAAACTGATAAGGTTGAAGCAATAAAGACCACCTCAGCAATCTTGCGTTTTCATGCTTAGCCTGAGACAAGAACACGAGAGGCTGATGGTCCGTCTCCACCACAAATGTCCTACCATACAGATAGATTTGAAACTTCTTTATTGCCCAGATTAATGCTAAACATTCCTTTTCGCTTGTGGAGTATCCTTGTTCCGCCTTATTCAATTTGCGGCTTGCATAAGCGACTGGTTTAAGTTCCCCATCAGGTGAAGATGATCTTTGCAACAAAGCCCCTCCTAGTCCTACATTACTTGCATCGGTTCTTAAGACAAAGTCCTGTGTCAAATCAGGCAGTTTGAGAATAGGCTTGCTAGTGAGTTTTTCCTTTAACTCTTGGAACGCTAGTTCACATTGTGCAGTCCAAATAATTTTATCTGGAAGTCCCTTGCGAGTCAGATCAGTCAGAGGAGCACAAATAGCGTTAAAATTTTTGATGTATTTCTGATAAAATCCGCATAACGACACGAATGATCGCACGTCCTTTTTTGTTTGCGGCCTAGGTGCTCTCTGCAGTTTTTCCAAATTCTTAGGATCAGGGGTCATATTACCCTGATATACCGTGTGTCCCAAGAATTCCAACTCTTTGCATCCAATACAACATTTTGTTGGCCTAGCAGTTAAGTTCGCCTCCCGAAGTCTATCAAACAACATCTCCAGAGCTTCAATGTGTTCTTCAAATGTCTCGGTGGCGACGAGAATATCATCCATGAAATTTGTGATACATGGGTTATTCAGGGGATCCAACAATTTTCGCATCATCCTTGAAAACACACTCGGAGCATTTTTCAGTCCGAATGGTAGCATATTGAATTCATAATGTCCATCCGAAGTGCTAAAAGCCAAATAAGGTCTCACTTCAGGCTTCACTGGGATCTGGTAATAGCCTTTACTAAGATCCACCTTTGAAAAGTATTTTGCCTTGTTCAGTCTGGCAAATAACTGTTTTGTGTCTGGTAATGGATCCACTTGTCCTTCTGTGACAGCATTCAGTTTCCTGTAATCTATGCACAGTCTGTGTTCCCCAGACGGTTTTCTCAACAAAACGACACTAGAACTAAAAGATGATTCACTGTGCGAAATAATCCCCTCCTTCAACAAATACTCTATTTCTTCCTTCAATGCCTTCTCCTTCGCGAACGGAATAGAATAGGCTCTCATACAGATTGGGTTTGAGTCTACCAGTTTCATGTCATACTGTAGCAAATTTGTATGGCCTGGTTTATCTGTTAATACATCTGTATGTTCCTCCAGAACTTGTTGAACTCTCTCCCTCTGGTTTTTAGTCAGGTGCTTACTGACTTTTACCTGTGCTGCTGTTTCACAAGGATGTAATGGGTATTCATGTGAGGTGAGTGGTTCCTTTTGCATCTGGGTTGCAATAGCCAAGGTCAATAAAGGGGTGCTTTCCTGGAGTGGTCTGTCCAGATACTTCTTTAACAGGTTTACATGATAAACTTTTTCCTTCCCCTTTTTGTCAATTTTATAGTTTGTTCTAGACACCTTCTCTAGAACCGTATATGGACCTTGCCAACCAATTTGTAATTTATTCTGGCTTCCGGGTAGTAGAAGCAGCACCTTCTCTCCGACTGCCAGTTCCCTGTCCTTTGCCTTCCTATTAAAATATGCTGCATGTTTCTTCCTGGCTTGTTTCAAATTATCATTTGCCAGTTTCCATCCAGCTTTCAAACGAGTGGTCAGTTCGTTCACATATTGATACGATGAGGTAACAGTCTCTTCCGCCTTCTCATCTGTCCAGGTCCTTAATAAAGCTTCTAAAGGACCTTTTATTGGCCTCCCAAATAGCAGAGTTGCGGGAGCCATCCCGGTTGAACTATGTGGTACCTCCCGGTACGCAAACAATGCGGCGGGCAGGAATTGATCCCACAGATCCGGTTTTTCGTGTGCCAGCTTTCTCAGGATAGAAATGAGAGTCCCATTGAACCTCTCTACCTGGCCGTTCCCTTGTGGATGGTACGGACTACAATGAAAGTGCCTGGCTTGAAATAGCTTAAAAACTTCTTCCGTTAGTTTCCCCTTGAACTGAGATCCATTATCCGTCAAGATTTGATGTGGGAATCCTAATCGGGTAAATATTGTAAGTAGTGCCTCTGCTACATGTTTTGAATCAATTGATGGCAGGGCTACCGCCTCTCCCCACATAGAACAAGTGTCCACCAGAGTAAGGATGTAACTGTTCCTCCTCTTGGTCCGAGTGAGAGGTCCTACAATATCCACTGCAACCCTCTCAAAAGGTGTTCCCACTATGGGCATTTCCCCTAGAGTTGCAGGAGCAGTCCAGTGCTTTGGAGCTACCCTTTGACATTCTGGGCAGGATTTGACATATCTTTTTATATCCTCCGTTATCCCTGGCCAGAAGTAATGACAAGCTATACGCTGTCCTGTGGCGCTGATCCCCATGTGACCACTGAAGGGAATCGCATGCCCGAGTTCCATCACTTTATCTCTATATGAAGTGGGAAGAACCAGCTGGTTGTGACCATTTGTTCCAGTTCCGGCCTTCCTGTATAAGAGTTTGTTCTTCATGAAATATTCCCCCTTGCTCGGAGGTGTGTGGCATTTGGGCAATTTTTTAAAACAGGGCTTGAGTGTCCTATCCTCAGCCTGCGCCTTCCTCATCTCCTCTGGATGAGCATTTATAGGTTCACCTTCTTCCTCCTTCTTCTGTGACCTGGTCTGCACTGTCGCCATTATCACAGGTTTCTCGGGATTCCCCAAGAAGACGTATCTACACCCCAATATCAGAGGGTAGATTGGTTCATCTATCACTGCTGCTCTGATTTCTCCTTCCACATAGCGAGTTTTTACCATTATCCTTGCGATGGGAAGTGTCATGAGTGGTATGTCCTTAGTCGCCCCTTGTATTTCCACTGTTTCTGTGGTATACTGACTTGGGTCCACTAGGCTAGACTTCACAACTGAATCATAATCCAAACCTGTATCATAAAGGCACCTTATGGTGACCCCATTACAAATAACATCCTCACAAACTGGGGGGTGATAAGGTTCCTGTTGTCCCTTAGGATTAACCTTTAATCTTTGCGTCCCCGACTTCATTGCAGCAATGTTTGAAGGTTTCCTTCTACAAAATTCGGTGTTATGGTTATCCTTCTTGCACCATTTACACCATCTTTTTCCTTGGTTCAACGGTTTTCTTTCATTGAACTTTTGGTCATTGAACTGTGAGTTTCTGTCGCGATAGTCATTTCTTGGCCGCTCAAAGTTTGTCCTACCTTTATTTCCCTGCTCTCTAGTATCAAATTTATTAAATTGCTGTGGAGCTTTAAAATTGTCTATGTGCTTCTTCTTAGCACCACTTACCTCTGCCTGAGCTGCCTGATACCTCTCAGCAACATTTAAAATTTCCCCCAACTTCTCTGCACCTTGTTCCATGAGAAATTTTCTCATGTCTGGAGCCATGGACTCTCTCAATTGCTCAATCATGATCATTTCTTTAAGATCTTGGGTCTTCCCCAGAGCCGTCCATTTCTCCAAATAGGTTTCTAGTCTAGCAGAGAATTGGTGGTATGTCTCCCCAGACAACAGTTTGCATTTCTAAATTTCTTACGATAAAATTCACCATTCTTCTCGTACCTTAATAACAAAGCCTGCTTTAACATGTCATAATTGTCTTGGTCTTCCCTGTTCATTTTAGCAAATACTTCATAAGAAGTACCCTCAATCCCTGTGATAGCTTTAAACTCCACCTCTCTCTCTCTAACCCATATGTAGTAGCTAATAACTCAAAACGTCCTAGGTACCCCTCTATGTCATCGTCTTTTTCAACAAAATGGTCTAAATGAAACCCCATAGCTGAGTTTGAGGCTCCCAGACTAGGCGTAGCATCTGAGGCAAAAGGGCTGGCACCATTTTCAGGAGCCGGGCCTTGTAATTCCAGCTCCCTTAGTCGTAATTCGTGCTCCCTCTGCAACCTTCTATCTTCTGCCTCCCTTTCGGCCTTTTTATCTTCTGCCTCCCTTTCGGCCTTTTTATCTTCTGCCTCCCTTTGCTGTCGTTTTTCTTCTGCCTCCCTTTGCTGTCGTTTTTCTTCTGCCTCAATCTGCAGCCTCTTAATTTCTCTATCAGCCTCAATTTGTAACCTCTTCTCTTCAGCTACCTTTCTATCTTCCCTTTCAATATATTTATCACATTCAGTCGTTACGTATTGAATTAAAATTTGACCATCCATTCCCATCTCCTTCGCGGTGAGCACAGCAGCTGATCTAAATTTTGCCAGCTCCGCCATACTTTTTAGACAATATAATAATATACAAGCTAAATCTCTAACCAGTAAATACACTAAGTACTTCTTATGACTATAGTCTAACTAATTCTAACTAACCAGTTAACTAATTAATTATTACTGGCTGTGAAGATTCACCAACTTTTATCTACAGGGACACTTTTAATGTTAAAGGGAATTTTACAATTTATTTCCCTACTCTTATTTCTCCCACCAGGAGATCCTAATCTTACTGTTGGGCTAATTATCCCTGGACAAGACCCCAATATTGTAGTGGTGTTTGATGGTATTGTATGATGGTGTTATTACTAAATGTAAATTGTATGAGGCCAGCTGTGAAGGCTCCTGAGATAAAATGTAGTGGTGAATTGTCAGAAGGCCTTTCTTGCTACCACTACGACCTCACACTTAATTTTTTTTTATGAATGTGGCTACGTAAAGTGTCTAGGGTTATGATATGTAGTGTGGTGTAATGGATTATAAATATACCCACAGATATTAACAAGACTAATAATATTAATAAATGTTAAAATACACTGAACTAACTCACGTGTGTAAAATTTTTTTGATATAAGTATATTACATTTATTTTGTTCTGTGTCAATTTTTTAGGTTGACCAGAACTTAAAAGGATTTAGAGATTATGAAAAGAAATGCATAGAATATTATATCATAAATGCAATAGTGTACATATATATGTACTATACTAGTTAGTTTTATTAAAATGTTCTAGTATTCATCTACTTGGGAGGATAGTACTGTTTGTGCTGTTGGGGTGGCCTCATCACACCTGTCTATATTGACTACACAGTGTCCAGAAAATGGTGGGAATCTTTATGGGGTTCTTAGTAACTAAAGGGCGTTGGTGAAAGTCCAGCAGACCAGAGGCTCACTCATCTGGTAGTTGTCGCTCTGGTGCTGAAATCAGGTGGTCCCACCTCTCCGTGCTGGCGGGCAATAATGGTGGTCTCTGTCACAAATACTGCACAGATACACTCGAGTAAAGTCACCAACTGAATAGACCCTGCTTTGTTGACGACAGAAACTCGCAGCTCTGCAATCAAAGTATGGGCCATGTGTCAAAATCTATTCTCTACCCACGTCTGGACACAACAGTGACACAACAACCACATCATACAGACAGGTCAGATCTCTCTGACCAAACAGCACATTTACCATGGTGGTTTTACATCAGATAGATCCTCCCAGACCATAGATCCTGAAAAATGTTTATTAGTTTTCGGCCCTAAAAGAGGATAGGTAATATGTATCATTATTCTCAACACTTGATCTGTCTTGCATAATCCTTGCTGGAGTTTATGTACATTGTTGGTCCCTAGACCCTGACTAGGGCGGGGGGTCTAGAGCAAATCCCTACTTGTTTGTAAGGCTAGATTTCGATATGGCAGTATCAAATCACTCAAACATGAAACAATATTCAAAATATATAAGGAAATAATTTCAATCTTACCAGATTATGAATAAATAACACAGAATTGCTAGCAAAACTCAGCTGAGCTGCTGGCTATAGTATGGCGTCCCTAAATTTATTTCACTTGCTTTCATATGGAATCACCACACTTTAAAATCTGTGTCTATCACTGAACAACTATTGAAGAATGGCCCCACTTTCGCGTCTGAGCGCTAATGATATGATTGTCTGTGGCCAATCACTGCCTCGGTTTATTTTAAATTTCAAATTTCCTACCATAAAGTCATTTCAGTCATGCTTCAGTCAAGTATGGATGTTTATCTGTTAGTCTGTCCGTCTCTACTTGTGTTTCTAAAAAAAATGTGCTTGATTTTTGAACCAACCTTTCTCTCCCCTCCAAAATTTTGTCGTTAAAAGTTATATTTAGACACAGCTACCGCTCAAAAACCCTCTCCTCCATACTAAGTAAATTTGAACACCTGCGTCCAAGGTCGTGTTTTTGTGTGCAAATTGCGACACTTTTTTATTCAACACAGTCTGTCGATGATGTGAACTACACTGTCTTTTGTCATTATCTTCAATATTATCTATCCGTTTGTAAAATTAAGACCATCTTAGTTCACTGCTCAGAATAGGCCATCCGGCCAGCTAATTTTTATATTCCTAACATTAATATTAAGAAAAAATTACTTTTTAATTTTTGTAATATTCCTAACATCTGCGTTTTACCGCTCCATTCAAATCAAAAGCCTGGTATCGCAAAACGTCCAATTCCGTACCTCGTGTCAATTTGGGGGACGTGATTTTTCTCCGTTTCCCCCCCAATTGCGTCTCCTTAGCCTTTCCAGTCATATTTTTTTTCTTTTTGATCCGCCGTTCCCCTCCTGTCTAGCAAGTCAATTATTATGGAGGATGATGACCCGCGGTCTAGGCGATCATGTACATCAGCAGCCTACGCATTATGTTTTTATCCTTAAATGTTATCTTTGGAGGGATTTTACCGTTGTATCTCTGTCAATTTCACTACAATCATAGTTCAAAGTTGAATAAAATAATGATGGATACCTTCTATCAAATCTGAACGGATGTCAACATGGCCAGATTTGTTCAAATTTTGATTGTTTTCTGAATTTTTTTTTTTTCCGCACCCACAAAAACAAAATAATAAAATTTGATTTTTTGTCTTCTTTTTCTAATTTTGTTAAAAAGCCGGACAAAATCACAATTTTCTTATAAAGCCGAACGGACGCGAAATTTTGATGTGGGAAGCCGGACAAATCCGGACACATGATCACCCTACAGTCTAGCGAAACTATAGTAATCACCAGAGGCGGAACTACTATGAAGCTTGAGCTTCAGGGCCCGCAAGTCATTTATTAGAATAGGCCTAATAAACAGATTATATCATTTGTCTTTTTGTTGCTTTTCAACACTTTTTTGTGTGTGTGGATAAAAAGGGTTTCTCCAAGAGTTCAAGCTCCAGGGCCCCAAAAATGTAGACCCGCCCCTGTTAAGAAAATTAGTGGAGCGTACTCTAGGAAAGTGAAGTGTTAGAGACTATACTATACTAGTGCAACGAAAGATTGGGTGACTAGTTCTTTCTGCCACTGTTAATCATAAACAACGTAAACGTGATTTCTGCTCTTAAATAGGACCTGGAACTTAGAGATAAACAGGTGTAAGTAGAGAACTGGCCAGTTGGCTGATGTAGCTGGGAACAAACCATTTGGTTGTGGTTGTCTTGTATCATTCTCCTATTTACAACTGTGCGGACTTGCTTATATTTGATTTCAGCGTCCGATTGGCAGAGTGGTTAGAGCGCTGGCCTTTCGCTGCAAAAGTGCCGGGTTCAAAACACGGTGGCCTCACGCTCCGGTCTACCCAGCTGTAAATAGGTACCTTACACTGCTCCCCAGTTATGGGATGTAAAGGCAGCGAGGAAGCAAACTGGTCACCCCCAACTAATAAAGCTAGGCTAGTAACATTTAAGTCTTTAACACTTCATTCCTCTATGGCAGTATCTGCTATAGGACTACGTTTACCTTTAGACCTTTTGTGTTATCCTTCCTACATATCTTCTTCATTTTAACCATCTTTGTGCCATGGACCACTATGGGTGTCTGGTGATGATCCCTTTTTCAGAAATTACGTACGTAAACGCATAATTAAAAAGTTTATACACTTTAGGTCATGTGTCGGCAACTCGGGAGCTTTTGGGATCTACTTTAGTATCACTGGGCCTTCTAAAGATCTATTATATATATATATATATATATATAATATATATATATATTATATATATATATATATATATATATATATATATATATATATATATATATATATATATATATATATATATATAACTCGAAAAGCAGCAGCTGGGAGACTTTTTCAGGCCATAAATCGAGGATTCCTCAGCAAGAGAGAGGTTGGTAAGAAAACGAAGATGGCTGTATACCTATGGCTCCACCTATGTCCCAGTCTTGACATATGGATGCGAGTCATGGGCAATGACTACAACCCACAAAAGCCAGATCCAAACCTCAGAAATGAGGTATCTGAGGAAAGTGGTTGAAGTAACAAGAAGAGACATGGTACGCAACCAGACGATACGTCAAGGCCTTAAATCCTACCCCCTGCAGACGCAAGTAGAACAGTCCCAATTAAGATGGTTTGGCCATGTCTGCAGAATGGGAGAAGATCGGCTACCACGACAAGCATGGGAAACAAAGAGCCAAGGATCCAGACCCACAGGACGACCCAGAGTCCGCTGGGAGGACAACATTAGACAATCGTTGAAAGACCGAGGACTAGAATGGAACCAGGCCAGGAGGAAGACAGCCGATAGGATAGCCTGGCGCTCTCTCTTCCAAACCTATACACCTCACGGTAGAAGGGGAACGACTAAGCAAGTTATATATATATATATATATATATATATATATATATATATATATATATATATATATATATATATATATATTATATATATATATATATATATATATATATATTTATTTATATATATATATATATATATATATATATATACGAGGGACGGTCAAAAAGTAATGCCTCGTAATTTTTAATTTCATTCAATAGGCAAGAAAACAGATAAAATTCACATTGAAATGTAGCCCCAAGTCTGAACTTCAAAAATTTATTTCTCAATGTAGTCTCCGTTATTTGTTACAGTTTTTGTCCATCTTCTCACAAGGGCATGTATCCCCGCACGATAAAAATGTGTGTCCTTTTTCCTAAACCACTGGCGTACGGCGCGTTTAAGGGTCTCGGTGTCCTCAAAGTGATGTCCGCGAAGATCTTCTTTCGGTGGTCCAAACAGATGGAAGTCAGAAGGTGCAATATCGGGATTGTAAGGGGGATGTGGTAATAATGTCCAGCCAAATTCTGCAATCGCGTCAATGGTGCGTTTAGCGGTGTGTGGCGTGGCATTATCGTGCAACAGTAGTGCAGTTCTCTGATCTTTTAATGGGTAAAGTCGCCGAAGACGATCTCTAAGCTTCTTCAAAGTTTCAATGTAACGGTCTGCATTCACCGTGTTTCCCTGTTCCAAGAAGTCGAGAAGAATCACACCCTTCTCATCCCAAAACACGGAGGCCATAACTTTCCCTACAGATGGTGAACTTTTGAACTACTTTCTTGTCGGCGATGTTGTGTGATGCCATTCCATTGACTGCCTCTTGGATTCTGGTTCAAAAAAATGAACCCAAGTCTCATCACCTGTCACAATATTTGATAAAAACTCTTCTCCTTCAGTTTCGTAACGGTGCAGGAGGTTGATGGCTATGGTTTTCCTTGTTTCTTTAATGTCTGTCTGTCAACATTCTGGGTACCCACCGTGCACAAACTTTTGAATAACCCAGGTCTTTAATGATGTTCTGGACACTGCCTTTACTAATGGACAACATGGAAGAAAGTTCATCCAGTGTTACCCGACGGTCACCACGAATGATGCCATCAACTCGATGAATGTTGTGTGGAGCCACTGCGGTAGACGGACGGCCAGTCCGCTTTGCGTCAGCCATTGAGGATTGACCTATTTCAGCTTCGTCACAACGATGTACCCCACGTCGGACAGTGCTAACATCCACTGTTGAATCTCCATAAACATTCTTCAAACGTTCGTGGATGCGAATTGAGGTCTCGCCTTCAGCATTGAGGAATTCTATGACATAACGTTGTTTTAACCGAACATCTTTGGCAACCATTTTTAAACTGTTACAGTGGTGCCACGTGTTACTGAAACAGGTTGGTAGTGCTATACAGTGCAGAAGAATGTTTGAGGAATCCTGCTAAATTTACAAATTGCACGCCGATGCAGTATTTACATACATAAAAAATAGGAGGCATTACTTTTTGACCTTCCCTCGTATATATATATATATATATATATATATATATATATATATATATATATATATATATATATATATATATATACATATATATATATATATATATATTTTATATATATATATATATATATATATATATTATATATACATATACATATACATATACATATACATACATATATATACATTATATATATATATATATATATATATATATATATATATATATATATATATATATATATATATATATATATATATATATATATATATATATATATATATATATATATATATATATATATATATATATATAATACCTCACCACGTTTCACACTGATCCTGCAACCAATGGAAGAAAGGCAGGAAATGACAACCCTACAATGGCACTGTAATATTATATTCTCACGCTGCATGATTGTAATAGAACACACAAGCTAAACATAAATAACACACGGCATTATGTCGCATTTGTGCCGAGAAGCCACACGTGAATAATACAACATCCCAGCAGAACAGTGGGGTGTTTACAGCTGAATTAGGTTTTTCCAATCTGGCATCACTGGTTGCAGTAATGCTGTAATGGTCAGCGCAAGTTATTTCCGTCCCCTCCCCTTTATCCACGCTAAGGCGACTGGTTTATTTATGGTTTTACACCTTCATATATATAAAAAATAGATCTTCTTCTTTGATCCTTAGCAACCGACTGTCAATGCAGTCAGTGGCCTTCACGCCTGGTGGCGTCTTGTAGGGAAGCAACAAACTGCTTCCACTTTGTTCGGCCGGCGGCCATCCTTCGTACAGTGCTCCAGCTCTGATTCATTCTTTACATCTCGGCCCCCACAGTTCCCCGCTAAGTTGTTTTTGGTCGGCCTCCGTTTCGCTTTACTTCAGGGGTCCATAGCATAGCTGTTCTTGTGATGGCATCGGGGTCTCTTCTGAGGACGTGACCAACCCAACTCCGTCGTCTACCAGCTATGATGGTGTGCATGTCTACTTAGTTGCTCCGATGTGGCAAAATTTGTCTCCACCACAGTTGTAGAATCGATTACTGCAATGCGACGGTGTCTCTAAAAATTGCATGCAATCACTAAACGGGGAGCGAGAAGGGTCACAATGCATACAATAAGGCCACCTTGTTATTAAAGTGATCTGTGTTTTAGTTCCAAATTCTGAATGATGGTATAACGACCAGGATGGACGAATAGCGGAAAGACTTATATGTTTCGATTTGGGAAGATTGCCTCTATATTCACATATAAGTATTACGGCAGGAATGGTTTTGGAACGGAAGATAGCGAAAGTTGAAGGCATAAAATTTGGAGTTGATAGGGCCACTACACACTTTCGAGCGTTGTAGGAAAATGTTAAATGGTCAGACGAATAAGAAAGTTAGATGGAATAGTAGCTCTGGACTGTCCGGTTCTAACGAGATCTGAATGGACAGAATCGGATGGACAGAAGACTAGAACGACAAAGGAAGAGGTGGACCAGTTTGTACAGAAGTAACAATTTCATTCATCTTGCTAACAAATTAAACAGACCTAACACGCCTGTGATGTCATGCTCTCTCATCGGAACGCGTTGGCCAATAAAAAGGGGGAGCTCAATTTGAACGAGGACACTGAATAAAGTTTTGAAACAGACTGGACGCAGGACAGTGTTGCCACTACGCCTTTGCCATCTGCAGATGTGTGCAGCCTGCCAAGATATTAACGTCCAGTGTTTTTTTTTTTTTTCGTACGCCCGCTAATACTCGAGGTGAAATCTCAGGTTATTGTTAATGTCTAACCTGACATTGATTTTACGTGAGTATCCCTTTTCTTGTACAGAGACAGGTGTCCCTCGCCATTCAGGCAGATACTCGCCGATTTCGGAGGTACCCATTAGAGCTGGGTCGGCTCAGGAGCCGCCAATCCCTGGTCGACGACACTTCTTCAAATGTACTTGCCAGGTCTCGAGTTAATCCAGTCCAATTCCCGGTCGACGAAAAATCCTCAAATGCCGTCGCCCGGGTTTGACCCTGAATCACCCAGTCGCCAGAGCGGTGTTGTAACCACTACGCTAGCGCGGCTCCCATGTCCAGTGTAATTTCTGAAGTTTCAGGGTAAGATGAGTTATAAAAACTATCATGTATATATATATACATATTTCATTTATTGCAGATTATTATGTAATGTGTAATATCTGTGTGTAGATGCTAGGAATTGCATCAGTTTATTTAAATTTGTACCTGATGAGAAGGATGAAGCCTATGCAGGAAAAATATAAGGCCTGTCATTAACATTCGAAAGGATCAAGCTATAAAATATTTAAGGATGTACAGGAGTGAATAAACCAAGATGATTGTTAGTACATATAACTAATGAAAATGTTTAAGCTAGTATTGTACTACGGAAATGATGTCCTTGCTTACTATGAATTTATAACCTCGACATCTGATGACTGACTGATCTGACATCTGTGCTAGTCACATATAAATCTAGCCAGATACTAGCCAATACCGGTATGTTGTTTCAAGTTCAATTGACAATTCGATCCTACTGCCAACTATCAGAAGCCTGTGTACGTTCATCAGAGGCAATCCCACATACGTGCAGGAACAAAGAGCGAACTACAGCTGGTTCTTGGTACCCCACTGCTGGGTCTGCCAAGACTGATAATCTCCAGTGACAGTACAGTGTCATCAGTATCCAGGAACCAAGATAAGTGTTCTCTAAAGAAACTGACAGAAACTTATATGAAACACCAGCTAAAAAAGCTATAACAGTTTTCATATCTATTTCAAGTAGCAAATCCGATGATGACAATCGTGTGATAAAGTCAAAGGACTTAAAGAACAGTAATAATAGTAACAATAAAGCAAGTGGTTATTAACTTCACTAACCAAGAGAATAGTATTCCAGATTCTGAATTGAAAAGGACAGTACTACTGTTTAAAGTACCAAGTGACTCTATTTTGTAACACTATTTCTTCAATGAGGAAAGAACATTCCTACAATGATTCTAGATAAGAGATAACATTAATGTTGTGAATATTTTGTGAATAGTTTTATTACTCTTTTCCAAACAGCAGAACAAGAAAATTAATATAAATATTAAATTATTCATTAATTGTACCTGAGGACTTGTTTACTTCTTACCATTGTGTTTAAAGTTTTTATTCATTTCATTTATCCCCTAGCATTAATTTATAATAGGATAGTTGTGGGGAGGAGACACCTTAAATCCTGGTACTACTTCTTACCATCTGGGCCAGTGATTTTCACAGTCTGACTATTCCTATGACAACGATACTTACTTACTTAGTCGTTCCTCTTCTACCGTGAAGTGTAGAGGTTTGTAAGAGAGAGCGCCATACTATTCTATCGGCTGTCTTCCTCCTGGCTTGGTTCCCTTCTAGTCCTTGGTCCATCAAAGACTGACTAATGTTGTCCTCCCAGCGGACTTTGGGTCGTCTTGGAGGTCTGGATCCCTGGCTCTTAGTTTCATGACAATGATACACCAGTGCTTATTTCTAAGACTGGGGTATTGCTTGTAAGACCAGAACTCTTGACTGGCATTATATCCTTGTATCATCTGATACACCTGGATATTTTCTACTATTACATATATAACCAAAAACCTCTCGTTACATCCGAGTACGCAGTACTTGGTTGGTGATGGTATTCGGCAAAAAGATTCGGAGAATTTTCCTTATGCAGATTGTATGGAAAGATGACAATTTCGACATTTCTTTCTCTGTTACTCTGTAGCATTCCGCCTAATATAAATATAAATATATATGTGTGTGTGCGTGCGTGCGTGCGTGCGTGCGTGTGTGTGTGTGCGCGTAGTTTTAAAAAAAAGGGAGGTAGTGAACCTTACAAAGAAAAGATTGCGCGTTCCTATCTCATGAAGCTCACGAATATATTTTAGTAGCCAGCTCGAGAGTTGTCATTGGCAATGCGGAAAAAGTGCCTTTGCTCCCGGGGACACTCGATTTTAAATACCGGTGGGAGAGGCCTAGTCCCAACTTTCCTAGTTTAAACTGTCTTTCCCCCCCCGCCCCGAACCCACCCCCCCCCCCCCCCCCCCCCCCCCCCCCCCCCCCCCCCCCCCCCCTTTCCACCCAGTCGCCTAAAAGATCTACTAAATCATCCACTGGGATCTATCGGTAGACCAGGATCGACTGATTGTCGACCCTTAATTAGGTTATGTAGACATACCCCGTAGAACCCACTCACGAACCACTTGTGGGTCCGTGGATCACAAACTAAAAAGTCCTGTTCTAGCTGTTCGGTCGCTTCCATTACTATCTTCCATTTATCCTCTTCCGCACGAACACGTACATACGTGTCCCAATTTTTCTGTCAAACAAGAAATGTCACAATTCAGGAAGATGCCTACGTCAGCTAAACTGTCATTATGCATAGATTCTCATGTCAGAATAAAGAATCCCCTCATAACTCACGGCGCAGGCTGACCACCTCCACTCCCACATACGAGCTCGCAATGCTGTCACGTGGCTCCAGAGTTACAAAAAAAACAAGATGTCCATATTTGGTATCGATCCATTCTAAAAATGTACAAGATATTTAAGAGAACATTTCCTTCCACTGCACTGTTTCTTAGCAGCGTTCAGCGAAGCCCTGAGGGCATCTGCGAGAGGTCCTAACAGCACAGTCCTTCCTTTTATACCAAGTCTTTTCTTTGATTATGTGGTAACCAGCAAGCATACCCGTCAAAGCAATGACAAGTGGACAAAATTAAAGCTGATGTCTTAACATGTTAGCATCTACAGCATATATATAAAACTGAGAATTTTGACTGGAACTCATTTTGTTGATTCTGAACTGAAGTTATGTTATTAAGTATTTGTAAAGTTTTGAAATATAATTTTAATATTTTCCTACTTCTATTCAGGGCATGTAATTTTTCCACATTCACTGACAAGGGGAAACAATCCGACAGCAAACAAAAGAAATCAATAAATATACGCAATTATACGATATTTTACTAATGCTTTTATTACTTATTATTTTAAAATATAACAAATATACGCCGTCTGTTTTTAATTAAATGTTTAAAAAAATAAAATAAAATTGTGCCTCGTTTTGGCAAGTCGCGATCCTTTCAACTTAGACACTTTTATTTTAGAGCACACGTCCAAATACAAAAGACCTTGCCGTCTGGGTTTTTTTTAAATGTAATGTCAAAGACATACAAGTACTGCTAATTATTTTTACCTTCATACACCTGTGATTTAGCTTGTATTAAAAAGTGTCAAGATATCATCGATGTATACCGCTTTGGCTTTCGTGGCGCCCTTCAAGCGTATTACACAGGGATGTTTATCTTATTGATTAAGTGGCTTGCGTCTTCACATATTTACTTGAGTTTATCATCATTCTATTTGGCGGCATACTTCTGGTCAGCGGTCTACAGAATTGCCGGCACTTGAAGGGGTCTTGGATATCTACAAGTTTGAGAAAAAAATCTACACAGTTCAAACCAACGTGCACATTCTATTAAAACATTTTTTTTTAAAATTATGACAATGATGGGGATAATAAACAGAAGTTGCTGTCTAGAAAAAGAACACTACCAAAAAAAAAAAAAAAAAGGGTAAAGGTAGTCACATATGAGATACTGTCGTAGAGAAGTGAAGTGTTACAGATTTCGTTCTACTACGACGTGGAGTGACACGTTCCCTTCCTCCCTACCTTGGGCTTCCATAACAGCGTGATGCAACCAGGTTTTGGACCAGGTAGCTTTGCACCGAGAAGCATGCGTTCTAACCGCCCTACCACTCGACGCCCCTTAAAGAACAATATAAACCCCCCTTCAAAAACCGGTCTGCCGCTGAGCATGGTATTTTCTTCAGGAAAAAAAACAAAAAAAACATATTCTTTACATATACTGTCGAGTGTCTACGATGTCAATCAGTTCTTTATATTACAACATTCCGGCTGTGGAGCCGGGAGTCGGTGTTTTTTTTTAGTAGAGTCGGAGTCAAAGTCTGTAAAAAAAATGTCAGGACTCCGACTCCGAATTTTCTGCCACATGACTAGTAAAAAAACTGTAGTCGGAGTTAGGAGTCGGACTTCCAAATTTCAGGACTCCGACTCCGAATTTGTTGCCACATGACTAGTAAAAAACTGTAGTCGTAGTCAGGAGTCGGACTTCCAAATTTCAGGAGTCGGAGTAAGATAGTTTTTTTTTTTGCTGACTCCACAACCCTGCAATATTCACTAAAGAAACATTTTAAAAAATGAACTGGCCTATGAAACGACATGGGGTTGGCTACATCATCATGTAAGACAAAATGCTTCAGATACCACTGCTGCAAGAGCACATTAGAGCTTTAAATCAGGCTTCCTGCAAAGGAGGGGTGGGGGGAGAACTGTAGTGATGGCTCCTTACACCATACAGAGCCAAAAGGGAAATGGTGCTGATGAAGTGAAATGGGTTTTCGTTTGGACGCCTGAAAGTGCACTTTTTTTAAAAAAACGTGGAAAATAAAACATTTAACCTCGAGGCCAGCTCAGAATTTTCATAAAAGGAACTACATGGTAAAGTACATATTTATAAAAATAGAAACTTCGAAAGGCAAATCTGACAAGCATTCACATTAGACTTTCAAGAAAAAATCAAACGGGCCGGATAGATTTGATTTTCAAATTGTCTATTTCTTTAGAAGTACTTTACTACATAACACAACCCGTTTATGAACTCTCAGATTTTTACATAGTGTGTAAATTTTTACCTTATAAGCACTTCAAGGCAAATCTAAACATCAAATTTAATTTTTATTTTAATGATATTTTCACGTTCTATTTCTCCTTCCTTTCTTCGGACATCTGGAATGTTCGAACTATAATCGAAAAAGGAAAAACCGCACAGGTGGCAGCAGAAATTTAAGGCATCCAAAAAAAAAAAAAATAGAAACTATAAAACTGATACCCTGGAACTGTGCTAAAAAAAAAAGAAAAGAATGCAAAAGAAAAGAATAAACTGAGCACATGAGAGCCAGATAAGTGCCAATGGGACAAAAGATGAAAATAAGATGCTGGTTATGGACAAGGACACACATAATAAGGAAACCTGTTGATAGCATTGCCAGGCAGTCTTTGTTCTAGAATCCCTAGGGCAAAAGAAATAGAAGCAGACTGAAGAACAAACGGAGAAGAGAACTAGAGACAGAAATGAAAATGAGGAAGCCATGAAAAGACCTTGAGCTGATGGCACGCCACACGTGGACTTGGCATGTGTTTGTTGAAGGCCAATGCTCCTTGGGGAGCTAAAGGGTACTGACTGACTGAATTCCTTACGAGAAATTTTGATATTTTTCAGAGCCAAACGAAAGAAAGTGTTTCTTGTTATGAAAGATGTGATTCTAATGCTGTCAAAGGAAGAGAAAAACAGGCACTTATAAATTGGCAGATAATCGGCCATGCAAGAAGGAAGGCTCAACACCTTCCATCTACGGTGCCTACGCCACATCCTTGGCATTTCTTGGAAAGATAAAGTGACAAATGTCGAGGTGTTGTCACGTGTTGGCCTTCAAAGCATGTATACACTGTTTAGACAGCGAAGACTACGCTTGCTTGGCCATGTCCGCCGCATGGAAGATGGTCGCATCCCAAAAGATATCTTCTATGGCCAACTAACAGATGGCAGAAGAACAGTTGGGCCAGGAAAATAAGCAGCTGAGGGCTGTCACTTCAGGGGCGCATTCCCATAGTCAGTTATGACTGAAGAGGCTTTTATTATTATTATTATTAAATCAGCCATGACCAAGACTAATATTAGCAAAAGTCGAAACTGCGGAACTTCACCTGATAAAACAAAAGAATAGCGTAAGCTATGTCACGGTTAGTTCCGACTCAACACGTGCGGACTCCTAGTTCTGTCGAAATTAACCGAAGGACTCGGGAACAAATCAAGTGGAGAACTGCAATTAAGGTTATCTTCCAAAGGCAGCAAAAATAAATGCAAAAATAAGTAAATCATTACTTACATTCTGACCATGTTCGAACTCAAAATAAGACAATGTATTGACGTCAAGGTCTTAGAAAACACATCTGTATTATTTTCCTATCAAAACTGAAGTGGGAAACTTTGACCTCTCATCAACCGCAACTGCAGTCTGTAAATGCAATGAGCGCGCGACAACACCACAAAGACAACCTCAAAGGTCAAGATTGTGATAATTGCTTTTGAAGACGTGAGGGTAATACTTAACCTTTGAATCTACATTAACTGCTCTCGAGTCTGTAGGCAGGGAGGCGTAACCTGGTGAAGTCACCTTTTGGGTAATGTGGAGTTTCTTTGACATCGACTGTCCAGAATGACAAATATGCGTGAACTTTGCAAACACGCGCTGATTATTGTCAAACAAGTATAATTACCAATAAGTGAACACATGCAGCAGCAAAAATATATGCTAAGTCAAGTAGATTACCCTATACATCAATCAATCAATACCCTTTAGCCCCACAAAGAGCACAGACCTTCAACAAAAACATGTCAAGCCCCTGCTGTCGCGTGCTATCAACTCAAGGTCTTTTCCGTGTCTTTGCCATTTCTGTCTCCAGATCTTGTCTCCGTGTGTTTTCACTGTACCCCAACTTTCTTACGCTTGGGATTCCAGAACAAGGACTGCCTTGTAATGGTATCAACAGGTTTCCTAAATGTGTGTCCAATCCATCGCCAACATCCTCTTCTCATATCTTCTTCCACTGGTGATGTCCTGGTTCTTTTCATCAGTTCCGTGTTGGTGATTTGTTCGTACCATTTCAATAATTTTCTACGCAAGCAACCATTTATGAAAGTATGTAACCTCTTGGTTGTTGTTTTTGCTGTTCTCCATGTTTCAGACCCATACAAATTTAACGGCGAACGGTACCTCAATTGGCTGTGTGTGGTGTTCCCGGAAACGGGGATTCTCAGATCTGAGGCAGAGTTGCGTCTCGGCTCCAATGACGCTCACTGGTGAAGCCATCTCACAGCACTATTGAATGAATATGAGGTATAGAATACATATAGGCGTGAGGTAGCAGGGAAGCAAAAATTGCTTGCTGAAATTGGATGTGTCGGGCCTGTGGTAAAGTGGGATGATATAAATATTTATAGGGACTTAGTGTACTGACTGAGATCAGCTGTGAAGGTATCTGTATCTAATATGTGTAGTGTTTTACAGATAACCTTACTTACTGCCACATATTTATATCTCAGTCAGAATTATTCTGGAATATTGTGTTGGCAACGTTATATGTCTAGGGTTATGCAAATGATGAAGTGTAAGTCACCACAACAACAAACAGATAAACAATTTAATTATTCCACCATACTTGACAATACTGTGACACTCACAAACAGTCAACACTCTAGAAGACTATCTTAAAAGATTCAATGATAAATTTCAGATATATACAGATGTATTGATTTTTTTCTACAATAGTGATCCTGATTCAACTACACAGTGAACCAGGCAATATTATAACATGTAATTACAAATATTATGTACACAGTGATAAATGTGGTCTGTGCATTGACATACAATATTAGTAATCTATGTGTGTGAGTTGTGATGTGGTAATCTGAGGTAATACTGGTTTTGTTCTTCAAGATATGTTCTTATTGGTCATCATGACTGCCTGTGCTTGTGTATGTTGGAACTAGTATTGGAGATGGTCTCAGTTCCGAACATTAAAACAATTAATTGCCCCTCTTTAATTAAGTTAGTGTCATTTACGAGGGGTACATAGTGTTGAGCTCTTTTGGCCACAGTGGGCTTAACTTTCGTGATGGCGGCAGGCAAGGACTCCTCTGCTCGACTATTCACTGTTTCTGAAGACACCTCACTGGTTACTATAGGGACCCAAGAGTATGTTGTAGCCTCTGGATTCAGCAAACGCTCAGACCAGGTGCGGCTTCAATAACTAGGACCACAGTCCCAAAATTCAAGGAAATAAACACAGATACGTTGACCAGCACTGAATTTAGGCACAAATACTGGCACAAATTCCCATCTGCTTATGTTCCAGGCTTTTATTTAGCAAAAATATGAGCTGGCTTCAACGCACTGTTGCTTTATCAAGCTTATTTGAACTAGTGTTCTCGAACTAACGCTATCAATTAACTATATTAACAGACCTAACCAATCAGGCCATTTCTACCCCATCGTTTGAAAAAAAGTACTCTTACTTCCGTCTCCCTTGACAACAAAAGATAGCATTTATAGTCCGACTAATCGTGTTTAGCCTTACATATCATTCCATCCAATCAATTCAAATGTAACTTGTGGCCTATTTCCGTACAATGGTGGTTTAAAATTCTGCCACTGAGCGACTCCGAGTTTTTAGGTTGTCTGACACCCTCATTATTTTCTTTTGCCTATAATTTATTAATTCCTGGACTATTTGCGTAACACTTAACATATTCTGTGTCAGCAAGCCCTAAGGAATCCAAATATCTCAATCTAAGGGAGCTAGGTGGCTGCGTTCAAAATGTGCATTTTCTACCACCTCCTGTTCACTTCAATCCCCATGTGGTGTCTGGGTACTGTCATGTTTTCAAACGTAAATCCATCTAATGTCATCTTTCCTAATAAGCGTTTTCCAGGTTTTTTAAAACCTAACTCTGGGAAGGGTAGTGTTTTTATCACTGTCCGTCTGAAAAAAAGTTAGTGCATGTGGCCTTACACGCGTGATAGTAGTAATTGTATATCGCGTTACGCTTGTTGGGGGTGGCATTAATAGCGAGACGCGTGTTTAGTGTTCCATGCGTTCCTGATTTTCAGCCCTCCCTTCTTTCCATCCTACATCCATCTGTCCATTCGTAGTGTAATTAATTTAGGTCATACGCAGTGCGCCTCTCAATGTTTTTTCTTAGAAATGCAATACCCGTTTTAATGTGTTGTGGAAACGCTTGTATTATGCAGTGGCTTATATTTAACGTGGAAACGTTACAATTTGCAGACGAAGCATAAAACAAAGGGGATTTCGAGTACTGTCATTGTGACAGCACTGTTCTTTACCATTCTTCTTCCTTTTATAGAATTTCTTCTTCTTCTTTCGTTCGCTTGAAATATATTGTCTATATCTGCAATGTTGTTTCTTGTATAAACTTCACTGTCTTTTGTAGTTCATACAGAGGTCCATATAGTTTTGCTTCCAGTGTTGTTTCTCTGGGCCAGTGGGTTTGCCTCAATATATCATATTCGGGGCAATCTTGCAGTACGTGCTCCGCTGTCTGGGGTGCCTGTCCACATGTACACATGGCTGAATTGCCAATCTTGAATTTTGTATACATGTGGCTGCGGAGGCGGTTGTGTCCTGTTCTGAGGCGCAGAATGACTATTTGTTCTGATCTGTTCATAGCTTGGTAGTCATCCTGCGTTGATGTTGGTGGCTTTCTGATAGATTTGATCATCTTTTTCTTCTGATGGTACGTAACTGGTACATCCGGTTGTTCGTCTGCAGCACCTTCTTTAGCCAGTCCGTCTGCTCTCTCGTTTCCTGGTATTCCACAATGAGACGGTATCCACTGCATGGCGACCCTGCGCTGGTTGCACATTTCAGAAAGTAGGGCCTGTATAACTGGCAATTTTCTGGACTGAAGTGCTTGGAGTGCTGATCTTGCATCTGTCAGGAATACTACAGGCTGTGGACCGAGATTGGTGTTCAGTAGTTTCTCAGTTGCCACCTTGATTGCCTGGACTTCTGCATCATAGTTGTTACAGAATTTCCCCGTTGGTACTCTGACCGTATCCCTAGTGTTGTTTGGGTATTCTATGTACACTCCTGCTCCTCCATTCTTTACTGCATTCTGTGCTGACCCATCCGTGTATACTCGGACCCAGAGGTCCTGTGGGTATTCATCATCCAGGAAACTGAGAGTGACTGTCCTACGTTGCACGCTGTTCTGTTCATCCCTGTCGAATATTCCTTTCACTTTTGTGTGGATGTGTACTGGTAGTCCATGCTCCTCTCTCCAAGGGGTTTGTTCTGGCACAGACTTTAGGGGGCTGTTAACTTCAGGCAGGTCTGAGGTTTGTCTACGAAATCGTTTGGCCTGGTGGATAAAGCTGCTTCTTTTCAGTCGCCCCATTGCTAGGTTTTGGAATCTGTCCTTCATTGGATGGCTCGGCATACAGAGGAACTTTTCTGCCTGTGTTAGCACTTTCGTGTCTCTGCGTTCTCTCAGTGCTTGTATCCTCCCCATTTTTTCCATCTCCACTATAGGCGTTGATTTCATTGCCCCCGTGATGACCCTAAGCGCCTGGTTTTGCACCTTATCTAGCTCTTGTAATGTGGTGTTTGATGCTGGACACCACGCAGCTGACCCATATTCCAGGTGTGGTCGTATGCCCTGCTGGTAAACTTTACTAAGTATTTTCCCGCTGGCTCCCCATGTGGTTCCACTTAGTTTTCTCAGGATGGCTAGCTTCCTCCTGGCCTTTGTTGCTGCCTTGTTGATGTGCTGCTTCCATGTCAGCCTATCATCGAATGTAACTCCGAGATAGGTGGGTTGTTTATCTTCTCTCAGGAGCTCTTCGTTTATCTTGATGACACCAGCTTTTTGTTTGGGAGAGAGGGTGAAGAGCGTAGTGCTGCACTTGTCTGTGTTGATGCTGACACACCATCTATTTGCCCATGAGGTTAAGGCATCTATAGCTCTTTGTAGCTGTTTGGTGGCCACTGTTGCATGCTCATCTGTGCACCATATTACCAGGTCATCAGCGTACATTGCCACTTTCATTCCATGTGGTAGTTCAGCAACCAGGTCGTTGATGTAGACTAGGAAAAGTGTGGGGGACAGAACCCCTCCCTGAGGGACGCCATGACGCAGTAGAATTTTCTTACTCTTGAGGCCATCTAGTTGTACTCGGGCTCTTCTGTTATGCAAGTATGCTTTCACCCATTTGTACATCTTACCATTCACTCTACAATTTCTCAGTTTCTTCAGAAGCCCTTCTTTCCAAACCTTGTCAAATGCTTTCCTTAGATCTATCCATGCTGCTAGTACCAGTTTCTTATCTTGGAACGCATCCTCAATCTCTTGGGAAAGGTAAGTTGCCTGATCTTCGGTGGAATAACACTGCCTAAAGCCCGCCTGCTGTGGTACAAGAAGGTTTTCACTTTCAAGGTACCACTGTAGCCTGAGGTTGATGATACGTTCCATTGTTTTGCAGAGGCAGCTTGTAAGGCTGATTGGTCTGTAGCTGGAGGCAGTGGAACTGTCTTTTCCTGGTTTTAGGAGTGGTATCATGATTGCTTCCCTCCAGGTCTGTGGAACTCTGCCTGAGTTCCAACAGATATTGAAGATCTGCAGCAGCTTTGTTTTTGCTGCGGTTCCCAAGTTCTTAATCATTTCATTGGACACTCCATCAACTCCTGGCGACTTTCTCATTTTCAATTTGGATATTGCAAGCTCCAGTTCTCTGAATGTGATTGGTGCCTCCATAACTTCAGGTATGGTTCCATCTCGTCCTGCGTGTTGTTTCTCACGAGTCTCCTGTTGCTTCTCTGGGCTAACTTCGATGTTGTTGTCTTTAGCAAAGGAGTCTGCAAAGTGATCAGCTGCCTGTTTTCCCATGAGGATGTTTCCATCTTTGTACAGAGCAATCCTTGAGTTTCTCCCTGTACCTTCATCGTTAAGTTGCTTTACCAGCTTCCACAGTTTCCTCGTATCTCTTTCAAAGTTCAAGGACTCTGTTTTCTCCTTCCAGCTTCTTCGCCTGGCCTGCAACTTGGCCCTTTGAAATTTGGCCTTAGCTTGCTGGTAGTTATTGTGGTGTTCTTGGCATGGACTGGTCTCTGCCTGCTTTCGAGATGTTTCCACGTCATTGTGCAGCTGCTCTAGTTCACTATTCCAATATGGTTTGTAGTGCTTACGAGCCCCTCTAGGTATTGTTTCACGAGCAGCCTGTAATATGCATCTGCTGAATTCATCGACTAGCTTATTGATGTCTTTGTCTACAGTCAGATCTCTAGCCAGTATACTAGTACGGTGCTGGTACATTGTCCAGTCTGCCTTCTTGTAGTTCCACCTAGAGAGAGTGCTGCTCTCCTTGACAAGTTCATTTTCCACAATTAGGAAGACTGGCCGGTGGTCGCTGCCTCCAAGTTGTTTCCCTACAATGCGTGTGGTGTTCCACTCCAAGCTGGGTGAGTGGAATGCCAGGTCTGGTGTAGAGGTGGTGTGCCATGATCTCGAGTAGAAGGTTGGTGGGTCGATTGGCTGATTAATCAGGATAAGCCCATTGTCATCCTGCCAGTTTTCAAGCTCCTCACCTCTCCTGTCCATGTGATCATAGCCCCAGCTCTGTGAGTGGCTGTTGAAGTCTCCGCATACAATCAGTCTTTCTTTTGCTGGGATTGTATCTAGTGCCAGTGGGCGGTCGCTCGGACAGTAGTAGTTGAGCAGGTGGAATTCTGAACTTTCTGTCCTGAGATGAAGCATCTGGTATTCCGCCCCCTCCATATATGTTTCAAGCTGACATGCACTGATGTTATTCCTCACGAGTGTCAGTATTCCACCTTTTCGCCTGTCTATTCGGTCAGATCGGTAGCACTGGTAGCCTCTGATTTTGAAGGCTATGTCTTTGTTGAGGTGGGTTTCTTGCAAGCAACATACATTTACTTGCTCTTCATTCAAGATATTTTCGAGCTCTAATTTTTTGCTGTAGCCGTCTTTTTTACTATTGACGCCTTCAGCATTCCAGTGCATTATTTTAAATGGTCTTTTCTTTGCTTGGCCAGTAGCTCTATTCTCATGCCTCCTGGCTCCACGGGGCAACTGAGAAGGACCCCCAGTAGTAGGGGTTGGGCCCTTCCGAGGCAGAGGGCCCGGCACTGCGCCTGCCTGGGTGTCCATCACAGGGCGAATGCCATAACGTTTTGCAGATATAGGCATACTTCCCATAGCGCATGTGCGTGGCATCCTGATTGCTGTGGTGCGCCTCTTGGCTGGTTGCCTCCGTCTTCAGCACCTTGACTTGCTAGGGCAGACTGTGGTCTTGCTCGAGTCTAGGAGGGCCTGGCCAGTCTTGGTTTTTCAGCCGCTGATGGCTGTACTTGAGCCCCATCTCCACGTCAAGGAGCTGGCCTTGATGGGGTTTATAGAATTTATTTGTTAGGCTTTACATTTACTTTTTAATTTATATATGTGGATTAGAATTTCTCACGACAGGGCCGTAAGGCGCAGATATCGCAGCTCAGCTGTAAACTGTGACACAACGTACTTACCGCTCAAAACCAACGACCAGCACTAAGAGAGAGAGATATGGCTGACAGCAAACGCAAACACGCAACAACAACAGACCCATACAATAGGACCGACTTGACGTTAGATCATCACACATCAAGATTTAAAAAAAAAAAAAAAAGAGAATCTGAAACAGAGGAAAAACACACACAAAAAGAAGCAATATCGTTCCAGAAGCCGACTACAGCAATTATAAGTGACATTTCCCGCATGACAACCATTCGTAACTTCTCAACTATACGCTGATTATTGTCAAAAAAAAAAAAAAAAACCACGGATAAATACCATTATGTGAACAAATGCCGCGACCACAAATAAAATAAAAATGCCGAATTAAGTATATCATCATCCATCCACATAAAGTAAGAAAGAAGCAGAAACAGAAAAAAAAATTATTTTGGAAACCTCAACACAGCAATTCCAAGTGACCTTTTTGTCATTTCAACTATGTGTATGTTCGCAAATACGCACTCATGTACAAAGGTAGTTTCATAGCAGATAGTGCCGTTGGGGAGTAAAGTGTTAAAGACTTCACTATACCAGGCCCAGCTTCCAGAGACGGGTGACCAGTTCCAGTCCCAGCTGTTTTTGCTTTCCCTAACTCAAGAGCAGAGCCATGTATCCATTCACATCTGGGTAGACATCTTGTGTCGCTACCAGGTTTCAATCCCGGAAACTCATAACTTTGCCGCCGAAAAGCCGGCACTCTAACCGATTAGCCTATCGGATGCACGTGACATTATTTAAACTGGTGAAACAGGAAGACGTTTATCCCAAAGATTTCGTGAACATTTGACAGACATTTCTCACATGGCTGGCTTATCAACCTTTTGCTGTTCACTTTAATGGTCCTGGTCATTCTAGGATCTCGGACATTCAGGTGACAGTAATCCGCTTATGTCATGATGATGACAGGGCTCGGATTTCTTTGGGGAATCGTCTGATTTGCGAAAAAGGTTGTCTTTCTCCTTGTGAATTGAATGTCCAACATTGTTTTATTTAATTTATATATTCAGCGGCTGTTCATAAACACACCGTGCACAAGCACACCATTCGGTAAGTTTGATTTGCCCTATTTACATTAATTGGACAGGGGATATGATGTCACTTTCGCATATCGGTAACTGAACATATTATTTGGGCTTGAAAACACTATATCCTAATTATAACCCTTCAGAGGTTGAACGGGATATTTTACATCATCAATTTAAAAAATAAATGTATTTTTGTTATTCATTCGTGTTTTTTTTTCTTCTACTTGATGTTTGTGTTTGTTTAATATCTGTTTTTTAAATTTTTTTTAATTTGTAGTTCCTTACGTCACAATCTCCTTCGACATTTTCGACTTCCCGATTGGCCATTCTTCACCACAGGCTAACTGTTCACATTGTTTTATTGCATTGTCATGTCATTTTATTTTTCACATTCCTTTTTTGGCAAATTTGTTTGTTAGATTATTTGCGTTGATATTTCATTTCTGTTTTTTCTATTCTGTATTTTCACTTCCTTATTCGGTGTCATTTTATTCCTCGTGTTACCTTTTCTTCTTTCTGTTGTTTTTTTCTTTCTTCCTTTCTGTGTTGCTCATGTTATCTTCATTTTTTTGTTGTTGCAACACCTAATTGGCAGAGTTGTTTTCTTCTCTTACACTATGTTTTCTTGTCTTTGTCTCCTGTTTATGACTGTGGCTCACGAAGGGTTGACTCTGAAACGTTCAGGATTTGATTGTATCGCTCTACTGTCAAACTGAATCAATACCAATTTTTATTATTAATAAAAGTATCCCCTTCCGCCTCGTCAAAGGCGAACGCAATACCTTTATCTGCAGTTGTAATGTTCGGTTACATGAAGTGCAGTCGCGATTCTGTCAGAACATGGATTAACATACAAATTAATCAAATCCACATCCCCCTTTTTTTCCACGCTGTCTCCTTCCTAAAATCACACAATAACGTATAACTTACCTCACCTCTGGAAAACACTTACTTACTTAGTCGTTCCTCTTCTACCGTGAGGTGTAGAGGTTTGGAAGAGAGAGCGCCAGACTATTCTATCAGCTGTCTTCTTCCTGGCCTGGTTCCATTCTAGTCCTCGGTCCTTCAAAGATTGTCTAATGTTGTCCTCCCAGCGGACTCTGGGTCGTCCTGGAGGTCTGGATCCCTGGCTCTTTGTTTCCCATGCTTGTCGTGGTAGCCGATCTTCTCCCATTCTGCAGACATGGCCAAACCATCTTAGTTGGGACTGTTCTATTTGGGTCTGCAGCGGGTGGGATTTTAGGCCTTGACGTATCGTCTGGTTGCGGACCATGTCTCTTCTTGTTACTTCAACCACCTTCCTCAGATACCTCATTTCTGAGGTTTGGATCTGGCTTTTGTGGGTTGTAGTCATTGCCCATGACTCGCATCCATATGTCAAGACTGGGACATAGGTGGAGCGGTATACAGCCATCTTCGTTTTCTTACCAACCTCTTTCTTGCTGAGGAATCCTCGATTTATGGCCTGATAAAGTCTCCCAGCCGCTGCTTTTCGAGTGGCCAACTCTTCTTTGATGCCCCCCTTTCGGTCTATAATAGCTCCGAGATATTTAAAGTGGTCGACCTGCTCCAGGACCTGTTCTCCCAACTTAATCTGATGTTTTCTTTCTTCTCGTGATATCACCATGGATTTTGTTTTAGAGCTGCTTATGACCATCCCTCTCTTCTCCAGCTCTTCCTTCCAGACTTGCAGGTTGGATTGGAGATGTGTCTCTGATTTAGCAATCAGGACAACATCATCAGCAAATGCTAGCTCTGAAATACAGACCTGTCTCATCTTCCAGTACCCCACTGAATACTTTCTTGTTCTCTCCTTACATGCCTTGATGACATCGTCCATGAGAAGTATGAAAAGATAAGGTGACAGGATATCGCCTTGTCTTACACCAGTGGTGGTCTTGAACTCTTCTGACTTATAGTTTGCTGTCCTCACATAATTTCTGCAAGACTTGTAGAAGCTCTGTATAGCATGTATCAGAGGTGCTGGAATGTTCTTCCTTGCCAAACAGTCCCAAAGTTACCTCTGGAAAATACCTAGTGAAACACAGAAACACACCCAAAAAAAAAAAATAACCGGAGTCACATTTTTTTTAAAAACAAACGAAGGAAACGCGGACTAGCCAAAGCCAGTTTCTGTCAATATTATAATTTGTTTAAAACAAGTCATCTTAACTGAGCTCTCGTTGGCAGTCAAGCCCAGGAACGGAAAACAATATTTGAATTAGACGAAAACAGCAAAGTATTTCCGCAAAACTAGTAAATAGGTCACAGCGACATTACACAACAAAAAAGCGCTGATCAAACAAGGCATGGCACAAAACACAAGTACTGTTCCACGGCGGCAAAGATGTGTCTGTGGTAATAGAGGATGTGTATGCGGTAATAGAGGATGTGTATGTGGTAATAGAGGATGTGTCTGTGGTAATAGAGGATGTGTATGTGGTAATAGAGGATGTGTATGTGGTAATAGAGGATGTGTCTGTGGTAATAGAGGATGTGTATGTGGTAATAGAGGATGTGTCTGTGGTAATAGAGGATGTGTCTGTGGTAATAGAGGATGTGTATGTGGTAATAGAGGATGTGTATTACTTGGGGACAAATGAGGTTGTACAGAATAGTAACACTGGACCTTATCGTGCATGTCGTAGACAGTAACTACGGAGAGGTGGACACGGGCAGGCTGTCACACGTCTGTGGAAACTATGAGCTATAGAAAAAACGCCAAGGACAACACGAATAACTCATCCAAAGCAAACAATTCAAATAATTCTTCTTTAGAATTCTTCATCTTCGCATTGACTGCGAAAAAGCGACAAGCTCGGCAGCCATAGTTAAACAACAACAACCCATTCAAGATGGAAGAAAGTTCTCTACTGATGAGGTGAACCGTACCATGCCCAAAAGAAGGCCAACTGATGAGGTGAACCGAACCATGCCCAAAGAAGGCCACAAGGAGTTTGGTCAGCTGACTCACCTTTTTTCCCACTAACAAAATCCCCACCTGGAATGTTCAATACACTAACCGAAAAAGAAAAACAATGCACTGGCGGCAGGAGAAAATAAGAAACTGGTATCGTTGGACGGAGCGAAACAAGAAGGCAACAGAAAAGTAATCATCAAAAACTTGCTATCCTCAAGACGTGAGGAAGTAAGCGCACACCACAATGAAGATGTGACTCTAATGCTGTCACTGGAAGAAATTAGAAGGTACTCACAGAAAGACAAGCACTCTGACCCCGACTAACATTAGCAACATTCAAAACTGCCACCAGGAAAATCCCCAGACTGGGCAATTGGAATATTAAAATACTAAAATGACAAGGAAGAAATGCACAGGCGGCAGTAGAAACTATAAAACTGTGCGATACAAGTAGGGAACAGATAAGTAATTGAACATACGATAAAACGTGCTTTCCTCAAGACATGAGGGGAAAAGAACAGCACACCATGATAAAGATGTGAATCTAATGCTGTCAAAGGAAGCAATAGAAGGCACTCACAAAAAGGTAAGCATTTTGACCCAGACATTTGACATGATTAGCAACATTCTAAACTGCCAAAATGAAAATAAAGGGCAAACATCATCTAATGTTGTGCACCAACTAGTGTTTCTGGTTCGGAAATTTGGATCAGTCGAGTCCGGTGGAAAAAATAGACGGGACACGGGACATGTTGACAATTATTTGTATTTATAAAAATCGTATAATTGAATAGATTTATGAAACACGCATCTTTTCTCGCTTACTTATGCTTGTATTTTGTTTAGCGCATAAATAAATCAAGTTAAAACAAGAAACAATTTGCTCATAATGGACGCAGTTCAGGTCAGTTTGGGTACAACAGATGCACTTCATATTTTCTGATCTGTTTCTGTTTTCTAATTGGAAAACAAAAATATTTACGTTTCGAATAACCATTTAGCCGAAGAAATGCTGGAAGCTCTTCTAAAACAGAATCAAAGAACAACAAGAGTAGACAATTATTACCCTATTCATGTACCTCCAAAATCCAGAGAGCATAAAAAAGAAGCACATTTTCCTTTCTGTTCAAAGCTATGTTATATTCTTTCACAGAAAATATGTATATCCTAAAGTTCTCAGCGAAATTCCGTGAAACAAATAAGGCAAGATTCCCGCCACCTATCCGGGAAACTACGGAAAAGGTGTGCACTGCACAGCAGAAACTAAATTGCATACCCATCGAAAGAACACGCTCAGACACCAGCTTTTGCGGGAATTTCTGGATTTTCCCCCATATATATTACAAACACTGCCTTGCTAAATCATCGCCGGTACGTATTTGCAGTTCTATCTTAGTTTTATACATGACAGCACAGAGTGAACAGAGTTAACAATGTATAGTCAAACAGATCTGTACAATACCCTATACATTGCTGTAGGTAAGAAATAACCACAAATAATAGTTTTAGGAGGTTAAAAGGTATCTGACAGGGACACCTGTCCCACTTCACCCAAATAATTATTGATACTTCGGCCGATTTAGTCGCCCAAGTCGATACGCCACTAAATAATAATTCAGAGTCGCAGTTATAAAAGTTGTACCGTTTTTGGAATTGTGGTGTGTGTGTCTTTTTTATTTTATTGTTAGTTTGACCACAAAGATCCATTGAAGGCCAGACAGACTGGAAATGAATGAAACCAGTACAGGGATAAAGAGTGCTGTTATCAGGACATGCAACAGAAATTGCATTTCGTAACTAATTCCCGTCTTTTTTGGCGAGTTACTTCCTCTTATGTGAAAAAAGAATTTGACACAAGACGTCAAACTATAACGGACAAAATTAGAAGTAAAAATATTGCGTCATCGATGAGTGACCTAAATGCAAAGATAGGAACAGATAAAAGCAGCCCTGAAGGGATTACGGGAAAACACGGAGTTGGGCAAAGAAAAAAAAATGTATAAGAATATATATGCAAAACTTCGCTTCCTTTCCCCCGCCAACTTCAGGAATCCAGCATTGGATTTCTGAACTGCCTATGGCATTATCATTATATTCTAACATTTTTAAAAATAATAAAAAAGAAGTCGAGTGGCAGAGTGCTTAGAGACCTCGCTTATCAAAGCAAGGAGTCGGGTTTGAAACCACGTATCGTCACGCTCCAATCTACCCAGCTTGTAATGGGTACCTGTCACTGCTCATGGAACTGACCATCCCATCTCATACAGCGGAGACGTACAACAGTGAAGTCTCTAACACTTCACTACCCTGCGGCAGTATCTGCTATGGAACTGCATCTAAAAAAATTAAAATTTTTTTTTAACAACAGAACAGAACCTGGCCAAACATGCGTCTGAGTAGGTAGACATTTATCGGTTTTAAAAAATGTAATCATTTACAACTTCATAACCGTCCACGCCCAAAGGAGCATAGGCCTTCAACAAACACATGCCAAGTCCTCCTGTCACGTGCCATCATCTCAAGTTCTTTCCACGGTCTCCTCGTCATTTTCACCTCTGTTTCCAGCTCTCTTCTCCATGTGCTTCTTGGTCTGCCTCTGCCTCTCTTGCCCTGGGGGTTCCAGAACAAGGACTGCCTTGTAATGCTATCAACAGGTTTCCTCAGTGTGTGTCCTATCCATCGCCATCGTCTTCTTCTCATCTCTTGTTCCACTGGCACTTGTCTAGTTCTTGTCATCAGTTCCACGTTGGTAACCTTGTCAAACCATTTCAATCCCTCTATTCTACGCAAGCACCCATTTATGAAAGTCTGTAGCTTTTTGGTTGTTGTCTTTGTTGTTCTCCATGTCTCAGAGCCATACAATAGGACTGACTTCACATTTGAGTTGAAGATTCTTATTTTCGTGTTGGGTCCTATTTCTCTTGTTCTCCATATATTTCCCAATGCAATGAAAGCTCCTCTTGCCTTTTGTATTCTTACTTTGATATCACTGTCTGTCCTGATAGAATTATATTACATTTATTTGTTCTGGATCAAGTTTTATGTTGACCAGAACTTTTCTTAAAAAAAGGATTTAAAAATTATGAAAGAAATGCATGGAATGTTACATAATAAATGCAAGAGTGTACATATATAAGTACTAGACTAGTTAGTTTTATTAAAATGTTCTAGTAGTCATCTACTTGGGAGGATAGTTAATGCTTGTGCTGTTGGGGTGGCCTCATCACACCTGTCTATATTGACTACACAGTGTCCAGTAAATTACAGGAATTTTATGGGGTATTAGTAACTAAAAGGCGTTGGTGAACTTCCAGCAGACCAGAGGCTCACTCAACTTTCATATGTAGCTCTGGTGCTGAAATCTGGTGGTCCCACCTCTCCGTGCTGGCGGGCAATAATAGTGGTCTCTGTCGCAACGTACTGCACAGATACACTCGAGTAAAATCACCAACTGAATGGACACCGCCTTGTTGACAACTGAAACTCACAGCTCTGCAATCAAAGTATTGGCTATGTGTCAAAATTATATTCTCTACCCACGTCTGGACACAACACGGACACAACAACCACATCATACAGACAGGTCAGATCTCTCTGACCAAACAGCACATTTACCATGGTGGTTTTACATCAGATAGGTCCTCCCAGACTATAGATTCTGAAAAATATTTATTACTTTCCTTCCTTAAAAGTGGATAGGTAATATGTTTCATTATTCTCAACACTTGATCTGTCTTTCCTAACCCTTGCTGGAGTTTATGTATATTGTTGGTCCCTAGACCCTGACTTGGGCGGGGGGTCTAGAGCAAATCCCTACTTGTTTGTAAGGCTAGATTATGATATGGCAGTATCAAATCACTCGAACATTAAACAATATTCAAAATATACAAAGAAATAATTTCAATCTTACCAGATTATGAATAAAGAACACAGAAATGCTAGCAAAACTCAGCTGAGCTGCTGGCTATAGTATGGCGTCCCTGAACTTATTTCACTTTCTTTCATTTGGAAATCACCACACTTTAAAATACTGTGTCTATCATCGAACAACTATTGAGGAATGGCCCCACTTGCGCGTCTGAGCGCAAATAAAATGATTGTCTGTGGCCAATCACTGCCTAGGTTTATTTCAAATTTCCTACCCTAAAGTCATTTCAGTCATGCTTCAGTCAAGTATGGATGTTTATCTGTTAGTCTGTCCGTCTCTACTTGTTTTTTTTTCAAAAACGTACTTGATTTTTGAACCAACCTTTCTCTCCCCTCCAAAATTTTGTCGTTAAAAGTTATATTTAGACACAGCTCCCACCAATGTCCCTTCGCTTCCCTACTAAGTAAATTTGAACACCTGCGTCTCAAGGTCGTGTTTTTTTGTGCAAATAGCGACACTTTTTATTCCATACAGTCTGTCGCTGATGTGAACAACACTGTCTTTTGTCATTATCTTCAATATTATCTATCCGTCTGTAAAATTAAGAACATATTAGTTCACTGCTCAGAATGGGCCATCCGGCCAGCTAATTTTTATATTCCTAACATTAATATTACGAAAAAGTTACTTTTTAATTTTTGTAATATTCCAAACATCTGCGTTCTGCCGCTGAATTCAAATCAAAGGCTTGGTATCGCAAAAGCGACCAATAAATGACTGTGGCGTAACATATCCAAGGTCCCTTCTGTCGAGTTCCTTACTTTATGTCAACTTGGGAAACGTGACTTTTCTCCGTTTCCCCCCCAATTGCGTCTCCTTAGCCTTTCTAGTCTCACGCAATCTTTCCAGTCATATTTTTTTCCTTTTTATCCGCCGTTCCCCTCCTGTCTAGCAAGTCAATTTTTATGGAGGGTGATGACCCGCGGTCTGGGCGATCATGTACTATCAGCAGCCTACGCATTATGTTTTTATCCTTACATGTTATCTTTGGAGGTATTTTACCGTTGTATCTCTGTCAATTTCACTACACCCTCCAACTTTGTCTATATTACTGCCAAGATATGTGTACGATTCTACATCTTGTATTGGTGTTTCTTCAAGTTCAACCCTGTTATCATTACCTGCATTTATTCTCATTATTTTTGTCTTTTCCCTGTGTATTTTCAGACCCAATTGCTGTGACCTCTCATCGAGTGTTTTCAATTTGTCCTGCATCTGATTACGGTTATGGGACAGAAGAGCCAAGTCATCAGCAAAATCCAGATCATCCAACTGCTTAGTCAGAGTCCACTGGATTCCATTTATGTTGTGTGTTGTTGATGATCTCATAACCCAGTCTATTGCTAGTAAGACAAGAAATGGAGACAAGAGGCATCCCTGTCGCACTCCTGTTCTTATCCCAAACGGTTCTGTAAGCTGTCCTTCGTGAAGAACTCTGCATGTCATGTCTTCATATGTTTTCTTTATCAAATTAATGATCTTCAGGAGAACTCCATAACGCCTCATCAATTTCCAAAGTGATTCTCTGTCTACACTGTCAAATGCCTTTTCGTAGTCCACAAATCCGATGTACAGTGGTGAATTCCATTCCATTTACAACTTGCCGGCACTTTATTGGGACAAGTCAAACTAAACATTACTACAAGCAGCTAGCAACACCAACAATATAAATGTTATTTTCCCCCCTTATGTTATAAACAACCACAACTGAAATGTCACTTTGACACAAAACTAAACCAGTTTTACTGTTACTGCCTGCAACCCTGACAAACACAGCTGTTTCTCTAACTTTTAAAAAAAAACCCAGAAAAAGTGCAACACTGCGTTATTCCTGTCGTAGGCTTTTTATAAATTTTCCTTTGCTTTCGCTAGCTATTTTCGTGATGTGACTTTTATCCACTTCTGAGTTATTCACCCACGCCAACGCCAACATAAAACGTCCTCTACGTCTGCTCAGACATTCAATAATGGCAAACGTACAAGAAACAAAATATGGCAGAAGAGGAGAAACTAGCAGACGGGAGCTTGAAATATACATGAAAACACAGGCGTGAAGTGGATCATTTTCTGGGAAGCGGCTTACTGAAAGGATCAATAGAATGTTACTCCAGTGCAGACAGGGAAGATAAAAATGACACAAGATAGAGGGCGGATATACCAGGCAGAAACTCAACATAAACGGCGATCTCATGTGGATGCCCGGCAAATTTTACCCGCTCTCGATTGTGGATCTTGACAAGTACTCACTCTAAACGCCGGTAATGCATGATTTATAGTTTTCAACATCGCGTCGGCACCACGAGAAGAACAGGATGACAGTGTAGCCTTATCCAAATCCATTTGAGGGAGAAACTGTATGCTGATAACCTGAGATGGAATTCCAGCGTAACAAGAGAGAAAGATGTGATTATTTGAGAGCGGACGAAGAAGTAGAACAACGTGTTAATCTCAGTTCTGCAAACCTGCAATTTAAAATTACAAAGAACGAGCTCTAAGTGTGACAAGCAGTAATTATAACTTCCTGGACTACATCATTTGTTTGCCTTAGTCCAGTAAGCTGACCAGACTTCAAGGTTTTTTATATTTGGACATGAGCACTAATATAACGGACTGTCAAGGTCAGGGGCAGACTGATGGTGATATGGTGTCACGGTTGGCTTAGAAAATTCTGGCACTCTGTCGGTTAAGACCATCCTGGTCTTTTAGTTCCTCTCATTTCTTACTATTTTTGTCTCTTGACAGCGGTAGATTGGGAAAACTGGCCTGTCATTTTGTAATTGGACAGGTTAACTCCCCTTTCCCTAGCGCGGGTGAGTGGGAGAATATCTTATGCCTTTTTATGTCTTCTGTCTGCTGGTCGGCATAAGTTGTAAGGCGACCAGGGACTCTTTTATTGCTGGTGGCGGCGACAGTCTTAGAATTCTTTGACACTGAGCTTGGTCAATGCACGCTCTTTCTGGTAGAACAGCGGCAGAATTCCAGTCTTTAAACCCGGGGAAAGCCGTTGCCTTTCATGTGACCGTGCAAGCTAGAAACTCTACGCCAGAATGTCGGTCCAGCTTTAGTATTGCTTTCATCCAGGTAACACGGGAAACCAAGTTCCCGGGGGCCTTGCGTCATTATTACGCACGCACCATGTTTTCGGAGACTTCGACTCGCAGGTGAGACGAACATCTGCACGCCTTAGCCTCCTATAATTGTGCAACTCATCTTGTCTCACAACGGGCTGATCACCCGTTTGCCAGTCACTTCGATTACGGAAACAACAGCAAATGGGTTGATTTGCCGTTGCCCTAAAGACGCCACTAGGCGTGATGGGAAACAATGGCAAAGAAAACCTATCTGCGGTTGCCCTAAGACGCCACTAGGCGTAATGGCCACTGACTGCTTTGACGGTCGGTGGCTAAGGACGGAAGAAGAAGAATCATCTTGTCTAGCACTTAATGTCTCCAGAATTCTCTACTGTAGAGTGGGCGTTGTTCAATAACTAGTACTGACGACCAGCTACAATGTTGGTGTGATTGGAATCCTTTTACATCTCGGCAAGAACCCTTAATTAAATAGATAGTGGGTGTATTAGGAACTTAGTCATAATCTTCATAAGGGGCTAACGCGTATAGTGTTAAGTTTTTTTCTATCACATATCATGACGGGAAAGTGAATAATTGTTAAGTTCGCTATCTACCACGAAACCAGGAAGATGTTGCCTATCAGTAACTTTTTTTGTTCGAAGGAAAGTAGGTGTGAGTTTATGTCTACTTAAATTGCTGCTACGAGTTCCTGTAAAGAATTTTCCTAGTGTTGTAAATAATTATGCTATATTGATGACTCTTAAGAGTATACTGTACAAACAACATATAGAGGTATACCCATGAGTACCTTTATAAGGTCTATTGTCATATGGCATATATGTAAATATTGTTGTTGGTTCAGTGGTTGTAACCCGATATGGGCCTTGTTGTGTTGTTATTAATTTTTGTGAAAGACGTCTTGCGGGCAGACATTTTCACGCAGGCCGGGTTGGGTCAAACTCAACCGGTCATCGGGTTTGTTTACATTCAAGCCTTAAACCCATTTACGTAATCCCTGTGTGCGTACGCCTGGTTTGCACAGAAACCGTCGTTCGAGCGGTCGATACAACGGGAAGGGGAGAGGTTTGTGTGTGTGAGTGGTTCAGCCGGCGCGGAATGGTTTGACTTTCCTAGCTAATGTGTAGGGGGAACGTACATTGTTCGTTACTGCAAACATTGCCTGATGTACTATGAACTATTGTAACCGTTGGAGTAGTGAAGAAGAAGAAAAATTGACTTCATTTATTTTTAGGAGATTGAGTTTCATTAACCGACTTTGGATTTACAGTCAAATGGAATTAATTAATAGAACGAGAAGGGGTAAGAGTAATGCTTACGTCCCTTGATAGCGATGTTTGTCTGACCTTGGGTGAGAATTCTAATGTTAAGTTTTTCTGTTTGGTTTTGTTTGAGTGAACTGGCCACGTGACTGTAAATTCACGTGTTTGGGTGAGTTGTTTGTGTGACTAAATGTTCTGGAAGGTTCGGAAACAGTTATCGTTGTAAATCGAAGTTGTAGATTAACTCTTAGTATACGAGCGGCCTTTTAGAAAGGCCGATGATCGATCCCCGTCAATAGCGAAAATGTATAGGTGAATGCATGTTTAAAACCACTGAATAATTTAGTTACGTGCATGATATAGGGGTTTCATTTCTTCACATTTTGATATATAACACTTTATGTTATCTTTATAAATAAATTATTTAGTGCAGATCGATCATCGGCCTTTCTAAAAGGCCGCTCGTATACTAAGAGTCAGTAGATCCCAGACGCGATAGCGGTTAGAAGCAAATTTGCTTTGAGTGTGATAATGGTAGAAGCTAAAGTGGCACTGAATTGAGAGTTTTCATCGGGTCGTTATGCCAAATGGTTTTTGGTTGTTTTCTGTGGCAACAGAAAAGAGACTATCGCCCAGACACTCAATCGCTGTTACGCCACAATTATGTACGACAGTTCGTTATTTATTATGGAGGACAAGATGCCAGTGTTCCCAGTGAGAGAGAAAATGTGTGCATTTTCAAAAACCCAAGTACGTTGAACATTTTAAGTATCATAGTCAATAGTGAAGTACAGTAGACTAGTTGACAGCCTAGTGAGCAGAAGATAGACTTGGTAAAGCATCATCCTTGGCGGTCAGGCCAGTTTCACTAAGATACGCCAAGACAGAAACAGAAGAAATATGTCAGAACATAAAGAGAAACAATGGCACATATGAAGAACTAGATGTCAAGTAAAATATTGACAACAGCGGTTCTCAAGCTATGACCACAAGAACTACTAGAGACATTATAAATACTGAAGCAGCAAGAGAAAGGAAGAGAGAGTAACACTGTATTAGAACCTACTGAATTTTACTGTACAAGTCTGCCAGCCTCAGTAGAAGGTTGGGCATATCATCTTTTCAACCGTTTGCTCACAGATGTAAATAAAAGTCTCGACGTTTAATATTCGCCTCTCATGTAAAATCATCCATCAACCGTTGAACACGTCGTTTTCAGCTGTCTTAGCATTTAGCAGCAACATATATACAACTAGTGCCTGTGACCAGCCCAACACTAGGCAGTAATAACGAATACAGCAAATCAACGAATACAGCAGATCAACAAATACAGCAGATCAACGGTAAATACAATGAAAGCACAAAAACAAAGGTACAACAGACAAAGAAAATTACGAGTAGGCAAATCAACGTCAAAATCATCAAAACTCAAGAGATCCTGCGTCAAAAGAAGTTTTTTTTTTAACCATCCCACGTAACCACTGGTGTAATCCAACAACACATGCATGTACAATCTGATGAAGTGTCATGACACACGCGCGAAGAAAAGTATAGCCAAAAGTACAGATTCAGATAACTCGGGAACATAGTGTGTAGTCAATTGTGCAATATTGATATAAAAGTAAAATTGTTATAGTAAGTCGAGAGACAGCCCTGAGAACAAGCAAGCAAGACACATTGTTGGATAATATAAACATTTTAGTATTTAGTTTAATTAGTTAGACAATAATTAGTTTATATATTTGTTTACATTTTACATTTATTTTATACATTTGTTTACATTTTTACAATCTTCAGTGTTGCCCATATATATTTTTGTGGAATATTGTTATACATATATTTGGTTTAAAGTGTATTGGGTAGTTGTATTCACTTTTCAGGACAGCCAGGACATTAACATAAATTTCTCTACAAGTATTTCCACGAACACTTCTCACAGGTGGTGCCAGCATGCAGCAATAACAGCCTACTTTAGGGGTAGACCCTAACATGGCTGCTATTTAGCACATAGTCAGGACCCTGGCTATAATTGATAGCAATGCTAAGTTCCAAAATATGAAATATCATAAGGCCATATGCAGGTAATCCTAAGTTATGTAGACAATCGTTACTAGATGTTCAGAGATATTGTTCTTCGATCAATGTCAAGCAGGAAGCGTTCAAGAAATTGGCGTACCTTTCCGCAGATGGACTGGTGACTAACATGATCAGGCTGAGAATGGAGAACTTCCCAAACGAAACGTGGGCAGAATTAAAGAAGGAGCTTATCAAAAGTTATTCTGAAATTACATACAGCTCCTATGCTTGGACGCTTCTTCGATGCATGTCAACAGGCACAGGAGTCGACACAAATGTTCAGTGACAGGTTATTGAGCCTGACAGAGGAAGCCTTCCTAGGACAGGACATTAATCAACATGAAGTTGAGAAACAACTTGTAGGGATATTTGTAGATGCATTGAATAGTACTCCGATGAAGTTACATTTACTTAGTACAGATCCTCAAAATCTGATAGAAGCGATTTCTCTAGCCTTAGCGGAGGAAAATGTGAGAATAAGGCTGGATCTCAGAATAGCAAGGACAGTAGCACGGGAAAAGCGCGAAGAAGAACCGATGGAGATAGGGCAGTGCCAGCAAAGAACAACATGGAGGCAGGAAAGAAGAAGACAAACATACGGTAGGCCAAGATATGAAGGACACAGGGAACTTGTATGTTTCGAGTGTAACAAGCCTGGTCATAAGTCGTATACATGTAGATACAGGCACCAAGAGCCACGACAGCCGGCAAGACGGGTCGAGACCTTCGGTAACACACACAATAAACATACAGTCGCCAGGTTGGGGGACTGCGTAGAATTCACCAGAACACAAACTCATAACAATTGCAGACTTAACCCGGACACCTACAGGATGTTCCGTCACGCATTTATGCACACTCAGGACAAAGGTCGGCGTAGGTACTGGAATGAGACCTTTGCTGACAGGAAAAACAACAAGTTTCAGAAGTGTAGAAGTGGCAAGGAATATCACCAGGAAAGGAAAACAAAGACGTCAAGCCCCCAGGTGTAAAGCCATGGCAGAGGAAAAACACCAGAGATAAATACAACACCAACAAAGGAGATGACAAACAACGTTGTGCAACAAGATATCCATATCATAAACAGAGATTTGGAAACATCGACGTATGGATAACTAAAGAAGAGAACAACAGAGCACAAGAATATGATAAGAAGTGTAAATGACATACATCAGATGGTAGAGAACCACACGTGTGTGGTAAAGTGGGATGTTATAAATATTTATAGGGGACTTAGTGTACTGACTGAGATCAGCTGTGAAGGTATCTGTATCTAATAGGTGTAGTGTTTTGCAGATAACCTTACTTGCTACCACATTATACCTCAGTCAGAATTATTCTGGAATATTGTGATGACTACGTTAAATGTCTAGGGTATGTATATGATGAAGTGTAAGTCACAACAACAACAGACAGATAAACAATTTAATTTATTCCACCACACTTGACAACACTGTGACACTCACACACATTTAACACTCTATAAGACTATCTTAAATGAGGCACTGGTAAATTTTCAAATAACAATATGTATTCAGTGCTGTCATGAATGTATATGTGTCCTGATTCAAATACAAAGTGAACCAGGAATCACAATCAATTGTAATTACAATTTATATGTACAGAATTTATCAATATGAACCTTGTAATGACATATTTTATTAATATTATCCTATGTGTGTCAGTTGTGTAGTGGTAATATGAGGTAATACTGGTTTTGTTTTTTCAAGCTATGTTGTTATTTGTCATCATGACTTCAAGTGTTTGTTTATCTTGGAAATAATATGGGGAAAAGTTCACAGTTCCTATCAATTTAAACACTGTATTTTCCCTCTGTTTTATTATAAAGTCAGATTTTGAGGGGGGGGCATAATGTTGAGCTCCTCTGGCCACAGACGCTTATCTTCCGTGATGGCGGCAGGAAAAGACTCCTCTGCTCGATAGCCTCCCTGTGTTCTGGAGACACCTCACTGGTCACTATCTGGACCCAGGAGTATGCTGTCAGCCTCTAGGTTCAGCAAAGCTCAGACCAGGTGCTGCTCAATAACTTTTGGACCACGGTCCCTGAAACAAGAAGGTTGTACCTCCTATTTCAGAACTAATTTATAATAAATTTCCAGACTGAACACAATTTTCACCAGTATACTCCTCCCTAATGGTTACTACGCCTCTGCAATTCCAGCATTATTTCTTTCTAGTCAATAAGATAGGTGTCAGTGAACTGTTTGGCAATTCCATGTAGTTTTACTTTCCTCCGACACCTTCTGTTCAGGTTGGAGCACTATATAGGCTTTACCTCATGTTCGCTACTGAACCACACATATATTTTAGACATAAATTATCAATTTACATTCAATTTTCATTAAAAGATATCAAATATTTCAAGCTTACCACAATTCATGGAATAATACACAGTTACGTTGACTGGCAATGAATATAGCACAATTTCGATCTGCCGATGTCCCAGGCTTTTATTTAGAAAAATATGCACTGGCGCTCAACGCACTGGTTCTTTAGTAAGTTTATTTGAAAATGTGGTGCTGACCTGACGCCTCTGATTGACTATATTGGCGGGTCTAACCAATCGTGCCATGTTTACACAGCTTTTCAAAAAAAAGTACCCTTACTCACGTTTCCCTAACAACAAAGAATCAATATTTATAGCCCGACTAATCGTGTTTAGCCTTACATTTACTTTCCGCCAATCAAATAGAAGGTAACATGGGGACCTATTTCCCGTACAATGGTGGTGTGAAAATCTGCCACTGAGCGATTCTGATTTTGGTGTTGTCTGACATCCCTCACTATTTCTTTTGGCTATAATTTGGTAATTCCTAGACTATTTGCGTAACGTTTAACATATTATTTGTCAGCAAGTCCTAAGGAACCCAAATATATAAATTTAATGGGGCTAAGGGGCTGCGTTCAAAATATGTATTTTCCAGGATAGTCGTGTAGTTTTTTTTTATTTTTTATGTTTAGAACCGCCACCTGTCCTGCTGTACTGTCAGACTAATGTCAGGATTTTAGACATAAAACAGTAGAATGTCATGTTTCCTAATAAGCGTTTTGTAAGTTTTTAAAAACTAACTCTCGTATGGGTAGTGTTGTTTATCACTGTCGATTTAAAAAAAGCTAGTGCTTGTGGCCTTACACGCGTGTTAGGGGTGGCATTAATTGTGTATCGCGAGACTGTGGTAGTATTGCCTGCGTTCCGGCTTTCAGCCCCTCCCTTTCTTTCTATCCTTAGTCCATCTGTCTTTCGTTTTTGGTAACTTAGTGTATAAAATGACATGAATGGAATTTTAAATCTAGGTCAGCTTGCGTATCTCAAGGTTTTTCTTAGAAATGCAGTACACGTTTTATTGAAGAAAGCGTGTAGTGATGCAGTAGGCTTTTACTATCAACGTGGAACGTTATATTTGCAGACGAATTAGAAAACAAGGGGGTTTTCGAGTACAGTCATTGTGACAGCACTGTTCTTTACCATTCTTCTTTCCTTTTATTGAATTTATTTGTTAGGCTTTACATTTACGTTTTAATTTATATATGTGGATTAGAATTTCACACGACAAATTCTCCCCACTTAAAACAGACGTTATATGTCAGTCTATAATTCTATATACACATAGAGAAATTTATTTTTTTTCCTGGAGTTTAGGGTGATTCTCATCACACGTCAGGTAATTTCAAAATAGGTTTGCTTGTGAGCTTTTCCTTCAATTCCTGGTAAGCCATTTCACATTGTGGTGTCCATGTAATTCGATCTGGATTTCCCTTACGTGTCAAATCAGTTAACAGTGCACATATGGAATTAAAGTTTTTGATATACTTCTGGTAGAAACCACATAATGAGACAAAGGATCTCACGTCTTTCTTGGTTTGTGGTCTCGGGGCTTTCTTTAGTTTCTCTAAATTCTTTGGGTCAGGGGTCATGTTTCCCTGATAAACTGTGTGTCCCAAGAATTCCAATTCTTTACATCCAACGCAACATTTGGTTGGTCGGGCTGTTAAATTCGCTTCCCTAAGTCGATTAAACAGCATGTTCAGAGAGTCAATGTGTTCCTCAAATGTTTCTGTTGCTATAAGGATATCATCCATGAAATTTGTGATACATGGATTATTCAGAGGGTCCAATAATTTTCTCATCATTCTAGAGAAGACACTAGGCGCATTCTTCAATCCAAATGGCAATCTGTTAAACTCATAGTGTCCCTCTGAGGTACTAAAAGCTAGGTATGGTCTAACCTCAGGCTTTACTGGAATCTGATAGTATCCTTTACTCAGATCCACTTTTGAGAAATATTTAGCTTTATTTAGCCTGGCAAACAACTGATTTGTATCCGGCAATGGATCCACCTGTCCTTCTGTAATAGCATTCAGTCTCCTGTAATCTATACAGAGTCTATGTTCTCCAGAGGGCTTCCTTAGGAGTACAACACCGGAACTATACGAAGATTCACTGTGTGAAATAATTCCTTCCTTCAACAAATAGTCTATCTCTTCCTTCAAAGCTTTCTCCTTAGCAAAAGGAATCGAATAGGGTTTCATACAGACAGGTGTGGGGTCTATCAGCTTCATATCATATTCCAATAGGTTTGTATGCCCTGGTCGGTCTGTTAACACCTCTGTATGATTATCTAGAACCTGTTGCACTCTCTCTTTCTGAGTTTTCGTTAAATGTGTACTGATTTTCACCTGTGCCACTGTCTCACAGGGGTGTAATGGATATTCAAATGATGAAAGTGGTTCCTTTTTCATCTCCATGGCGATGGACAAGGTCAACAAGTGTGTCTCTTCCTGATGTTCTCTTTCCAAATATTTCTTCAGGAGATTCACATGATAGATTTTTTCTTTCCCCTTCTTATCTATCTTATAATTGGTTCTAGACACCTTCTCTAGAACTGTATATGGGCCTTGCCATCCAATTTATAACTTATTCTGGCTACCGGGTAGAAGAAGCAGTACCTTCTCTCCCACAGCCAAATCTCTGTCTTTAGCTTTCCTGTTATAATAGGCAGCATGTTTCTTCCTGGCTTGTTTCAAATTTTCATTGGCAAATTTCCAGCCAGTTTTTAAACGAGTGGTCAGCTCATTCACATATTGGTATGAGGATGTAATATTTTCCTCTGCTTTTTCATCAGTCCACGTTCTTAACAGAGCTACATATGGACCTTTAATTTTGTGGACCTATTTGTCCATGCACAGGTATGGTCTCTTCCACTCGAAGCTCTATAGTGATGATTTTTCTTCCCAGAATTTTCATTCACAAAACGACCGCTACCAATTTTTCTTTTGGGGCTTTCTCCCCACTTAAAATTCTTGATGCGAGATTTCCTCTCTACATCCTCTTCCTCCAGTTTGTTTAAGTCCGATTGAGGGATTTTCGGCTTATCCTGGGGTAAGACATCTTTTTGCACTCTCTGCATAGTGGCCATTGTAAAACAGTTAAGTGAAGCTTGTCCGTGAAAAGGGGCTTCCCATTCCCTTTGGTCCACTTTATCAAATTTATACTTCTTTTTATTGTCAGGCCTAATTTTGCCCCTTGGCGTGTCCAGGTCCTGATCAATGTTCCCACTTGTGGGTGTTCCCTCATGTGCTATGCTACACCTTTCTACAAAATTCTCAATGTCCCATCTTGCCTTGGGCCAATAATAATTGTGAGCCACCTTTTGGATGATGGTACCTATTTTTTTCATGGTCCCCATCTGGTTTCACATGTAGGCTCCTTATTAATTCTGCCCTATATCTTTTAGGAAGTACCAGCTGTCCCTGACCTTTGGATCTAGCTCCAGTCTTCCTATACATAAACTTGTTTTTCATGTAAAAATCTCCCTTGCCTGGAGTTGTATGACAAGTTGACAATTTCCTGAAACAAGGCTTGAGGGTCTTATCCCCAGCCTGTGCCTTCCTCATCTCTTCTGGAGTGGTATCTAATAGAATATCCTCCTCCTTTCTTGAGGTCGACCTGACCTGAAGGGTGGCCATTACAATAGGGTTCCTTCTGCAACGGTCAGTGTCATGATTGTTCATCTTACAATTTTTACACCACCTTTTCCCTTGGTTGAAATATTTTCTTTTATCATATTTCCTTTCATCGAATTGTGGGGTTTTATTTTTATTGTCATACCGTGGCCTATCAAATTGGTGCTTACCTTTGTTTTGATCTCTAGGATCAAATTTATTAAAGTTCTGTGGTGCCCTAAAATTATCCACCTGTTTCTTTTTATTACCTGATACCTCTGCCTGAGCCGCTTGATACCTTTCTGCAACATTTAGCAACTCACCCAGCCTCTCTGCACCTTGTTCCATGAGAAACTTTCTCAGGTCTGGAGCCATGGACTCTCTTAGTTGTTCTATAAGGACCATTTCCTTAAGATCTTGGGTTTTCCCCAGAGAAGTCCATTTCTCCAAGTATGTCTCTAACCGTGCAGAGAACTGGTGATAGGTTTCACCTGACAGTAGTTTAGCATTCCTAAATTTTTTCCTATAAAATTCTGCGTTCTTTTCATATCTTAACAAAAGAGCCTGCTTTAACATGTCATAATTTTCCTGATCACCTCTGCTCATTTTGGCAAAAACTTCATAAGCTGCCCCACGAAGACCTTGAGATAACTTTAAGCTCCACCTTTCTCTCTCTAACCCATATGTGGTAGCTAATAGTTCATATCTATTTAGATAGCTCTCAATATCATCGTCTTTCTCAACAAAATGATCTAAATGAAAATTCATAGCTGAGGTTGAGGCTCCCTGACTAGCCGTGGCATCAGAGGTAAAGGGACTGGCACCATTTTCAGGAGCATGGCCTTGAAACTCAAACTCCCTTAGTCGTAACTCATGTTCCCTTTGTAATCTTTTATCTTCTGCTTCCCTTTCTGCAGCTAATCGCTTGTCTTCCCTTTCTGCAGCCAATCTTTTGTCTTCTCTTTCTGCCTCCAATTTCTTCGCCTCAGCCTCAATCTGCAACCTCTTAGTCTCAGCCTCTAACTTTCTTTCGGCCTCTTTTTCTAATCTTCTTTCTTCTCGTTCAATATATTTGTCACATTCAGCAGTGACATAAGCAATCATAATTTGCCCGTCCATTCCTAACTCTTTCGCAGTCTGTACAGCAGCAGATCGAAATTTTGCCAAGTCGGCCATTGTCTAACATGCAATTGTAAACAATTCAATCTTTCAATAATTATCTAAGGACACTACAGGCACTGAGAGCTCAACCTTATTTATTTCCACCCAAGGATACCTTTTAATTCTTTATTATTCCCAATATCTATAACAGGAGAAAGTTCAATATCCCGGACGAGCCCCCAATATATGTGGTAAAGTGGGATGTTATAAATATTTATAGGGGACTTAGTGTACTGACTGAATTCAGCTGTGAAGGTATCTGTATCTAATAGGTGTAGTGTTTTGCAGATAACCTTTCTTGCTACCACATTATACCTCAGTCAGAATTATTCTGGAATATTGTGATGACTACGTTAAATGTCTAGGGTATGTATGTTATGAAGTGTAAGTCACAACAACAACAGACAGATAAACAATTTAATTTATTCCACCACACTTGACAACACTGTGACACTCACACACATTTAACACTCTATAAGACTATCTTAAATGAGGCACTGGTAAATTTTCAAATATAAATATGTATTAATTACTTTCACTAATGTATGTGTCCTGATTCAAATACAAAGTGAACCAGGAATCACAATCAATTGTAATTACAATTTATATGTACAGAATTTATCAATATGAACCTTGTAATGACATATTTTATTAATATTATCCTATGTGTGTCAGTTGTGTAGTGGTAATATGAGGTAATACTGGTTTTGTTTTTTCAAGCTATGTTGTTATTTGTCATCATGACTTCAAGTGTTTGTTTATCTTAGAAATGATATGGGGAAAAGTTCACAGTTCCTATCAATTTAAACACTGTATTTTCCCTCTGTTTTATTATAAAGTCAGATTTTGAGGGGGGGGGGGGGCATAATGTTGAGCTCCTCTGGCCACAGACGCTTATCTTCCGTGATGGCGGCAGGAAAAGACTCCTCTGCTCGATAGCCTCCCTGTGTTCTAGAGACACCTCACTGGTCACTATCTGGACCCAGGAGTATGCTGTCAGCCTCTAGGTTCAGCAAAGCTCAGACCAGGTGCTGCTCAATATATATTGGCGGGTTACTAACCAATCGCCGATGCCATGTTTACACAGCTTTTCAAAAAAAAGTACCCTTTACTCACGTTTCCCTAACAACAAAGAATCAATATTTATAGCCCGACTAATCGTGTTTAGCCTTACATTTACTTTCCGCCAATCAAATAGGAGGTAACATGGGGACCTATTTCCCGTACAATGGTGGTGTGAAAATCTGCCACTGAGCGATTCTGATTTTGGTGTTGTCTGACATCCCTCACTATTTCTTTTGGCTATAATTTGTTAATTCCTAGACTATTTGCGTAACGTTTAACATATTATTTGTCAGCAAGTCCTAAGGAACCCAAATATATAAATTTAATGGGGCTAAGGGGCTGCGTTCAAAATATGTATTTTCCAGTATAGTCGTGTAGTTTTTTTTTATTTTTTATGTTTAGAACCGCCACCTGTCCTGCTGTACTGTCAGACTAATGTCAGGATTTTAGACATAAAACAGTAGAATGTCATGTTTCCTAATAAGCGTTTTGTAAGTTTTTAAAAACTAACTCTCGTATGGGTAGTGTTGTTTATCACTGTCGATTTGAAAAAAGCTAGTGCTTGTGGCCTTACACGCGTGTTGGGGGTGGCATTAATTGTGTATCGCGAGACTGTGGTAGTATTGCCTGCGTTCCGGCTTTCAGCCCCTCCCTTTCTTTCTATCCTTAGTCCATCTGTCTTTCGTTTTTGGTAACTTAGTGTATAAAATGACATGAATGGAATTTTAAATCTAGGTCAGCTTGCGTATCTCAAGGTTTTTCTTAGAAATGCAGTACACGTTTTATTGAAGAAAGCGTGTAGTGATGCAGTAGGCTTTTACTATCAACGTGGAACGTTACAATTTGCAGACGAATTAGAAAACAAGGAGGTTTTCGAGTACAGTCATTGTGACAGCACTGTTCTTTACCATTCTTCTTTCCTTTTATTGAATTTATTTGTTAGGCTTTACATTTACGTTTTAATTTATATATGTGGATTAGAATTTCACACGACAACGTGCATAAGATAGGAAGGGCACAGGATAGATATAACTACCAACCAGACTACAGACAGTGGGAAAGAGACAAAGTTAATAACGGTACACATTGGTGTAGCCTAAATAGAAGAAAACATCGGATAGCAAGTGAGGAATTTTGTGGGGAAAATCAGGAAAGGAAAGGCAATAGAAATAAACAATAAACATAGGAAATCAACAAAAGTGTCAGATAAGAACTGAGAATGGTTAGAGGATGGGTGTAGAAGAAATAGGATCATGGCTAAACACCAAGAACAGATGTTAACAACCAACTTTTACAACAGAAAATGAAAGTCATAACAACAGACAGGGTAACACTCAGGTTAGGATAACAGTCCAGAAAAAGGAAAACATACAGAAAGGAATGGTCAGTGTTAGTACGCAGACAGAAACAAAGAGAGAAATAGGTACACAAACGGAAGTACCGAGCCAAAGTGAGAAGTGCACATCACAGGAAAATACTCCCAGCGGAGAGCATAGGCACCTACCATGGAGTAGTCAGGTCGACACAACGGCAGGAATGCATGAAAAACCCGGGATAAAACCAAGTCAGTTAACCCCACCCCCACAAAACACATTCCAAGAGGAACCACAGAGGCACAGTCCGGAAAAGGACAAAATGAAAATGTGTGGAGTTAAAAATACTTCGGGTATTAGCAGCATTATGAAATCAAAGATTCCGGAGAGAAGGAAGAAGCAGGACAAGATACGAATAACGAAGGATGTAGGCACACCATTTAGACCCACTACGATGTTAGAAGGGAAAAAGCCCAGAAATAAGAGAGATATAGCGATGGTAGTCGCAGGTACAAGAAAGTACAGAAAAGAATTCCAGAGGAGGAGGATAGAATGATAAGGAGGAAGAGTGGAGCGGAAGAGAAGAAGAAGAAAATGATCAAAGTAGATGAACCAAGCGCAGAGGAAGAAATAAATAAAAGCCGAACTGAGAGGAACTAAACCCCACACCGTGGTACTACAGAAGGCGCAGAAATTTCTGGAAGAGAAAGTTTGAAGTAGACTTATCAGAAAGAAAAGGAGAAATTTACAAGCTTGTGATGACAGTGATTGAAGAAATGGATAGGCGGAAAACCAATATAGTGGATAGAGACGTGTTTTCAGACTCGACGTCAAGTTACTCAGACAGCGTATCGTCAGATGAAGAAGATAGAGTTATAGATTCCGACGAAGGTTCTGAGAGCTACAAATTGTCAGATAGTTTAGAATTCACAGAGTACGAAAATGCAAAGTGGAGAAATACAGCGAGTCATATGAGGAGAATAAGGAATGACTCAAGTGAAATAAGAATGAGGAGGTAATGGGAGGACTGATAGTATGTATCAAAAAAGATGGCGGCGGTAGCTGAGTCTTGTGGAGACTTATGTGTATTAGTTCTATACCGAGCACATATAAGGAGAACTGAGTACACCAGAACGATAGGGTAATGCAGAAGAGGAGGAGATGAGGAGTGAGTGAGAAGTAAGAAGAAAAAGTACACTAGAAGCCATGGGAGAATGGCGACAATAGGAGAGATGAGGAGAAGAAGAATGGGGAAGAGAAGCCATAAGAGGTGGCGAGCATAAGAGATTTCAGATAAATGAGAATTGAGATACTGAGAAGCCGTAGTGAAGTCGGCGAAGATAATTGAGAAAATTGAGAGACCATACAGATGGTACAGAATAGAAATTAAAGTCGTTGTGAAGACGGCAAAAATAATAGAGAAAACTGAGTGACCATAGAGATGGTAGAGAAGAAAAATTAAAGTCGTTGTGAAGACGGCAAAAATAGTGGAGAAAATTGAGACACCATAGAGATGGTAGAAAAGAGAATTATACAGATAATTCCAGAGAGGGAACGAGAATAGTGGATAGTGAGGAAGAGAGGAAGTGGAGAAGTAGAATATTGCGGTGGCAGTCTAGTTGTGGTAAACCTAGATGCAATCGTTCTTCACTGAACATAAGAACGAGCGGAGTAGGTCTGAACGATAGACTACTACAGTGGAGTAGAGAAGACGAAAAAGAAATGAGAAGCCATAGAGAAAATAAAAAGTATATGGAGAATTTTCTGAAGCCATAGAGAGATGGCAATGTTAAGAGACAACAGAGAGTATAAGAGTGGATTGGGAAGTCATAGGGAACATGGCAGAGAGATAAGACTATAAGGAGCATGACAAGCCATAGGGAAGATGGCATAGATATATGAAGGGATATAAGGAAAAATATGAGAAGCCATAGAGAGGATGGCAGAGATATAAGAGTATAAGGAATATGAGAAGCCATAGAGGAGATGGCAAAGATATAAAGGAATTTAAGAATATGACAAGCCATAAGGAAGATGGCAGATATATAGGAGCATAAGGAATATAAGAAGCCATAGAGGAGATGGCAGAGATATAGAGGAAGGTTCCAGGGGGATCGAATATTAGAATGATAAGCAATGGGAAGGTGGCAAAGAGTTAATTGAAGTTCCAGGGGGAACGAATATTAGAATGACAAACCATAGGAAGGTGGCAAAGAGATAACTGAAGTTCCAGAGGGAACGAATATATAAATGGAGAAACTAAGGGGAAACCTTAAATGAGACGAAAAAAGAGATGAAATTGAGATCTCTAGAAAGAAAAATAGAGTTAAGAGGCCATAGCAAAAGGGCAGAGTACATTGAGAAATAAGTGAGAAAAAGGACATAGAAGAAAAGTTCCAGAGAAGGGAACTTACGTGGAGTACATAATAATGAGAGATAAACAAAGTATATGAGATGGAGACAATAGAGACGAAGAAAAGAGGAAGACATGGGAGATGATCTTAAAAGGGACTTGAGACTAGAAGGGAGTCTAGGCATATTATAATGGACGGTGGAGAAAGTGACAGTCCAATGTGGAAAGGTCCACAACGCAGAAGTTAGGGACAAAATGAGTAGGCGATAGATAGAATTTCGGAATTTATGAAGTATTTCGACTAGGGGCCGCGGATTAAGGTTAGTAAGATAGAGGGATTAACGGGGGTTAGCAATGATAATAACAGTGACCATGATGGTTGAATGTGTCACAACTGTAAATTTTGTAAATAATCCGGTAACAGGGAGTAACATGTGTAATGTTGAGGAGCTGCATACTTTGTTTTATGATGATCGTCACGTATTTGCCTCCCCTGCTTTGCAGTAGTGGTCCAACAGTGGCCAAAAACTCAAGAGTATCTAATATGGGACTTCAAACGTGTCTACCTTCGCACAAGATTACTCTTAGCAGAGTTGTAGATAGAACGATAATGATGCTTCTATCTCAAGGGAGTGTTCATAAGATATTTCAGAAGTCAAGAACAATGCTGCATTGGCAGGGCACTTGTTAACGTATATCGGTCCGCCGCCTTTTCTGAAGAATTAAGCAATTTTTAATTTCAGCTCGTTCAAGCCCCCACCCTGATTTACTCAGTGGAATTCTTCTAATTATGATATAGCTCTGTTTAGAGTGTATTCAGTAAATTGATTGAGACAAACATGCAGTACATTTAAAATGATTAAATCGAAGACAAATTTTTATAATTACAAATAATAGATTTAATAATCATCCATGTTTTAACAGTTTAATAAAAATGAATAATGATTGACAAGGAAAAATATCATCACTGTTGTGATGGACTGGTTATTTTATGTAAGAAGTCACTTGGCAGCTTATAGGGTTCACGTAGCTGGCAATGATAGTTTCTTCTGCCGCTGGGTTTTTTTGGGTTCTGTGCAGATAGGTCATTGGAGTTCTCGCGTCTCTGGTCAAGATTGTAGGGCGCAGAACGTTCCAAGTAAGATCAGGGAGTAACTGCAAAGCTGGTCCTGCGTCTATAAGACCTTCTGATGATGGTGTCTAGTTCTAAGTCAGTCCACTTTTACCCTCACTTTGTTCCAGAGATTAGACCCTCAACTGGTACAACCAACAACTATGGTAAAAGAATAGACACAAAACGCTCTCCTGAGTATTGCGTTGTCCAACACATAGTCATTGGTTCGTTTCTCCTATTCCACCATCCATTCTACCTCTGAATTTACCCTCGATGACAATTAAACTTAATCCCTCGAAAGGAAACTTTCTTTACATTAAAATTGAGTAGCTTTATATTTCCTTTACATTCAAATGAAAAGGTTAAAAGTATAGATAGAATATGTTTACATTAACATCTACACTGATTGGAAAGTGTTCACAATATAGATTGAATATGTCTTCATTTACATCTACACTGATTGAAAAGCTTTGAAACTTTCATTAATTTTAAAGTGCATATGTTTAAATAGACATTTACACTGGTTTGAAAATGAAATATTATAATTAGAATGAACATCATTTCTTTCATCTTTTCCTCCCTGCTCCATATGGAACTTGGGACTACCTATGCTTTTTAGTTCTCTTTAAGAAACTAGCAATAAAGCAGTCACCAGCCCTTGCAGTTCATGAAATCATCATTCTGTACTCTGAGGTTGCCAACCTCAAATGACTTGGACATGCATTTAGTAATTTTAGCATATCAATATTCATGTAGCAATATATATATATATCTTCTTCTTCCTCGTTCGTCCTGAAAAGGACGTTGGTTGCGTTGTGTCTGTTTACTCCGGATCTGTGATATCTGCACCTTTCGGTCGACACATCCGACTTCAGCACGGCATTTTTTGGGACCGGGTTTGCCTTCCCTCTGCGATCCCTACTCGCTCAGCCAGACTGCAGTGATGCAGCCTGTTTCCAGGACCACCACGTGGAGGTGGAGTAGGGTCTTGGTCAGCTCTGGTTCGCTGACCCTGATGCAAGCAGTCAAGCTATGGGTCGCTGACTGCATTCTCTATTGCTGCATCTTTGGGTTCCCAATATATATATATATATAATGTTAGTAATGAAAATTATAAAATGTAAAATGCACAACTTACGCCAATCTTGTCTCACGGACTGTTTGCTCAGACGAATAAAGGCAATTGACTGGGCCTCTTACACGTGTTCTTGGCGGTCGTTATTTTATTACTAGATTCCCTCTATGACTCCGTGTTTTCATTTTTCTCAGATCCTGGTTTCTTATTAAATGATAGAGATTTCATGGGCTGTTTAAGTCCTTCAAAATACTCCAACAACAGTCCAGTCTGGAAAATGGAATTCTGAATTCTAACTTCTGGCAGTCTGGTTTCGTCTTGGCAAGCGATCTTCACAGTGTCTTAAAACTTCGAAAAGGTCAGATTACACTAGTCAACAACCAAAATGTACCAGAAATGAAAATAGCTGATCTTAACTAATTTTGTTGTTCTCAAAACGAAAATGACATTAAAAAATGTTGATTGGCTCTAGTTTTCAAGATATATGCTACTAGTTTATTTAATTACGGTCAATTTATATATATGACGCAACTGTTGTGGGCGATTGCATAATTTTTTTTCTAATGACCAATAAAAATGTAACTAGAATTTGATGATGCAATCCTACCTATGATTACAACACCTTTGTGTATAAATATCTTATCTCTGATAAAATTTTGCCATTAGTTAGTGCATTTGTCCTTATCAAAAGTATCGGTTAGAAATGCCTAGGACATGTGTGAACAGTGCTAATAATTTATGTTATATATGTGGTGGGGTGACATTTGCATCACAAAAACGAAATATAACTAAAGTGATTAAGAAGGCATACAGTTTGTATTTTGGCTGCAGAATAGGAGATCAAGATAAGAGCTGGGCACCACACATATGCTGCAATACATGTGCAGCACATCTTAAACTGTGGTTGACTGGCAAAAGGCAAGCTATGCCTTCTGCAGTCCCAATGATTTGGAGAGAACCCACTGATCATCTCAACAACTGTTACTTTTGCATGGTCACTCCACTTGGGAAAAGCATATCCAAGAAGAAAAAATGGACTCTGGAATATCCAAACATCCCCTCTGCAATACGTCTGCAATGACCTACCAGTTCCCAGAGTGCCAGAATCATTTTCAGCTGCTTCCACTGATGAAGAAGAGGACATTGGTGGTCCTGAACCATCAACCTCAAGCGACCCAGATTTTGAGCAAACTACATCCACTAAACCACACTTAATAACCCAAGGCGAACTGAATGATCTTGTAAGAGATCTGAATTTACCGAAGAACAAGGCGGAGCTTTTGGGTTCCAGATGGCAACAGTGGAATCTCCTGGCAGAAAATGTTACAATTTCTGTGTATAGGAACCGCCAGAAGCCGCTTATTATATTCTTTTTCAAAGAGGGTGACCTTTCTGCGTGCCACAACATTTCTGGTTTAATGGCAGCCCTCAAAATCAATTACATACCGGAAGAGTGGAGGCTTTTCATTGATTCATCCAAGACAAGTCTTAAAGCTGTTTTGTTGAATAATGGTAATGTGTTACCGTCAATTCCAGTTGGTCACGCAGTTCATATGAAAGAAACTTATGAAAACATTAAGCAGCTTTTGAAGTGTATAAACTACGATCATCATCATTGGTCACTTTGCGGTGACTTAAAAGTGGTCGCTCTTTTGCTTGGACTACAGGGTGGATACACCAAGTACTGTTGCTTTCTCTGTGCGTGGGATAGCCGTGCACGAAGTGACCATTACATCAGAAGACATTGGCCAATCAGGCAGTCATTGCAGCCTGGCAGTAAGAACGTTGAGAACGCAGCACTTCGACACCAGCAAGATTTTGTTGCCACCCTTGCACATTAAGCTGGGTCTTCTGAAAAACTTTGTCAAGGCAATGGAGAAAACAGATGAGGCTTTCAAATACCTCATCAGAAAATTTCCAAGATTGAGTGAAGCTAAAATAAGAGAGGGAATATTTTTTGGTCCGCAAATTCAAAAACTTCTTCATGATGACGAGTTTCTTTGCGTGTTGCATGGCAAGGAAAAAGCAGCATGGATCGCATTTAAGTCAGTGGTGGACAATTTTCTTGGAAACAACAGATCTGATAATTACAATGAAATTGTAGAAAATCTCCTTCTGAAGTGTAAGAGTCTTGGCTGCAACATGTCTTTGAAAATTCATTTTCTGGATTCTCATCTGGATTTCTTTATGTCAAACTGTGGAGCAGTCAGTGATGAGCATGGTGAACGATTTCACCAGGACATTGCTGCTATGGAGACAGGGTATCAAGGCAATTGGAGCCCTTCAATGTTTGCTGATTACTGTTGGACTGTGACAAGAGACACCTCATCGATTGACTACAAGAAGCAAGCAAAGAGAGCTCGAACAGCGACTGAATAATGACGGAATGGGTTCAAATGTGCCTTTTTAAAACATGATATGTAAACTTTAAATAATGTTTTTATTTTTTATATCATTTTATGTTGAAATATCAATTAATTGAGTATGTAACCACAATTTTTATAATGCTAAATTAGAAAGACTAGCTGTTCACCCCAGAGAATTAAACAAGCATACATTATTTGTATTACTGTAATGTAAATTCATCATTTAAAAAAAACCCAGAGCCAATTGGTGAATTTCATTATGATATTTGAAATCAGCATGTCAAAATCAATTGGAAATGGTATATTTAATTTCTGGTACAAATAACTTTTGAAAATTTGTTGACTAGTGTTATTTGTCCCTTCCTCCCCAGCATTAGTTTTGTCAAGATGCTAAGAAAGCTCCAATCGTTTCAAACATGTGTGTTGTGTGGGGTAATTTTAAAATTATTTCCGCCTGAAATAATATTCGTGATGCAAAAGGTCACGTCTCCCATATATGGAATGAAAACATCCGATCCTCTCTAGGCCATGTTTACTAATAATTTATTATTACTTTAATATAAATTAATGTCTTTGTAATAAGGTGTGTCTGAAACGATGATGTCGTGCATGTCTATCCAAAATGTGTCGCACAGACGAGTAATTTCGTTATCTGTCGCTTGATCACGCAACATCCGTCTCTTGGTAAAGAACGCATCCTGGCCTTATCAGCGATTAAACAACTGCGCTGGGCGATTTTAATGCTGCTCCGTAGCCTGATGTCGGGCACACCCAAAATTACCCAACATGGTTGTCGGCTAATATTATCTTATCAGTTCTTTCCACAGCGGGGAGGAACAGGTAAGCAAACAGACATGACGACCTTTCGCTGAGAGGAGTGTAAGAATGTTTGAAAATACAAAATATCTGTTACATAGCTGAGCAAGAAAAAGGGTGCTGACCACCGAAAAGCACGTAATAAAGTCAGTACAACAAATGTAACTGATTACTTCCGGATTGACGCAGACATCGACCCAAATAATGTCACAATGATATAATTGTTGCCTTGTGTAGAGGTAGAAAATATTTTGAGTTATATATATGACTGGCAAGGTAAACTATTTTTGATGAAGAGTGTCACAAATTAAATGTAGATGAGTAAAGTGTGAGAGACTAAACACATAGAGGAAAAGATCTTTTTGGTGAGAAAGGCGGAGAAGCAAGAAAGAGTGAGGATTAGATTATGGGAAGATTTGATAGAGATTAGTAAGGTTTTGGTAAAAGGGAAAAATTTTCTCTATAAGAATAATATAAGGAAGATTATGTACCCATTAGAGGTTAAGAGGGAAAATTCGAGTAGAAGTATTTTATTTTGAAACTTCTAGTTTTATAGTCAAAGGGTAATAATCAATAGAGTAAGAAGAGGTTAAAAATAGTGCTTACTTTACTGGAAAAGGAGTGCGGTGTTTGTCTGTGTTTTTCTGGTAAGGTAAACGAAGAGACCGTGCGCGGGAAATTTATATTTGGGTGAGTTCGGCTACGTGACTGTAAATTCACGGGTGTGGGTGACTTGGTTGTGAGACAAAGCGGTTCTAGAATGTTCGGGAATAGTTGTTGTTGTAAATCGAAGTTTTAAATTAAGTCAGTTAGATCCCAGACGCGATATCGTGTAGAAGCAAGTTTGCTTTGATTGTAATAATGGTACAAGTTAAAGTGGCAGCGAATTGAGAGTTTCCATCGCGTCAATATGCCAAATGGTTTGGGTTGTTTTCTGTGGTGACAGAAAAAGAGACTATCGCCCAGGCACTCAACCGCTGTTATGCCACAATTATATACAACAGTTCGTTATTTATTTCTGATTACAAATGCCAGTGTTCCCAGTGAGAGAGGAAATGTGTGTATTTTCGAAAACCCAAGTACGTTGAACATTTTAAGTATCATAGTCAGTTGTGAAGTACAGTAGACCAGTTGACAGCTTAGCGTTAGAAGATAGAATTGGTAAAGCTACATCCCTGGCGGTTAGGCCAGTCTCACAAAGATACGCCAAGACAGAAACAGAAGATATATTTCAGAACATAGAGAGAAACAATGAAGAATTAGATGACAAGTAAAATATTGACGTCAGTGGTTCTCAAGCTATGACCACAATATCTACTAGAGACATGATAAATACTGAAGAGAGAAAGAAAGAGAGAGTAACACTGTGTTAGTATCTACAAAATTTTACTGTACAAGTCTGCCAGCCTCAAGAGGAAGGTTGGGCATATCATTTTTCCAACCTTTGCTGAATCATGTAAATAAAGCTCAACGTTATCTGTTCTACTGTTTCCAGCATGAAGTCATTCATCAACTGTTGAAATCATTCATCAACTGTCAGTATATGAACTGTTGTCGTCGTGAGAGAAAGAAGTTTTCTAATATCTCAAATAAGCTGCCTACTGCTAGGGTAGTGATACGAATCCTATAGAAGTATGAAATAGTAGACAACCAGCATCCACGGCCACACTACAACTCTGCAAGAGTAATCTTGTGCGAAGGTAGACACCTTTGAAGACCCACATTAGTTACTCTTGAGTTTTGACCACCGTTGGACCATTACTACAGAGCTAAGAGGAGGCAACCCGTGACAGTGGTGGGATGTGTGTTGTGTCGTATTGGGATGTGTGTTGTGTCATGGTGGGATATGTGTTGTGTCGTGATGTGAAGTGTGATGTGTCGTGGTGGGATGTGTGTTGTGTCTTGATTGGATGTGTGTTGTGTCGTGATGGGATGTGTGGTGTGTCGTGATGGAATGTGTGGTGTGTTGTGATGGGATGTGTGTTGTGTCGTGGTGGGAAGTGTGGTGTGTCGTGATGGGATGGGATGTGTGGTGTGTCGTGGTGGGATGTGCGTTGTGTCTTGATACGAAGTGTGGTGTGTCGTGATGATATGTTTCGTGATGTGATGTGTGGTGTGCCGTGATGGAGTATGAGGTATGTCGTGATGTGATGTGCGGTATGTCGAGGTGGGATGTGTAGTGTTTCGTGGTGGGACGTGTGTTGTATCGTGGTGGGATGTGTGGTGTGTGGTGGTGGGATGTGAGATATGTCTTGGTGGAATATGAGGTGAATCATGGCAGGAAGTATGGTATGTCGTGGTTGGCTGTGTGGTATGTCATGGTAGGAAGTGTGGTGTGTTGTGGTGGGATGTGTAGTGTCTTGATGGGATGTTTGGTATATTGTTGAAGTAAATGTGGTATATCGTGCTGGGATGAGTAGTGAGTCATGGTAGGAAGTGTGATGCGTCATGGTGGGATGTGTGGTGTGTCGTTTTGAGGTGTGTGGTATATCCTGTTTGGAAGTGTAGTATGTCTTGGTGGAATATGTGGTGGGTCGTGGTAGCAAGTGTGGAGTGTCGTGGTTTCTTGCAAAAGTGGTTTCTGTGGCAAATCGCTCTACATCATGAAGTTGCCAGCACTATGATTAACCTCATAATAGTCGTCTTGTTCGTTAGGCCTATTCTTTCGTGGCCTCTTCAGAGATCCCTGAGGAGAACTACACGAGGCAAATGTGCCTATAAAAAGGTAGTCCCACAGCTGACACTGCCATGGGGGAGTGAAGAGTTAGAGACTTTATACTAGGTCCAGAATTGATAGATGGGGTGACTAGTCCCATTCCTCGCTGCCTCTTCCTTAAGCCAGCTACCCATTTACAGCTGGGCAGACTAGAGCGTATCGATACCGTGATACCTTTGCCACGAGAGACCAATGCTCTAACCACTCTATCAATCGGACGCTCAGTTTGTCTATAGGTTTGTCTATAGGTTTGTCTAATTCGCTTTTATTGTTGACTAGAACAAAGTCGTTCGACTCATATGGTCCGAAATGTTTAGCATGTAATGTTTGTTTGAAAGTCACTGAGCTGAACTTGTTATTTATTTATTTTTTATTTTTCAATTATCAACATCGTCCATCAAAAATGATGGTTAAAATACGGTTATATTTTAGAGTCACGTTATTAACACTAATAGTAACATTAATCAGGAGATTGCTGCATCCTTTTTTATCAAGGAGAGAAAACTCTAGTTGTGCTATGAAAGTGCATATAGAAGGACACAGGCCACACTAAACAACAGACTAAACCCAGTTAGGTCACACTGCATGAGATTCAAACGACATTCTTAAACAATCTTTACCAAACTTGCATACAGAAATTGCCAAGAGGTAACCCGAACACACGGCGATCTTCCGACACCTGTCTCAACCAGCCACGCTTTTCCTATCTGCGGTTCGCCGACCACGCGCTTCCTATCCCGCAACCTTCCACCCTCGGTCAGGTGGAACAAACAACCTACTAACCGCGCTCATTGAAGTGTTCACTAGGAGGGTGGAGGGCTGTCGCATGCCAAGTACGACCATCTATGGCCGTGTGCCAAGGTGCCCCCACCCTCCCACCTCATTTAAATACAGGTGCTGGAAATTGCATCAGGTGATAGCTTAAACCCCTTTGTTAAAAGCAAACTGATTTTTAAAGATTATTTAAAGTGCTTTTTTTTTCCACTAACGCCTGAACTACATTACACTGTTATTTGTAATGCGCTAACAGAGGGGCGCACATCGAACATTTTCATTCTCAAATAAATGTTTACAGGAAGTGAACACAGATTATGTCGAAAGAGGAAAGAAGTGTTAATGAAAAAATATGGTGAAAAGGGCTGAACTCAGCCATAAGAACCGCACAGTGTCTAGGTTTTTATTTGTTTAAGTTAGTTTTCATGTCCGTTCAGTTTAATACATATTCTGAAAAAAGGGAAATTGATACACGTGATATCTTTGTGTGTGTGAGAGTGGGGGGAGGAGAAGAGAAACTGATTCTCGCGTCAACCATCTCATATAAATAAACCTACTCGCAATCAATCAATACCCTCCAGTAAGGAGTATAGGCCTTCAATGAACACATGCCAAATCCTCCTGTCACGTGCCATCAAGTTCTTTCCATGTTTTCCTCATCATTTTCACGTCTGTATCTAGCTCTCTTCTCCATGTGTTTTTGGTCTGCCTCTCTTTCCCTGGGGATTCTAGAACAAGGACTGCCTTGTAATGCTATCAACAGGTCTCCTCAGTTTGTGTGCTATCCATCGCCAGCGTTATAATGGCTGCTGTACAAAAGTTAGGGTTCAGAAACGCATATTTAATAATTTTATGAGTAGTCTTTTGTTGTTGTTAACTATGGCTGCTGAGCTTGTCGCTCCTTTACAGTCAATTCCGAGTTAAAGGAGCCGTGGCATTATCCAGTGGTGTACTAAGGGGAGTGCGAGGGGACGGTCGGCGCCAGGTAACAGCTAGGAGATGGGGGTGTCATGAGAAAGACTTATCAATACCAAAGATGCGTGTTTCGTTCCTGATTTTGCTTTAAAAAAAAAAATTATTTAAACAAAACCAAGACAGGAAGTCCTAACATTTAAGCACGACACAAGAAAAATGAACAAATGCGCTCTGAATGTTGTAAAGTGCCCCTGTTTACCAACAGCTAAAATAAAGTTTTCATTTAATACGCAAGCTGAATTCATTTTTTTTTTTTCTTTTTTAGGTTTTCACGTAAACTGAATTCAAATTTTCAGTTTACTCCCAAGGGCGAAGAAAATCTGCTGCACGTTGTTTTAAAAAAAAAATAAATTCAGTCTGGTCTTCTAAAGCTGATAAGGACAGTTTCAAGAGCAAACAAAATGGCAACTGCCTATGTCTAAAGACCCCTGCCTGGAGAATTCATTTCACATATCTTTATAACAACCAACCACTCATGATTCGTGTTATGCTGCACTCTTTCAAATATTTCAAGATAGAACTTCAAACTGCGACGCCAATGCAGGAAAGACTCAGTTTCCAACAGAGAAAGCAGCACACTAGGCACGTGCCAAACTCTTTTAATATGGCCTGACAATCATTTTTTGTAAAGACAGCTCCACAAAGAGACGGAAATACCGAGTCTAGAGCTCAAATGCAGCTGCCTTTATCCACACAAAAAGTGTGCCTATTAAATAGAGGCAGTAGAGCAGTTCAAGCGTTAGATTTACAGAAACGAAAGTTTCTTCCTTCTTTTTAGAAAACTGTGGCTCAAACACATAATCATTGCTGAGAGATCTGAATACTTACCAGGCCTTTGCTGCGCTGCATACAAGGGAATAAAACCATTAAAAACTAGGCAGTATTACTTACATTAAATGAAATTAATCCCTCTTAGCCCCATACAAACTTTCAGACTTACGCCTTTTATAAATTTCTCTTCGAAAACACCCTCATTTAGTAAACAAAGAAATTCCATACTTTATAAGATTCAGGGCTTTACAAAATATAACCAATATTAAAAATTTCGCTCTAGGGTAGATGAATAAATAGTAACTGTTAATGTTTAATGTTACGAATATTACTGTATCTTTTTTGCTTTACAAACTTTCATCGTGTTTGATAACCTTTCGAGTATAGCCACCGAGACAGGGAATGAGAACAGTGTCAACGTGACTACAAAACTAGAATCTCTTTACCAAACTATCAAGTCTTTCTCCTGTTCAAGGGAGTTCAAACTTTTTCTAACATTACTCACAATTTACTAAGACGAATCAGTTTTTCTATTGTCGTCTTAGAGTGTGACGGTATTTCCTCCCCTGCTTTGCCGTAGTGGCCCAACAGTGGCCAAAACTCAAGAGTATCTAATATGGGCTTCAAAGGTGTCTACCTTCGCACAAGAGTACACTTGGCAGAGATGTAGATAGAAGGGTAATGACACTTCTATCACAAAGGGAGGCTTCACAAGATTTTCAGATAAGCGAAAACAATGCTGCCTTGGCTTAACACGTTAATTCTAGAATCTGCCGACCACTTTTGTGAAGAATTAAGCAATGATTTATCTTAGCTCGTTAAGCCCCCACCTCTGATTTACTCAGTGGAATTTTTATTATTCTGGTATAGCTCAGTTTAGAGTGTGTGTGGTAAATTGACTGAAACAAACATGCAGTAACTTAAAAATAATTAAATCGAAGTCAAATTTGTAAAATTACAAATAACAACATTTAATAATCACTTAAGTGTTAACAGTTTGAAAATAATTTGAATAGTTTAGAAGAAAAGTTTCATCATTGATTGGTAATAGAGATGATGAAAAAAGTTCACTTTGGCAGCTTATATATGGAACTTAGCTGCCAATGACGGTTCTGCTCCATCTAATGGATTTGTTCTTTTACACTGCTCTCGCTCGTCGCTGGTCAAGGTTGTCGGGTGTAGCTCGTTTCCCAGAAATGTCAGTGAGAGTCTACAAAGTTGATCCTTTGTTTTAAAGCTCAGGCAACTGTTCCCTTCTTGTTCCAGAGATAGTACTTTCTGCTGGTAGCACCAATAACTATGGTAAAGAGTAGAAACGAAACGCTCTCCTGAGTATTGCGTTTTCCAACCCATTATTATGGGTCCCTATCTTCCCATTCCACCATCCCCTTTAACTCAGAATTTACCCTCGATGAGAATTAAATTTAATCCCTCGGGATAAAGCTTTCTTTACATTTAAATTTAAAAGCCTTAGCTTTACATTACATTTAAATGAAAAAGTTAATAGTACAGATAGAATATGTTTCCATTTACATTTCCAGTGATTGAAAAGTGTTCACAATATAAATTGAATATATTTTCATTTATGTTTACACTGATTTGAAAAGTTTGAAACTTCCATTAATTTTAAAATGAATATTTTTACATAGAAATTTACACTGTTTGAAACTGTACGTATTATACTTAGAATGTACATCATTTCTTTCATCTTTTCCTCCCTGCTCCATATGGAACTTGGGACTTCTTTATGCTTTTAATTCTCTTTACGAAACTAGCAATAAAGCAATCACCAGACCTTTGGCAGTGGTGGTTCATAAATCATCATTCTATACGCTGAGGTTGCCAGCCTCAAATGACTGGGACATCCACTAGCGATTTTCACATATTAAAATTCACATGGTAATATACATATATATGTTAGTTCACATGCTAGTAATAAAACAAAGAATGTAAAATCACAACTTACGCCAATCCTGGCTCACAGACGTTTTGCTCTGATGAATAAAAGGCACTGGCAGTTGCCTAATTATACGTGTACTTGGGGTCGTTAATTTGAACTTTAATTCCCTTTCTGACTTCGTGTGTTTCCTTCAGTTTCCTCAGATAGCGGCTTTTCTTATTAAAATGATAGAGATTTCCTGGGCTGAATTGTAAGTCCTGATGAATACTCCAATAAAAGGTGTCCTGTCTGATAAATGGAAATTCTGAATTCTAACTGGCAAGTCTGGTGTCTTTGGCAAGCGTGAATCTCACAGTGAAAAAACACTGAAATGTGTCAGGTTATATTCACTGCCTTCTCCCACTCTTTTTGTTATGGAACTCAAATGATCAGCCAATCTGATTTGAATATATTGCATGACTCATCTGGTGCAAAATTTCAAACATTACTTTTCTGAAAATGGGCTGTAAACATCCAATTGCCCCGTGTAACAACTCACAAACAGGTCGGTAACCTCACACGACAAGGTGTGTAAGATGTAACAAATTAATACTTTCGCTAAAGTAATGTCTTATCTGTTGCTTGAGCACACACAAAAGCCGTCTCCTTACAACCTTGGCGGAGACGCACCCGTGCCTTATCAGTGATTAAGCAGATTGCGCTGGGCGATGTACGTGTTAATCTGTTGACTGGTATCGGCCGCGCATGCGATTAACCAACTTGGTTGTCGATAATGTTCTCTCAGCCGCTCCTGCGAATGTTTAGTATTATCATCCATCAGGAGTTTCAGATAAACAGGCAAGACACAATACACTGAATGTAGCGAAAGAATGTACATACAAAATATCTGCTACTTAGCGGAGAAAGAAAGAAAGAAAGTGCGACGATTGAATGCACTCAATAAAATCCGTACAACAAATGTACCGATTACTGCCGTAGTGAAACAGAGATTAGGAAGAAGGGGCCGCTCCAATCCATTCTGTAACAAAGCGTCACCTCCTGAAAATTTCTTTTGGCTTCATCATTGTTGCAAGTGGAATTTATGGAAGGGGAAGTAATCTTTAGAATGGTGTTTTGAACATATTAAATTTCGAGTTGCAACGCTTGATTAAGCGGATACTTGTTTGACTTTAGGATAGAATTATCTTTTCCTATTTTTCGGGTGACAGAGTACAGATAAGCGTGTGAACGCTGTTTAATGTATTTATTCTGTACTGTTTTGAGTTATGTGAATAGCTCGCTAGTCTGCATGTGTTATCGAGAACGGTGTTCAAGACAACCGAATCTCGTGACGGGTTTTTGGTGGGACTAGTGTGTGATTTTGAGAGTTGTGTTTTGGGCGTGGACCGTGTAGGTCGAGTCCCAGTGTTTTTGGATAATGTATGCCTACGTAGGATTTGAGAAAATGTCGACTTATATATTTCGCTGTGTGTACAGCCTATTTGATAAACTGCAGTGAAGACTGTTTAGGCCATATGAAGATTATTATAGCTGCCGTGTGTTGCAGGCTTTATTGAGTAATGCAGTACTGTTTAGGCCATATGAAGATTACTATAGCTGCCGTGTGTTGCAGGCTTTATGGAGTAATGGAGTACTGTTTAGGCCATATGAAGATTACTATAGCTGCCGTGTGTTGCAGGCTTTATGGAGTAATGGAGTACTGTTTAGGCCTTATGAAGATTACTATAGCTGCCGTGTGTTGCAGGCTTTATGGAGTAATGGAGTACTGTTTAGGCCTTATGAAGATTATTATAGCTGCCGTGTGTTGCAGGCTTTATGGAGTAATGAAGTACTGTTTAGGCCATATGAAGATTATTAGAGCTGCCGTGTGATGCAGGCTTTATTGAGTATTGAAGTACTGTTTAGGCCATATGAACATTATTATAGCTGCCGTGTGGTGCAGGCTTTATTGAGTATTGAAGTACTGTTTAGGCCAGGATGTGGACAGGCCGTATTATATATATTTAATGCAATGTGGAAATTATATGATTCGTGTTTTGCTGTCGAATGTGTGTCATTTATGTCATCGTGTCTGTGTTGCAACGTAATAAACAGTAGCGAACTGTTCCAGTCGTTTGCAACCCTTTTTTGACTCCTGCATGTACTCTTACGTACGCACTGTGGTGTGCGAACATATCAACACACACCCAGGTCAACATTCCAGACACAGTGACAGGACAGCAGCACACATATATTAAATTAGCCTGTGTGGCGATGATATAGACCAAACCACTACACTCGCAACAGTGGGTGTAAACAGAGATTATATAACATTTAGACTTAGCGCCGGTATCAGTTGGTGGTTTACAGTCAACAGGATCTGACATCTACGACTATTCGCGTCGATAGCCTAAGTGGCGTAGTTTTCGTATCGTTGGATATCATTTAAGATGTTCCTGAGTGGCGTATACGATTAAGAAATGGTTACCTCTACAGTGATATGTACTTGAAGCAAGAGGATAATGTGAATCAAATTTTGTCCACCAGACCATAACATATCTAGAGGATCAGTCACTACAAGTTGAAAATAATACATATGACTTTCACGTGACAAGAGTGTAGAACACTTGACTGTGTTATAATTAGCCTTATGTAGGCGTGGCTTGAATCTGGTGTACTTCAGAACTGTGACCTAAATATTATCTGCGTGGGTGGCGCATTTGAGAAACAACGCACGCTTTATTTATTAGTATGCAACTTTACACCAGTAGCAATTGACGTCCTATTTCGTGCCTATAGACTACAACAACGTCTGCAGTGGTCAAGGAAGTTCAATTAGACTTGGACAGTATTTGTACCAGCATTTGTACGGGTTGTCACAGATTTCTGCAATATTCGAGTTACCTGTGCCAGTTATCACCATCACAAGTTCCAAGATGTTATGATACACGGAGTTGCCGTGTACATTTCAGACTACAGAAGAGTCAAGAGGGGCAGTGTGTGCTGTATTATGGTTCCTGTCAACGTGTGCATTGTTAAGCACATATCATATTGACGAAATTACCTGAAGACAAGCGAATCAAGTTCCAGTGCTTTCCCGCAGTGGAGGTTTTAGCAGTCTATGTGATATCCAGTATCGTGGCGGAAAAGAAGCGGGATCATTGACAAGATAAGTGATTGTGTCTTGTGTAAATTGTGTCACTTCATATATGTCGCTAGGCCTCCCTAATTGCTCATTTTGTTATTATTGTTGTTTATGTCTAATTTGACATATGATTAAGATTTGATGCATAGGTGTTAATGGCTGTTGACATATGTCGATTTTCCTGATGATGATGTGACTTGATAAAGGTGCTATAAAAAGGAATTGGTGATACAGAATTGAGGAATAAGCTCATTTCTTGACAAATAGTTAACTTTGTGAGCTGGAAGGGTAATTGTCAAACCTTTTGCGACAGTAATTTGTCATAACTATAAGTTATTACTATATATAGGTGATTAAGTAAGTGAATCACCATGTGCCCTACAGATATAAGGCCTATGTTGGAGTCTGCATTGGTGGTAGGTAGAGATGGTAAGGGATTGAGAGGTGCACGACTTGGAGTATGGATCATGGACGATTTTTTGGTTAATGTATCGGCATCTCTAGAGTTATTTGCTGAACATAACTTTAAGCTTCTGTGTAATTCAATAATGGCTAAGGATTTGGTGAATTTGCTACGGCACCTTCGTGTGTTTTTGCAACAGTATATTGAACGTGAACACGGACATATAATGCAAAGCATGTTCAAAATAATCCACAACCATACATCTGATGAGCAGGAAAGGGAATTGAGAATTGAGAAACAAGCAAAAGTAAACAAACAAAGTGCTCTACAGCAAAGAGAGAATTTCCTAGAAGGTGTTGCTAAAGAGAACGAACTACAGGCAACTGTGTATAGGCTTAAAAGTGAGATACTTGAATCAAACTCAGAACTTTCTAGTGCACAAGCTACATTAAATTCAACTTTAAGCAAAGTCCAAGACTTGGAAACTTAGATAGGTAATCTCACGCGGGAACTTCAAGAACAGAAAGAGATGTATGAGAAATTGAAGGTTGAGAGAAATGTCTGTGAGAAGACTTACATAGAAATGCTTCATGAGGTGATGAATGATAATGCGATGCTCAGTGATCAAATTGGGAAGATGAATATTGTACCCCCCAAGAAGAGTAATGAGATTATGAAAAACAATGATGATGTCCAGACTGAAACACTTCAGATAGAGTTGACTCAGTTGAGGGCAAATAAAGAACAGTACGAGAAAGAGACTTTAGTGGAGTTGACGGCTGAGAAAGAGAAGGTCGCTAAAATTGAAAATTTGCTAGCAGAAGAAAGCGACAAAGTTTTGGCTGTTAAGGAGTTAAATAAAAGGTTAAGTGAAACGATTTCACTTAAAGAAATTGAAATTGCGGAAGCAAGGGAAAGAATATTTGGCTTAATAGATATGGTTTTGAAAAACAAAAGGTGCTCTTCTGTCAATGTTCACAATGATAGACAGAAAGTTGCGAAAAGTCAGCCCCATATACTTTTTGCTCAGAGAGATGTCATTCATGGTAAAGACAGATCTTATCGTGGTAAATACAACTTTAAAAGTTCTAATATTACTGGTAGTTCCAGTAATAATTCTTGGCGTCAGACCAACAAAGATTCTTGTGTAACAGCCAGTTCTGTTGGTCAGGAAAAGATAGGTGATAAATTTCAGGTCAAGATTCATAAGAACAAATATTTCTCTACTACTGGAAATACTCAGAAATTAATAGCGGGTGTTGAGACTATTACTACTTGTTCCAAAGATGAAACCCATATGCGGAACAATAGAGATACGATTGTTTCAAATGGCAGTTGTCAAAATCAGACAGTCAGTTTGAAACTATTGGTAAATATATTCCCATAAGGGAAAAGAAAAACAGTTCTAGAAAGAGAGATAACCCCAAGAGTAAACAGTACCAAGGGAGATCAGAAAATAATAATTTTCCCTCTCGTAGATACTGTAGACAATTTAACAAATCTCAAAGTTTTCATTGTAAGAATGTTGGAAAGTATGATAGAGATAATAGCTTTTCAAATGTTGCTTTTATATCACCAGAGTAATGTTTCCTAAACAAAAGACTAAAGTCATTTTTTGTAAACAAGACAACGGTAATAATAAAGTATTGTGATCGTAGAACAAATAATAAGCGCAATTGTGCTAATTTTGTTCAACATGAGCCCAGAGTCATTAATAATCAAAGTAAACAGAGTAAAAATAAACAGTGGATGCTTGAATACTATTGATTGCTCTACTTGTTTAGTTTGTGAATGTGAGACTTTGTTTCAGCGTAAAGACAGCGCGACATTCAAGTCGGTCATGTTGTCCCCAAGAATTCTATGATATCTACATGTGATAGAGAGAGCTAGTGACATTGTGAAGAGACCGGGTTTTTACACAAGCCGGTACTGGGTAATTGTAAATGTGATTTCTACGTTTTTTTTTCATTAAATTTCACTATTGAGTAAAATGGAAATTTTCATTTGTATTTGTTGACAGAAGCTACGTTGCGATAAGGGTCAAGGCTTCTGTGACATATTGACGGTCAGAAATGTGAGTCAACTTTCCGCTCGAGTAGTCAACCGAAACCTGTCAGCGTCAAACAAAAATCTGAGGTGTTTGCTTTCTCTGAAGGTCAAGCATGTTTACAAGAGAGTGGGAGACTTCGCGTCTGATTTATTTTTTTTTATGTGAAGATAGTAAATATTTTTGTATTCTATATTAGTACATGACATGTTGTTGTTTTGAAATAACCTATAATTTTGTTGTAATGATTATTTCTATGCATCATTTGATTGCCATAATTTTTTATTGTTATTTATATGTCTGTATTTTGATGATGTATTAATACATTTTTATGCTATTATATATATTATTGTGTTGATAATGTGTAGTATGTAATTATTATCCTTTATACTACTCTGTTCAACTTAGAATTTTTTGCAACAGTGTTGTTTAGGATAGTTTTTTAGTACATGATGAGATTGCACAAAATCATTTATTGTGTTGATTTAGTGGTTACTTTTAGATAGTCCTGAGTGTTCGTTATTCACTTAATTTATATTTTTCTCATGTTTTGATGTCATGATTAATTAATATATAGAACATACAGAGAAGATGTGTATTATCTGGTATGTTGTGAAATGTAATTTTGGAAAATAGCTTGCATGTATCATACATGATCTTGTATTTGGATTTGTTAACTTTTTGTGAAACTTCGATTTTTCCAGAACTTGATTTTCTTGCCAGTCAGACATGTAGATTATTTTCTTAGCAGATTATTTTAAAAAAAAAAAAAAAACTTATTTTTTGTAGATATTTTTATAGAACCTTTTTTATATTTCATAGTAACAACAAAGTGTAGATTTATTTATAATGTATATCTTATCGATTTGAGTAAGAGATAGAGTTATACCTAAATAGCATTGTACGGAGCTGAACGTAATTGTCAGCAGAAAGAACTTAAAGGATAAATTAAATTTACATGTGTTGATTTAAAGGTTCCTTCGAGATAGGATTTTTGTTTTATATTTCACTCATTTTGTTAAAATATTGATTTCATTATTAGGCTTTACTTAAAGTATTACTGAACTACTTAAAAATTAAATACTGTTTTTATGTAACTTATCGAGAAAAAAAAATATGTTTGTATGGTACTGTTGAAAAAAATGATTTTTTTTTTGGCATTGCAATTTTTTGTTGTGTGTGCCCAGCATTTGACTTCGTGATATCATTGATATGTAGTTTGATTAGTTCTTGTAAAAAGTTGTTTTTTATTATGATGTATTTTTTATTTTTAGCGCTTGATTGTGCGTTGGTCGTATTAGTTATAGTAATGCTATTACTTGTTTGTTCGATGCCTATAATTTATTTATGTTAGTTTTGTATAACTCTTATAACTTAGTTAAATTACTTATTAGCTTTTGTTTAGTTATAAATTATTTTTGGTGGTATTAGTATAGATATACTTTGATATTTTGTGTTGTGCCTTTCGATCATGTTTATATATTTATTTTTTGAATATGTTATCTGATCAAAACAGTTATTAGTATATACTGTTATTGACTTTCTTTGCGTTCGTGCCTTTGCTTTCTATCTGTCTTTGGTAACTATTCTTCATTTCATTCCTCCTTTTCTGTTGTCTTTTCGGTATGGATTTCATATCTTGTTTATACTTTCGTACCTCATCTTCGTTTTACTTGATTCTATTTGTATACTTTGTCTTCTTTCAACACTTATACCTCTATTCTTTGTATTGTTGGAGTGGTTATATGACTTGATATAACATATCTACTTTTGACAGTTGTATTTATTTTACATGTAATTGTCCAACTTAGTTATGAGTATATGGTATTGTTGAGTTCTTACTTTCCTTTTTTACAGATCATTCTTCTTTTGATTGATCTTGTGTTTTCTCTTTCGATTGGTTGTTTTCGGTTTGGTTTGTACTAAATATACGTAACTTAATTTTGGAACTGATCATATTTGTATATTTAGCTAATTACTTTTATACTTAGCTGGTTATGCTGTATGCTTTAATTGCTACTTTACACTTTAATGCTGATATTTCTTGTAAATATCTAATTTTGATTTAAAATAAGATATTTTTGTAGGCATATGTTAGAGCTTAATTGTCTTCTAAATTTTTCGTTTTTGGGAGTTAATTTTTTCAAAAAAAAATGATAGAATCATTTTTTTTCCCGGAGCGGGTGGTAACTGTTGCAAGTGGAATTTATGGAAGGGGAAGTAATCTTTAGAATGGTGTTTTGAACATATTAAATTTCGAGTTGCAACGCTTGATTAAGCGGATACTTGTTTGACTTTAGGATAGAATTATCTTTTCCTATTTTTCGGGTGACAGAGTACAGATAAGCGTGTGAACGCTGTTTAATGTATTTATTCTGTACTGTTTTGAGTTATGTGAATAGCTCGCTAGTCTGCATGTGTTATCGAGAACGGTGTTCAAGACAACCGAATCTCGTGACGGGTTTTTTTGGTGGGACTAGTGTGTGATTTTGGAGAGTTGTGTTTTGGGCGTGGACCGTGTAGGTCGAGTCCCAGTGTTTTTGGATAATGTATGCCTACGTAGGATTTGAGAAAATGTCGACTTATATATTTCGCTGTGTGTACAGCCTATTTGATAAACTGCAGTGAAGACTGTTTAGGCCATATGAAGATTATTATAGCTGCCGTGTGTTGCAGGCTTTATTGAGTAATGCAGTACTGTTTAGGCCATATGAAGATTATTATAGCTGCCGTGTGTTGCAGGCTTTATGGAGTAATGAAGTACTGTTTAGGCCATATGAAGATTATTATAGCTGCCGTGTGTTGCAGGCTTTATGGAGTAATGAAGTACTGTTTAGGCCATATGAAGATTATTATAGCTGCCGTGTGTTGCAGGCTTTATGGAGTAATGGAGTACTGTTTAGGCCTTATGAAGATTATTATAGCTGCCGTGTGTTGCAGGCTTTATGGAGTAATGAAGTACTGTTTAGGCCATATGAAGATTATTAGAGCTGCCGTGTGATGCAGGCTTTATTGAGTATTGAAGTACTGTTTAGGCCATATGAACATTATTATAGCTGCCGTGTGGTGCAGGCTTTATTGAGTATTGAAGTACTGTTTAGGCCAGGATGTGGACAGGCCGTATTATATATATTTAATGCAATGTGGAAATTATATGATTCGTGTTTTTGCTGTCGAATGTGTGTCATTTATGTCATCGTGTCTGTGTTGCAACGTAATAAACAGTAGCGAACTGTTCCAGTCGTTTGCAACCCTTTTTGACTCCTGCATGTACTCTTACGTACGCACTGTGGTGTGCGAACATATCAACACACACCCAGGTCAACATTCCAGACACAGTGACAGGACAGCAGCACACATATATTAAATTAGCCTGTGTGGCGATGATATAGACCAAACCACTACACTCGCAACAGTGGGTGTAAACAGAGATTATATAACATTTAGACTTAGCGCCGGTATCAATCATGGTCCCTGTATTTAACACAGCTATTGATTTCCACGGTCCCCTGAACACAATACCCGTTTATGAGGATTAGCATTCGGGGGGGAGGGGGGGGGGGAAGGTAAACCCACTATTTCTATGTTTTCTCTCAGTTTTTTTTTTTTTTTTTAAGGAAGAAATATATAGCGTAGACCTCAGCATATGAAAGCCGATAATTGTGTGCTGTTGTTGTTTTGAAAAGGTGATGGGTGGAGAGCGGGCACTTAGCAGCTGACCATTATTGCCTCTTCTCGTTCCATCTTGGTCTACCCTGTTCAACCTGAAAATTGGTTATACTCGTATATTAGTGTCATTTTATTTACCAGTTTTGTATTAAATTTAAATAACTATTGTCTTTTGCAGTTGCTGGTTTTAATTTATATTAGTATTTGTCATTTTATTTTCAGTTTTGTATTGTTTATAGACAATTATTGTCCTTTGCACTTGGTTTTAATTTGTATTAGTATTTGTTCTTTTTGAGTTGGTGTTTTTTTTTTAACTTCGTTGTCTTTCCTTGTCCTATGAGCAGTTAGTAAGTTTGCTAATTTTTCTGTTTTTTTTTTTTTTTTTGGTTGTTTTTTATTTATTTTTTATTACTGATTTGTTAGTTTTTGTTGCTTAATTTCTATTTGGTTGAATGTCTTTTCTGAAGTATTATTTTTGTTATTGTTGTTAATATTGTCATTGTTACTAACCTTATATGTTTTCCTTTATTTTATGTATGTATCAAACGATATATTGATCGGGCTTCCCCTGGGTCATATATACTTAAAACATTGTCCCTTGTCATGACTATATTGTTATTTCTATAGTAAGTTTTGTATTCAAGCCTTTGTTGTTCGTACTTTTTACAGTGGATCAGGTAGTAGTCTATGTCATTTTCTTCCTGACATTCTTGGCAGTGTGGTTCCTCTATCATAAAGTACGCTGCACCGAGACGGAGACGCCACAGCTTTTTGTTCGATGGTACCTTTAATTCTCCTCTGACCTGGAACATTCTTGTTGGTTCTTTTAGAAGTTTGAATGCGTGTCTGCCTTCACTACTGTCCTTCCATGTTGTTTTCCATTCCTCGTTTATGGTTAGCTTGAGTTGGCTCTTAATCTCCGATATTCCAAGTCCTGCACTTATATTGTTTTTACTTATTCTTTCATATTTGGCAGACTGGTCTGCCATCTCGTTACCACCTATACCTATGTGTGCTGGAACCCACACAAGCCTCACCCTGCATTCTCTGTTTCCTAGTATGTATTAATTGCTAGAATTTCTTCCTTTATGTCTGGCCAGCTGCACTTACCTGGGTGTTCTAGTGCTTGTAGTGATGAAAGTGAATCTGTAAAAATCGTTACTGCATCTGGCGGGGTATCTTCGATTATTTCTAAACTTTTTAGAATTGCTACCATCCCCGCGGTAAAAATCGAAGCCCTTCCAGTTACACTGTAACACTTCTTAATCCCCCACTGTGGTATCACTACTCCTGCAATAATTGTATGCTCCCAGCAACGAATTCTTTATAGTAGCCCTGTAGCAAAATTGATTTTTCTGGGGAGGTTATGATGGTATCCTAAAAGAATGAAAAGGTGTCTGCTATAACCGTGTGAGGTCAAGCAAAAGTAGGCCTCTGACTCTATAAATGATGATGATGAACTATGTGCAGAGAACCTACAGCTACCTCCCTAGGTCTCACACGGTCAATCTTGTGGCTCTAGTGTATGGTGTATGGTGTACCTAGTGTCTAGGGGAGAAATGAATGATGCTACACAACAATCAAACACTTTAAGTTTCTATAAAAGAAGTTAATAACTAGCAGTTATGTTTTTCTTTTAAAAAAAGTATTTACAATTTATTTTGCCTGTCCATTCATAGCTTGTGGACAGGTCTTTGAAAACAAAGACAAGATAGTTTACAGAAAAAGAACAGTTTAAAATGTTGGGACAATCTGCCCAATAACTAAAAGTTATTATGTATTTATAACTGATCTTCCTGTAGGAAATATTAAGCTAATTCACTGTATTTATATAACAGGAGAGTCACTGTATATGAGGGCTGTACTTCCTCATACCCCCATAAAATTCCTGTGTAATATTTTGAAACACAAGAAAATGTCAGAGATGCCCCAGATGTTTTACTCTTCACCTGAGAGTCCTTGTTGTAAGATAATACGATGGGTAGTTGCAGAAATTTCAAGTTCAACAATCGCCAAAGCTCCTACTGGATATTCAACAGCATATAAGTCTGGTTGGAGACTGGTTGGCGTTTATAAGCACTCAGCAGGTTTCCTGTCACCAGCCGGCAACAGGAACATAGACCCTCTGCAACAAAAGGACACCCTGGCCTTTTATCTCTGATCATTTATTCTAACACTTAATTTCTTATGTGGGAATGGGGTCAGCCTCGCGTGCCTTACAAGTGCACTAGCCCCTGAATGGTACAGGACTCCCACCTGGTTGTGACCACACCTCAAGTCCTTATAGTAGATACGCCACTGTACGTTCACATACTTTTCCTCCATACAATAATGTGGAGTAACCACATTTCCTGTGATATGATCTTCTCTTCTTTTCTTTACCCTTATATTTGCTTCAGGCATGTAAACAGTGTTCATTGAACACAGAGGCTTTACTAATCTATTTTAATACAATAATATGTCAACATAATCATAACAACATACATCAGTCAGATACCGCTTAATGTGTGGACTCAACAATGTCTGCTTCCAACATGTCCTTCACTTTTTCCCCAAAAGCAGTATCTAACTTTTGTAGTTGGACCAAACATAGTAAATTTCATAAAATATCCTTACCACAATCAAGAAATATATAAACAAATGACGCTGATTTTGTGAAGAAATGGCCTAAACTTCCTCCGAATCGTACAGACTGTCGTGAGAAATTCTAATCCACATATATAAATTAAAAAGTAAATGTAAAGCCTAACAAATAACTTCAATAAAAGGAAAGAAGAATGGTAAAGAACAGTGCTGTCACAATGACTGTACTCGAAATCCCCCTTGTTTTCTAATTCGTCTGCAAATTGTAACGTTTCACGTTGATAGTAAAAGCCTTCTGCTTCAATACCCGCTTTCTACGATAAAACGTGTACTGCCTTTCTAAGAAAAACCTTGAGATACGCAAGCTGACCTATATTTAATATTCCATTCATGTCATCTTATACACTAAGTTACCATAAACGAAAGACAGATGGACTAAGGATAGAAAGAAAGGGAGGGGCTGAAAGCCGGAACGCAGGCAATACTACCACAGTCTCGCGATACACAATTACTACCATCACGCGTGTAAGGCAACAAGCACTAGTTTTTTTTCAAATCGACAATGATAAAAAACACTACCCATACGAGTTAGGTTTTAAAAACCTGAAAAACGCTTATTAGGAAACATGACACTATACTGGTTTACGTTTGAAAACATTACAGTACCCAGACACCACATCGTATTCGAAGTGAACAGGAGGTAGAAGAAAATGCATATTTTGAACGCAGCCCCTTAGCCCCATTAAATTTATATATTTGGGTTCCTTAGGACTTGCTGACAAAGAATATGTTAAACGTTACGCAAATAGTCTAGGAATTAACAAATTATAGCCAAAAGAAATAGTGAGGGATGAAAGACAACACCAAAATCAGAATCGCTCAGTGGCAGATTTTCACACCACCATTGTACGGGAAATAGGTCCCCATGTTACCTCCTATTTGATTGGCGGAAAGTAAATGTAAGGCTAAACACGATTAGTCGGACTGTAAATATTGATTCTTTGTTGTTAGGGAAACGTGAGTAGGAGTACTTTTTTTCAAACGCTTGTGTAAACATGGCACGATTGGTTAGACCCGCCAATATAGTCAATCAGAGGCGTCAGGTCAGCACCACATTTTCAAATAAACTTACTAAAGAACCAGTGCGTTGAGCGCCAGTGCATATTTTTCTAAATAAAAGCCTGGGACATCGGCAGATCGAAATTGTGCTATATTCATTGCCAGTCAACGTAACTGTGTATTATTCCATGAATTGTGGGACCGTGGTCCTAAAGTTATTGAGCAGCACCTGGTCTGAGCTTTGCTGAATCTAGAGGCTGACAGCATACTCCTGGGTCCAGATAGTGACCAGTGAGGTGTCTCCAGAACACAGGGAGGCTATCGAGCAGATGAGTCTTTTCCTGCCGCCATCACGAAAGATAAGCGTCTGTGGCCAGAGGAGCTCAACATTATGCCCCCCTCAAAATCTGACTTTATAATAAAACAGAGGGAAAATACAGTGTTTAAATTGATAGGAACTGTGAACGTTTCCCATACTATTTCCAAGATAAACAAACACTTGAAGTCATGATGACCAATAACAACATAGCTTGAAAAAACAAAACCAGTATTACCTCATATTACTACTACACAACTGACACACATAGGATAATATTAATAAAATATGTCATTACAAGGTTCATATTGATAAATTCTGTACATATAAATTGTAATTACAATTGATTGTGATTCCTGGTTCACTTTGTATTTGAATCAGGACACATATATTAGTGAAAGTAATTAATACATATTTATATTTGAAACTTTACCAGTGCCTCATTTAAGATAGTCTTATAGAGTGTTAAATGTATGTGAGTGTCACAGTGTTGTCAAGTGTGGTGGAATAAATTAAATTGTTTATCTGTCTGTTGTTGTTGTGACTTACACTTCATCATATATATACCCTAGACATTTAACGTAGTCATCACAATATTCCAGAATAATTCTGACTGAGTTATAATGTGGTAGCAAGTAAGGTTATCTGTAGAACACTACACCTATTAGATACAGATACCTTCACAGCTGATCTCAGTCAGTACACTAAGTCCCCTATAAATATTTATAACACCCCACTTTACCACATATATTGGGGGCTCGTCCGGGATATTGAACTTTCTCCTGTTATAGATATTGGGAATAATAAAGAATTAAAAGGTATCCTTGGGTGGAAATAAATAAGGTTGAGCTCTCAGTGCCTGTAGTGTCCTTAGATAATTATTGAAAGATTGAATTGTTTACAATTGCATGTTAGACAATGGCCGACTTGGCAAAATTTCGATCTGCTGCTGTACAGACTGCGAAAGAGTTAGGAATGGACGGGCAAATTATGATTGCTTATGTCACTGCTGAATGTGACAAATATATTGAACGGGAAGAAAGAAGATTAGAAAAAGAGGCCGAAAGAAAACTAGAATCTGAAAGATTGGCCGAAGATAAGAGGTTAGAGGCTGAAAAGGAAATTAAGAGGTTGCAGATTGAGGCTGAGGCTAAGAGGTTGCAGATTGAGGCTGACAAAGAGGCTAAAGCATTGGAAGCCGAGGAAAGAAGACAGGCTGCCGAAAGAGAAGAGAAGAAATTAAATGCAGAAAGGGAAGACAAGAGATTAGCTGCAGAGAGGGAAGCAGAAAAGGAGGAGAAGAGATTACAAAGGGAACATGAGTTACGACTAAGGGAGTTTGAGTTTCAAGGCCATGCTCCTGAAAATGGTGCCAGTCCCTTTGCCTCTGATGCCACTGCTAGTCAGGGAGCCTCAACCTCAGCTATGAATTTTCATTTAGATCATTTTGTTGAGAAAGACGATGATATTGAGAGCTATCTAAATAGATATGAACTATTAGCTACCACATATGGGTTAGAGAGAGAAAGGTGGAGCTTAAAGTTATCTCAAGGTCTTCGTGGGGCAGCTTATGAAGTTTTTGCCAAAATGAGCAGAGGTGATCAGGAAAATTATGACATGCTAAAGCAGGCTCTTTTGTTAAGATATGAAAAGAACGCAGAATTTTATAGGAAAAAATTTAGGAATGCTAAACTACTGTCAGGTGAAACCTATCACCAGTTCTCTGCACGGTTAGAGACATACTTGGAGAAATGGACTTCTCTGGGGAAAACCCAAGATCTTAAGGAAATGGTCCTTATAGAACAATTAAGAGAGTCCATGGCTCCAGACCTGAGAAAGTTTCTCATGGAACAAGGTGCAGAGAGGCTGGGTGAGTTGCTAAATGTTGCAGAAAGGTATCAAGCGGCTCAGGCAGAGGTATCAGGTAATAAAAAGAAACAGGTAGAAAATTTTAGGGCACCACAGAACTTTAATAAATTTGATCCTAGAGATCAAAACAAAGGTAAGCACCAGTTTGATAGGCCACGGTATGACAATAAAAAATAAAACCCCACAATTCGATGAAAGGAAATATGATGAAAGAAAATCTTTCAACCAAGGGAAAAGGTGGTGTAAAAATTGTAAGATGAACAATCATGACACTGACCATTGTAGAAGGAAACCTCCTCATTGTGCTGCTATGACATCTGGGAAAAAGGAAAAAAAGGTCAAACCTGCAGAACTACAGGAACCATACCATCCCCCAGTGTGTGAAGATGTCATCTGTAATGGTGTCACTATAAGGTGTTTATATGATACCGGTTTAGATTACGATTCCGTTGTGAGTTCTCACCTGGTGCAGGCCGATCAATACACCACAGAAACAGTGGAGATTCAAACTGCAACCAAGGATGTAGCTACCATGACACTTCCCGTCGCCCGGATAAAGGTGAAAACGCGATATGTGGAAGGAATCATAAAAGCAGCAGTGATAAATGAGCCAATCTACCCTCTGATATTGGGGTGTAGATATGTCTTCTTGGGGAATCCCAAGAGACCTGTGATATTGGCAACAGTGCAGACCAGATCACAGTCTAAAAAGGAGGAGGATAATCTAATAAATACTCATCCAGATGAGATGAGGAAGGCACAGGCTGAGGACAAAACACTCAAGCCGTGTTTCAAGAAGTTGCCCAAATCTCATACACCTCCAGGCAAGGGAGAATTTTATATGAAGAACAAGCTGATATATAGGAAGGCTGGATCTGAATCCAATGGTCACGGACAGCTGGTCCTTCCCACTTCATATAGGACTAAAGTGTTGGAACTAGGGCATGCGATTCCCTTCAGTGGTCATATGGGGATCAGCGCAACAGGACAGCGTATAGCTTGTCACTATTTCTGCCAGGAATAACTGAAGATATCAAACGATATGTAAAATCCTGTCCAGAGCGCCAACGAGTAGCACCTAAACATTGGACTGCACCAGCAACTCTGGGAAAAATGCCCATAGTGGGAACACCCTTTGAGAGAGTTGCCGTGGATCTTGTGGGACCTCTCACCCGAACCAAGAGAAGGAACAGCTACATTCTGACTCTGGTGGACACTTGTTCTATGTGGGGAGAGGCGGTAGCCCTGTCATCGATTGATTCTAAACATGTGGCAGAGGCATTGCTCACAATTTTCACAAGGTTAGGCTTTCCCAATCAAATCTTGACTGATAATGGCTCTCAGTTCAAGGGGAAACTAACAGAATAAGTTTTCAGGATCTTCCAGGCCAAACACTTCCATTGTAGTGTGTACCACCCCCAAGGGAACGGCCAAGTGGAAAGATTTAATGGCACGTTGATGTCAATCCTGAGAAAGTTGGCACACGAAAAAAACCAGATACGTGGGACCAGTACCTTCACGCCGCCCTCTTTGCTTATCGGGAGGTACCCCATAGTTCAACCGGTATGGCCCCGGCAACATTATTGTTTGGAAGGCCAATAAAAGGTCCACTTGAAGCGCTGTTAAGAACGTGGACTGATGAAAAGGCAGAGGAAAATATTACATCCTCATACCAATATGTGAATGAGCTGACCACTCGTTTAAAAACTGGCTGGAAACTTGCCAATGAAAATTTGAAACAAGCCAGGAAGAAACATGCTGCCTATTATAACAGGAAAGCTAAAGACAGAGATTTGGCTGTGGGAGAGAAAGTACTGCTTCTTCTACCCGGTAGCCAGAATAAGTTACAAATTGGATGGCAAGGTCCATATACAGTTCTAGAGAAGGTGTCTAGAACAAATTATAAGATAGATAAGAAGGGGAAAGAAAAAATCTATCATGTGAATCTCCTGAAGAAATATTTGGAAAGAGAACATCAGGAAGAGACACACTTGTTGACCTTGTCCATTGCCATGGAGATGAAAAAGGAACCACTTTCATCATTTGAATATCCATTACACCCCTGTGAGACAGCGGCACAGGTGAAAATCAGTACACATTTAACGAAAACTCAGAAAGAGAGAGTGCAACAGGTTCTAGATAATCATGCAGAGGTGTTAACAGACCGACCAGGGCATACAAACTTATTGGAATATGATATGAAACTGATAGACCCCACACCTGTCTGTATGAAACCCTATTCGATTCCTTTTGCTAAGGAGGAAGCTTTGAAGGAAGAGATAGACTATTTGTTGAAGGAAGGAATTATTTCACACAGTGAATTTTCGTATAGTTCCAGTGTTGTACTCTTAAGGAAGCCCTCTGGAGAACATAGACTCTGTATAGATTACAGGAGACTGAATGCTATTACAGAAGGACAGGTGGATCCATTGCCGGATACAAATCAGCTGTTTGCCAGATTAAATAAAGCTAAATATTTCTCAAAAGTGGATCTGAGTAAAGGATACTATCAGATTCCAGTAAAGCCTGAGGTTAGACCATACCTAGCTTTTAGTACCTCAGAGGGACACTATGAGTTTAACAGATTGCCATTTGGATTGAAGAATGCGCCTAGAATGATGAGAAAATTATTGGACCCTCTGAATAATTCATGTATCACAAATTTCATGGATGATATCCTTATAGCAACAGAAACATTTGAGGAACACATTGACTCTCTGAACATGCTGTTTAATCGACTTAGGGAAGCGAATTTAACAGCCCGACCAACCAAATGTTGCGTTGGATGTAAAGAATTGGAATTCTTGGGACACACAGTTTATCAGGGAAACATGACCCCAAACCCCAAGAATTTAGAGAAACTAAAGGAAGCCCCGAGACCACAAACCAAGAAAGACGTGAGATCCTTTGTCTCATTATGTGGTTTCTACCAAAAGTATATCAAAAACTTTAATTCCATATGTGCACCGTTAACTGATTTGACACGTAAGGGAAATCCAGATCGAATTACATGGACACCACAATGTGAAATGGCTTACCAAGAATTGAAGGAAAGCTCACAAGTAAACCTATTTTGAAATTACCTGACTTAAGTCAAGAATTCATTGTAAGGACTGATGCCAGTAATATTGGGTTAGGTGCAACTCTGCTACAGAGATCAGATGCATTGGATGGGGAATTAAGCCCAGTGGCATATGCTAGCAGAAAGTTGAATAAAGCTGAAACCAATTACTCAACTAGCGAAAAAGGAATGTCTTGCAGTAATATGGGCGATAAAGAAATTCAATATTTATCTGTATGGGAAGGCATTTAAGTTGCAAACGGATCACAAACCTTTGTCGTTTCTAGCACAGGCTAGACATGAGAATTCTAGATTACTCCGTTGGTCATTATTGATGCAGCCATTTGAGTTTAGCATAGAGTATATAAGTGGAAAAACAAATCTGGGAGCGGATTTTTTAAGCCGCCATCCGTGTGATGAGAATCACCCTAAACTCCAGGAAAAATAATAAATTTCTCTATGTGTATATAGAATTATAGACTGACATATAACGTCTGTTTTAAGTGGGGAGGATTTGTCGTGAGAAATTCTAATCCACATATATAAATTAAAAAGTAAATGTAAAGCCTAACAAATAACTTCAATAAAAGGAAAGAAGAATGGTAAAGAACAGTGCTGTCACAATGACTGTACTCGAAATCCCCCTTGTTTTCTAATTCGTCTGCAAATTGTAACGTTTCACGTTGATAGTAAAAGCCTTCTGCTTCAATACCCGCTTTCTACGATAAAACGTGTACTGCCTTTCTAAGAAAAACCTTGAGATACGCAAGCTGACCTATATTTAATATTCCATTCATGTCATTTTATACACTAAGTTACCATAAACGAAAGACAGATGGACTAAGGATAGAAAGAAAGGGAGGGGCTGAAAGCCGGAACGCAGGCAATACTACCACAGTCTCGCGATACACAATTACTACCATCACGCGTGTAAGGCCACAAGCACTATTTTTTTTTTCAAATCGACAGTGATAAAAAACACTACCCATACGAGTTAGGTTTTAAAAACCTGAAAAACGCTTATTAGGAAACATGACATTATACTGGTTTACGTTTGAAAACATTACAGTACCCAGACACCACATCGTATTCGAAGTGAACAGGAGGTAGAAGAAAATGCATATTTTGAACGCAGCCCCTTAGCCCCATTAAATTTATATATTTGGGTTCCTTAGAACTTGCTGACAAAGAATATGTTAAACGTTACGCAAATAGTCTAGGAATTAACAAATTATAGCCAAAAGAAATAGTGAGGGATGAAAGACAACACCAAAATCAGAATCGCTCAGTGGCAGATTTTCACACCACCATTGTACGGGAAATAGGTCCCCATGTTACCTCCTATTTGATTGGCGGAAAGTAAATGTATGGCTAAACACGATTAGTCGGACTATAAATATTGATTCTTTGTTGTTAGGGAAACGTGAGTAGGAGTAATTTTTTTCAAACGCTTGTGTAAACATGGCACGATTGGTTAGACCCGCCAATATAGTCAATCAGAGGCGTCAGGTCAGCACCACATTTTCAAATAAACTTACTAAAGAACCAGTGCGTTGAGCGCCAGTGCATATTTTTCTAAATAAAAGCCTGGGACATCGGCAGATCAAAATTGTGCTATATTCATTGCCAGTCAACGTAACTGTGTATTATTCCATGAATTGTGGGACCGTGGTCCTAAAGTTATTGAGCAGCACCTGGTCTGAGCTTTGCTGAATCTAGAGGCTGACAGCATACTCCTGGGTCCAGATAGTGACCAGTGAGGTGTCTCCAGAACACAGGGAGGCTATCGAGCAGAGGAGTCTTTTCCTGCCGCCATCACGAAAGATAAGCGTTTGTGGCCAGAGGAGCTCAACATTATGCCCCCCCCGCCCTCAAAATCTGACTTTATAATAAAACAGAGGAAAAATACAGTGTTTAAATTGATAGGAACTGTGAACTTTTCCCATACTATTTCCAAGATAAACAAACACTTGAAGTCATGATGACCAATAACAACATAGCTTGAAAAAACAAAACCAGTATTACCTCATATTACTACTACACAACTGACACACATAGGATAATATTAATAAAATATGTCATTACAAGGTTCATATTGATAAATTCTGTACATATAAATTGTAATTACAATTGATTGTGATTCCTGGTTCACTTTGTATTTGAATCAGGACACATATATTAGTGAAAGTAATTAATACATATTTATATTTGAAACGTTACCAGTGCCTCATTTAAGATAGTCTTATAGAGTGTTAAATGTGTGTGAGTGTCACAGTGTTGTCAAGTGTGGTGGAATAAATTAAATTGTTTATCTGTCTGTTGTTGTTGTGACTTACACTTCATCATATACATACCCTAGACATTTAACGTAGTCATCACAATATTCCAGAATAATTCTGACTGAGTTATAATGTGGTAGCAAGTAAGGTTATCTGTAGAACACTACACCTATTAGATACAGATACCTTCACAGCTGATCTCAGTCAGTACACTAAGTCCCCTATAAATATTTATAACCCCCCACTTTACCACACAGACTGTGACTTGATTCTTTATTTAAGTTTATAATTAACACAGCTGTTTTTCAGCGTATCTGTATAAAAATATTAGTTCAACTGGCAATGAATAATCAAAGCCTTTTGCTAATATCTACCAGCCCAGCCAATCGTAACGTTCTACTACTTGAATTCAAATGCAGTTTGAATGAAAAACCCAAAATAATTTTGAATAACTGGTGGTGGATTGGCCAGTCTGCTTTAGTCATGCCCAATACAAAAGATATCACGTTAGGATTACATTTCTCCTACCGTTCCCCTTTCCCATTCATACTCTGTTCACCCTAAGCGAATTTGAATGTACCTCCCTGCCTCTTTTTCCAGCTCGCGTCCCCCTAACGTTACCAAAAACATGAGCAGGAACGCCAGTGTGTCTGGTCGTGTGTTCTTAGATAATAGTATTTCTTCAATAACTTCTCTAATACTGGGAATATCATATATTTTAAAGTACATTCTTACTCAGCCAACTCCACGTCACACTACCATATAATTCTTATGGGGAACTTCATAATGGTTTAAAATTTCCAATTTATTTCATCGTCCATCGTCAAATAAAATTTTACACAAGTCCGCCATCTTCCTCTCTTTCATCTTGCGAGCATGTATTTTTCAAATAACTACAGTTTTAGTTACATCAGAAATGCTACCATTAGGAGGAAATAAAACTGTCTGCGTGGTTTGGCCTTGCTGGCTTTTCTGCAGTGTGAATATATGCGTTGCAGACTGTGTCATCGAAGCGGGGTAGACGGGGCGGGTTAAAGAATTTGCGTTACTATTTAGCATTGTATCGTGTAATATTACCAAAAAATGTAAGGATTACTACTAGTTTTGCTACAAAGTTGACAGAAAGGGTTACTTCAGATAGCTATATTGGGGTATAGTTCCGGCAATAGTTAATTGTAAGGCTAGACTTACAAAGTGTAATCAGCAGATTGGGCAAAGGTTAACTATTAGTAGTGTTTGTCGAAAACGAAACTAAAGCGTGTCAGACTTTTTTCCGTGAAATCGTTCTATAAGCTTAGCACTGTGCAAAAAGCAGCGGTGCTGGCTTCGAAGATGACAACCGTCAGACACATGCGGGCAAATGTATTTATTATCGTTTTATGCCTAAATCGTACTGAATTGAGCGTTTATTCTCGCATATTTTGCTACACACCTCCCATCCTAAAACATGCATTCATTTGCAGGTTATAATATGCGAGATAACTTAGCTCCATGAAGTCTTATTCATTTTTCTGATCTTCATCATAAGGATGTCTGCTCAAAAAGTCTGCGCCAACGTTCAAAGGGCCGGGAATGTATTCTATTAAAAATGAGTATGGTTGCAACAAGAGAGACCATCTCAATAATCTAGAATTTTCATGCTTGGCCTGTGATAAGAACACGAGGGGAGAAGGATCCGTTTGGAGCACAAATGTCCGGCCATATAAATAAATTTGGAATTTCTTTATCGCCCATATTAAAGCGAGACATTCTTTTTCACTGGTTGAGTAATTTGTTTCCACCTTGTACAATTTGCGGCTAGCATAAGCGACTGGGTTCAATTCCCCATCTTGTGAGGAAGACCTTTGCAATAATGTATCGCCCAGGCCTACATTGCTTGCGTCACTTCTCACAATAAATTATTTAGTCAAGTCAGGCAATTGCAACACTGGCCTGCTTGTAAGCTTCTCTTTTAACTCCTGGTAAGCCAATTCACACTGTGCTGTCCAAATTATAGTATCAGGTTGACCTTTGCGAGTTAAATCGGTCAAAGGAGCACATATAGAGTTAAAATGTTTGATATACTTTTGGTAAAAACCACACAGAGACACGAAAGATCGCACATCTTTTTTTTTTGTGGTCTAGGTGCTTTTTTTAGTTTTTCCAGATTCTTGGGATCAGGGGTCATGCTACCCTGATGTACTGTATGTCCCAAGAATTCCAACTCTTTACAACCAATACAGCATTTGGTTGGCTTAGCGGTTAAGTTAGCCTCTCTGAGTCTATCAAACAGCATATTCAAAGAGGTAACGTGTTCCTCAAATGTTTCCGTAGCAATGAGGATATCATCCATAAAATTCGAAATACATGGATTTTTCAGGGGATCCAGCAATTTTCGCATCATCCTAGAAAACACTCGGGGCATTTTTCAAACCAAATGGTAACATGTTGAACTCATAATGACCTTCCGAGGTGCTAAAGGCCAAATAAGGTCGAACCTCAGGCTTTACTGGAATCTGGTAATAGCCTTTGCTAAGATCCACCTTAGAAAAATATTTTGCCTTGTTCAGCCTGGCAAAAAGTTGAGTAGTATCAGGTAATGGATCCACCTGACCTTCTGTGACAGCATTCAGTTTCCTGTAATCTATGCACAGTCTATGTTCTCCTGATGGTTTCCGCAACAAAACCACACAGGAACTGTAAGGAGACTCACTGTGAGAAATAATCCCTTCTTTTAACAGATAATCAATCTCCTCTTTCAAAGCTTTTTCCTTTGCGAACGGAATAGAATAAGGCCTCATACAGATGGGTGCTGGGTCTAGTAATTTCATATCATATGACAGCAAATTTGTGTGCCCCGGTTTATCAGTTAGCACATCTGTATGTTTCTCAAGGACCTGTTGAACCTTCTCCTTCTGTCCTTTTGTCAGGTTATTACTGATTTTCACCTGTGCAAACGTTTCACAGGTTTTCGGTGGATATTCAACCGAGGAGAGAGGTTCATTCTTCATCTCGGTGGCTATAGACAAGGCCATTAAATGTGATCCCTCCTGGATTTGTCTGTCCAGATATTTCTTCAAAAGGTTCACATGATAGACTTTCTCTTTTCCCTTTTTGTCTATCTTATAATTTGTTCTGGATACTTTTTCCAAAACAGTATATGGCCCTTGCCATCCGATCTGTAGTTTTTTGTTGCTGCCTGGCAATAGAAGAAGTACCTTCTCCCCTACAGCAAGTTCTCTATCCTTCGCTTTTTTATTAAAATAAGCAGCATGCTTTTTCTTGGCTTGTCTCAAATTTTCATTTACCAGTTGCCAACTGGTTTTTAAACGAGTGGTCAGTTCGTTCACATATTGGTATGATGAGGTAACAGTCTCATCTGCCTTCTCATCTGTCCAGGTCCTTAGCAAAGCTTCTAACGGACCTTTTATAGGCCTCCCAAATAGGAGTGTTGCGGGTGCCATTCCAGTTGAATTATGTGGTACTTCCCGGTAGGCAAACAATGCGGCGGGCAAGTAGTGGTCCCACGTCTCAGGTTTCTCATGTGCCAGCTTTCTCAGGATAGAAATGAGAGTCCCATTGAACCTCTCTACCTGGCCGTTCCCTTGGGGGCGATACGGACTACTATGAAAGTGCTTGGCTTGAAACAACTTGAAAACCTCTTCAGTTAGCTTCCCCTTGAACTGAGAGCCATTATCTGTCAAGATTTGATGCGGGAATCCTAACCTTGTGAATATAGTAAGTAATGCCTTTGCCACATGTTTCGAATCGATTGATGACAGGGCTACCGCCTCTCCCCACATAGAACAAGTGTCTACCAGAGTAAGGATGTAACTGTTCCTCCTCTTGGTCCGAGTGAGAGGTCCCACAATATCCACTGCAACTCTCTCAAAAGGGGTTTCCACTATGGACATTTCCCCAAGAGTTGCTGGAGCAGTCCAATGTTTTGGAGCTACTCTCTGGCATTCGGGACAGGATTTCACATATCTCTTAATGTCTTCCGTTATCCCTGGCCAGAAATAATGACAAGCTATACGCTGTCCTGTTGCGCTAATCCCCATGTGACCCCTGAAGGGGATAGTATGACCTAACTCCATTACTTTCTCCCTATATGAACTAGGAAGGACCAGCTGTGCGTGACCAGCTGAACCAGTGCCGGCCTTCCTGTATAGCAATTTATTCTTCATATAGAATTCTCCTTTATTAGGAGGAGTATGGCTCTTTGGGAGTTTCTTGTAACACGGCTTCAGTGACTTATCTTCAGCCTGTGCCTTTCTCATCTCCTCTGGATGAGTATTTATGGGTTCATCTTCTTCCTTTCTGGATTGCGATCGTGTCTGGACTGATGCCATGATCACCGGTCTCTTGGGATTCCCCAAGAAGACATATCTACACCCCAATATCAGAGGGTAGATTGGATCATTTAACACTGCTGCCTTGATTACTCCTTCCACATATCGCGTCTTCACATTTATCCTGGCGATGGGAAGTGTCATGGTCGCTACGTCCTTTGTTGCCGCTTGGATCTCCACTGTTTCTGTGGTGTATTGATCTGCCTGCACCAGGTGAGAACTCACAACTGAATCATAATCCAATCCCGTATCATACAAACACCTTATGGTGACTCAATTGCATATTACATCTTCACACACTGGGGGGTGGTAAGGTTCCTGCTGTTCAATAGAGTTGACCTTTACTCCCTTCCTCCCAGTTTTCATGGCAGCGAAACTTGGAGTTTTCTTTCTACAATTTTCAGTGTTATGGTTGTCCATCCGACAATTTTTACAATACCTCTTTCCTTGGTTAAAAGGTTTTCTTTCATCATTTCTTCTATCATTGAATTGAGAGGGTCTATTCTTAAATTCATTTCGAGGCCTATCGAAGTTCTGCTTATTTCTATTATCGAATTTGTTATGGTTTTGAGGGGCCTTACTCTGATCTATTTGTTTCTTCTTCGTGCCAGCTACCTCTGCCTGGGCTGCCTGATATCTCTCAGCGACATTTATTATCTCACCCAGCCTCTCTGCACCCTGTTCCATGAGAAACTTTCTCATGTCTGGAGCCATGGACTCTCTCATTTGTTCAATGAGTATCATCTCTTTGAGATCTTGGGTTTTCCCCAGAGTAGCCCATTTCTCCATATACGTTTCCAACCGGGCGGAGAACTGGTGATAGGTCTCACCCGACAGTAGCCTGGCATTCCTAAATTGCTTTCTATAAAACTCTCCGTTCTTTTCGTATCTTAACAGAAGAGCTTGCTTCAACATGTCATAGTTGTCTTGGTCATCCCTGCTCATTATGGAAAACACTTCATAAGCTGTTCCCCGAAGTCCCTGAGACAACTTTACCCCCCATCTTTCTCTTTCTAACCCATAAGTAGTTGCTAAAAGTTCAAACCTACTTAAATACCCTTCGATGTCATCGTCTTTCTCAACAAAATGGTCTACATGAAAACCCATAGCTGAGGTTGAGGCTCCCTGACTAGTGGTGGCATCTGAGGCAAAGGGGCTAGCACCATTTTCAGGAGCATGGCCTTGAATTTCCAACTCCCTTAGTCGTAACTCGTGCTCCCACTGTAACCTTTTCTCCTCCTTTGCTGCTTCCCTCTCGGCAGTCGATCTCTTTTCTTCTGCCTCCCTTTCGGCAGTGAATCTCTTTTCTTCTCTTTCTGCAGCCAATCTCTTTTCTTCTGCCTCTATCTGTAACTTCTTAGTCTCAGCCTTCAATGCCTTAGCCTCCTTGTCAGCCTCAATCTGCAACCTCTTAATTTCTTTTTCAGCCTCTAACTTTCTTTCTGCTTCTAACTTCCTGTCTTCCCTATCTCGTTCAATAAATTTGTCACATTCTACCGTCACATATTGATTCAACTCTGGTCCATCCATGCCCATCTCTTTAGCAGTCTGTACAGCCGCAGAGCGAAACTTGGCCAGATCTGCCATTCTAATAAGTACAAAATGTTCTAACAAAATCTCTAACTAATTATAGATTTATTTAACTAAATCTGGGCTCTGACACTTTCTTCACTACCCAAATCTTGGGTAAAACTATATGGGGATTACCTGGGAAAATTAGACTGTTGTTAAAGCTAAACCCCAGACCCCAATGAATGTAGTACTAAGAGAAATTCAGATGCCCGGACAAGCCTACCAATTTATGTAGCAAAGTTGATTTTGCTGGGGAGGTTATGATGGTATCCTAAAAGAATGAAAAGGTGTCTGCTATAACCGTGTGAGGTCAAGCAAAAGTAGGCCTCTGACTCTATAAATGATGATGATGAATTATGTGCAGAGAACCTACAGCTACCTCCCTAGGTCTCACACGGTCAATCTTGTGGCTCTAGTGTATGGTGTATGGTGTACCTAGTGTCTAGGGGAGAAATGAATGATGGTACACAACAATCAAACACTTTAAGTTTCTATAAAAGAAGTTAATAACTAGCAGTTAAGTTTTTCTTTTTAAAAAAGTATTTACAATTTATTTTGCCTGTCCATTCATAGCTTTTGGACAGGTCTTTGAAAACAAAGACAAGATAGTTTACAGAAAACGAACAATTTAAAATGTTGGGACAATCTGCCCAATAACTAAAAGTTATTATGTATTTATAACTGTTCTTCCTGTAGGAAATATTAAGCTAATTCACTGTATTTATATAACGGGAGAATCACTGTATATGAGGGCTGTAGTTCCTCATACCCCCATAAAATTCCTGTGTAATATTTTGAAACACAAGAAAATGTCAGAGATGCCCCAGATGTTTTACTCTTCACCTGAGAGTCCTTGTTGTAAGATAATACGATGGGTAGTTGCAGAAATTTCAAGTTCAACAATCGCCAAAGCTCCTACTGGATATTCAACAGCATATAAGTCTGGTTGGAGACTGGTTGGCGTTTATAAGCACTCAGCAGGTTTCCTGTCACCAGCCGGCAACAGGAACATAGACCCTCTGCAACAAAAAGACACCCTGGCCTTTTATCTCTGGTCATTTATTCTAACACTTAATTTCCTATGTGGGTATGGGGTCAGCCTCGCGTGCCTTACAAGTGCACTAGCCCCTGAATGGTACAGGACTCCCACCTGGTTGTGACCACACCTCAAGTCCTTATAGTAGATACGCCACTGTACGTTCACATACTTTTCCTCCATACAATAATGTGGAGTAACCACATTTCCTATGATATGATCTTCTCTTCTTTTCTTTACCCTTATATTTGCTTCAGGCATGTAAACAGTGTTCATTGAACACAGAGGCTTTACTAATCTATATTAATACAATAATATGTCAACATAATCATAACAACATACATCAGTCAGATACCGTTTAATGTGTGGACTCAACAATGTTTGCTTCCGACATGTCCTTCACCTTTCTCCCAAAAGCAGTATCTAACTTTTGTAGTTGGACCAAACATAGTAAATTTCATAAAATATCCTTACCACAATCAAGAAATATATAAACAAATGACGCTGATTTTGTGAAGAAATGGCCTCAGCTTCCTCCGAATCGTACAGACTGTGACTTGATTCTTTATTTAAGTTTATTATTAACACAGCTGTTTTTCAGCGTATCTGTATAAAAATATTAGTTCAACTGGCAATGAATAATCAAAGCCTTTTGCTAATATCTACCAGCCCAGCCAATCGTAACGTTCTACTACTTGAATTCAAATGCAGTTTGAATGAAAAACCCAAAATAATTTTGAATAACTGGTGGTGGATTGGCCAGTCTGCTTTAGTCATGCCCAATACAAAAGATATCACGTTAGGATTACATTTCTCCTACCGTTCCCCTTTCCCATTCATACTCTGTTCACCCTAAGCGAATTTGAATGTACCTCCCTGCCTCTTTTTCCAGCTCGCGTCCCCCTAACGTTACCAAAAACATGAGCAGGAACGCCAGTGTGTCTGGTCGTGTGTTCTTAGATAATAGTATTTCTTCAATAACTTCTCTAATACTGGGAATATCATATATTTTAAAGTACATTCTTACTCAGCCAACTCCACGTCACACTACCATATAATTCTTATGGGGAACTTCATAATGGTTTAAAATTTCCAATTTATTTCATCGTCCATCGTCAAATAAAATTTTACACAAGTCCGCCATCTTCCTCTCTTTCATCTTGCGAGCATGTATTTTTCAAATAACTACAGTTTTAGTTACATCAGAAATGCTACCATTAGGAGGAAATAAAACTGTCTGCGTGGTTTGGCCTTGCTGGCTTTTCTGCAGTGTGAATATATGCGTTGCAGACTGTGTCATCGAAGCGGGGTAGACGGGGCGGGTTAAAGAATTTGCGTTACTATTTAGCATTGTATCGTGTAATATTACCAAAAAATGTAAGGATTACTACTAGTTTTGCTACAAAGTTGACAGAAAGGGTTACTTCAGATAGCTATATTGGGGTATACTTCCGCCAATAGTTAATTGTAAGGCTAGACTTACAAAGTGTAATCAGCAGATTGGGCAAAGGTTAACTATTAGTAGTGTTTGTCGAAAACGAAACTAAAGCGTGTCAGACTTTTTTTCGTGAAATCGTTCTATAAGCTTAGCACTGTGCAAAAAGCAGCGGTGCTGGCTTCGAAGATGACAACCGTGTCACAGGGTTATCCCGAAGGGTAACCAAAGAGAGTTATCGGTGTGGTGCCGGCCTTGTCAATGGCTCGGATTTGCCTGGCAACCGGTTGGAAATAGGCAGCAGGAGTGAAGAAGGCGAATGTAAGACTCTGGGATAAATTTCCCGCAGACAGTCCCAGTGATTCTATATCTCGTGACACTATAACTCTTACCACTCTATCCCCCTCTCTATATTATAATGCTAACGAGCCCCCACTCCCCTATTACACTGAGTGAACAGAAGAGGAAGAAAGGAAGAACAGCATGTCTCTTTCGCACACTTTCTTTCCTTCTCTATATATGTAATAACGTGTGTTGGTAAATACAACTACAACATTTATTAACTTATTGAAATATAACAACATTCAAGTACACTAATACAACTGCAACTAGGAATGACATTAACTATCCCTGTGAAGAAAGATATTAGTTAATGCAAAATACACAAATGAATCTAAAGTCTACACTATGTGATGATGATGAATTTAAGTAACTCCTAAATACTAACAAAAAAAGGATATCTTGTTTTTCTTGGTCTCTTGCTGACTGTCAATAAACTCTGGTTGTTTGTACACAATGGACAAGTCATTGTCTGCCTACAATAACACTGGACGGTCCACTTGGTTTCGTCAGGTGTCCACGGCTTGTTCTTTTGTCCTTCACAATGCGAGTGTTGACATTGTCCCGAGCGTCCAAGGTGTCCTGTTCATGTATGATGTTGAACGCAATGTTAGGCGGGTGAGACTTCGTCTGATATGCAGATGTCCTTTCGTTGTGCTGATAGTCTGCTCATGTGGTGATGATGATGGAAATATGTTGTATATTCGTATTTGTTGGTGCATCAATTGTATGGGAAGAAACTGTCCATTACTGCCGGTAATTCAGGATATCAATAATTTTTGTAGGCACTGGGTTTACAAGATCTCCCGTCTGCTTTTGCAGCTTTTGATCATGGTTTCTCAAAGCACTTGTTGTAAAAATCGTCCGTTGGCGCCACTTCTGATCAAGATTTCTCAAATCACTTGTTGTAAAAATCGTCCGTTGGCTACTGCCACTTCTGATCAAGATTTCTCAAAGGCACTTGTTGTAAAATCATCCGTTTGCTACTGCAACTTCAGATCATTAAATTTCACGTGGACAGCTATTAGAAATGCAGCAATCCTTCTGGCTATTTTCTGCTTTCTTTTTGGGTGGGTAGTCGATGATAGAAAGACCCTTCACCGCCTGGTAAATTCCTTTCTGACCCCCGTGGAGTATTGGTAGGTTGTTGCCGTTAATTACGTGTGAGATGCGTGTCGTCGCAGTATCTCGGTCGGCCCTACTCTAAAGCTTGTCCTGTGATTAACGCCAACCACGTAGTAGACTAAGGATGAGTATCTCAAATGGTCCCTGTCTCTACCACTGTGATGGATTGTAGCCTCGCTTTTACTGAGGTGTGAACCGCTGTCTAAAGGATGTTGATGGTGTCGTAGTGACAACGGTCCAACACGGGCGATGCTATTTGGACTTGACAATAATAACGCGAATGTTTCTTTCTTGGAACGTGAAGGAAGGACTTCAATAACAAGCAGGCACGTCAACGAGTGCCAATGTGTATAGGGACGAACTCGTTAGGTTTACTGACATCATAATTTATTTAGGACGAAAATACGTTGACGACAACAGGTTACAGTACTCCAACATGGATTCCACAGTAAACGTACATGTAGCATATATATAGGCATGGTACAGGCATAATAACTTCCTCACATAAGATCAGGGTTTGACCTTGCGTCAATGTCATGACCGTTAGGACTATTCAACCATAAAGATCTTGGAATAAATATATTGATTCTGTCCTACAATTCTGGTCGGGTACTTTAGTAGCTTGGTACCCCTGACATGGCAAATCCATACATACTTGCATATAATATAAACAACGAAGGTTATGTCCTAGTGCTTGGCTAACCTCTCTTCGTCGCCGTGACTCGTACGACGGCAATCCATATATTATTACAATCCAATAAACCGTAAAGGATGAAGCCTTGAATCCTTTATAATATTAAAATACTTTCAGTGAAATTCCCCCGTTGATCCATTATAACACCCCTTTGCAGAAAGGTGCTAGCTAGATGCCAACAAAGGATGGTGACACGAAAGTTCAAGTAAACAATTCACTTCTTACCAAAACTGGTTCGGACTTACGTGTAGTGTAATCCGACAATGACTTCTACCAAGAAGACATTGTACCAGAAGAATAACTAACCCAACACACTGGGTATATATAGGAATATAGGCAACAGACTCAATGTCTGGCTTGAGATGCTGGCTTTCATTCTTTAACCTCTCACGTCATCTGCCTTGCTTGGACACAAGCGCGCACGAATCCCCCTACACCAAATTGTGCATATACGTGCGTGACAGAAGACATTTATAAAAAACTAGCATCAACGTAAGTTGGTGCGTACATACTCAAACGAAATAGAACCTGATGACTACCCGTGAGTGTTTAGAATACATTAAAGGAGGCATCATGGATAAAATAATGAACCCTTTGTAAGTATCCCGTAAACTATGTTACGCCTGCAGTGTCTTGTATGTGAAATCTTATCACTATAAGAAATGACTGTGCGATGTTTACTGCACGTTTAACATGTAATGTAAGAGGCAAAATAAAAGTGTCTTGGATTTACTTCGTTATAGTTACAGGAAACTGTGTAATGTTATAATTATAATCATTCTCTGCATGGTGTTTATTGCAACCTGTACTTATTAGGGTGAAATATAATATTATAATAAACGTGACTGGTATTTACAGTGTTATATTTATGGAAAATATATATATATTATCTGAATGAAGTTAAGACATAATAATGATAAAGTACAAAATATATTACACTAACCTTGGTGTCCATATACGAATTTCACTGACACAATGTCCTGACTCTTCCTCGTGAAATTTAGAACCCCAAGTTTTGGTTGGCGGACTGCTTCTCTTGCAATGCCAAGCAATGAATATAGTTGAGTTTATATATCGTCTGAATCGCCTATGGCTAATTTTCGGGTTCGCTTCCTGTGTCATGTGAAATTTCGTTTGTTTTCCTTAAGTCAGACATTCCGTTCTCATGCTGTGTAAAATTTCCTGTAATATTTTGCTATGGTCGCTCTCATATTTTGCTTATCCGAGACAACTTGTCTGCGTTCGTCTTTTGAGTGTCTGTGCAGCATTTAATAGTCTTTACATAATGACCTATTCTCACTCTTTTCATGTTGTCCCTGGCTCAGACACGGCGTCGCCGTTAATCAAATGTTATTGGGTCGGTTCGATGAGAACCTGCTTATTAAATTACTCATTGTAAAACTGCCTCGCGCTCTGTCCATATATTCTACGGCTAGCTACAATAATATTGCTTGTACCTTCCTGCCTTTGTGAAAACGCAACCGAGACGTTGAAGCGATTACCTCAATAATCTGTTGGACTCACTTTCTACTAGTTGCGAAAACATTTCAAGCGAATGTTGTTGCGTTTAAAGGGCTCACGCCGAGCGTTGTCTATTGTTATGTCAACATTCCTTGTAAAATTGGTGGATGTCCCATGACTGTTGACCAACGATTGTCTGTGCCAACAATGAGTATAGACAACCGACTGCCTTCTCATTCAGTGAGAAATTTACCGACAAAATATTACCATTAGTTTTTAGAAATTTAATTGCAGACTTACTCGTCTCTCGCGACAGATGTCCCCCGCACCAAGTCTTAGCTTGCGAAGACTCCTGCGAGTCAGGATGCAATTTACATTCCCTATTGTCGGCTGTGGTTATCTTCTTCCTATTACTCTCCACTTCATCTTCCTCTTTCCAATCCTCCTTCTCCTCGTCCAAATCATTCTTCTCGCAATCTTCCTCAGTTGCTTCTCCTGCATCAGCTATAAAGAGCGGCTCCATTCCCTGTTTCAATGTCATGGCCGTGGCTAAGAGTTGTCGACCCTGCTCGACTAAGCTCGTAGAGCGGGCTGTGATTTTCTGCACGCCTGCAGATGACTGTCTAGCCGCATTGGGCTGCAGTACTGAGTTCGGATTTCCCTTATTCCAATGCTGTGTGGCTGCTCGTGTCCTGAAGTTGGCCGCTTCAGTTATGTATCTGGCTAAATATCTCTTTAGCAGAATAATCGTATATATTTCCAGCTGATTCTCCACTGGAATCTTATAATTGGTTCGAGATGCCTTCTCGACCACTGTGTATGGCCCGTGCCATCCAATCTGTAACCTGTTCTGTTTGCTATGCATAAACAGTAAAACTTGTTTGCCTATCTCTAGCTCACACTTAGGACCAGTCGTATTATATTCTCCGTCATGTTGACGCCTCCTCTTCTTCATACGTGGTCTGTTTCCCTTAACAGTGGCTTCCTCACTTTTCCCATGATTTGATGCCCCTCTCTGGCATTCAGGACCTGATCTGATAAATTGATCCATGTCCCCTGCGATTCCCTGCCAATAATAATGGTGGGTGATTCTTTGCGTAGTGATGTATTGTCTGACCTGACCACTAGATTAACTAGCATGTCCCATACCTAAGATATAAAATCTATATCGTGCTGGTACTACCAGTTGCTTATACTCATATCCGCGCTTTCCTACTTTCCTAAGGAGTTGTCCTTGCTGTTTAAAGCAGTCTCCTGGTTGCGATGGATTGTCTCCCTTCAGTCTCTTCTTAAAACAAGGTTCTACCGATTTGTCGTTGTTTTGAGCTGGTCTCAGCTCTTGCGGATGGAAGTCAAACTCGTCTCCTTGTCTCTTCTCCTTCGCTTGTTCACCTGTCTGCCCTGCAGCTGTGACTCTTGATTGACGAGTGTCTCCTAAACTCACATATTTGCAGCCTATAATGAATTCATACCTATGATCATATAAAACTGCCGTTCGTAGTTCTCCCTCGACATACCTGCCTTCAATGGGAGTCCGGGCGATAGCCGCCATCAATGGAGGATCGCCGTTACCTGTGAACTGAATTTCCACAGTTCCATCACTCAATTGTTCTGGTCTAACCAGTCTAGAACTGAGTTTCGAATCGAATTCCAGCCTGGAATCGAATACCTCTTCCGCTTTTTCTCTATTGACAACGTTGCGTTCCGAGGGAATCCGGGCGCTAGTTGCCGTCGCTGAAAGATCACTTTTCTTTCTCCACCCTTTCGCCTTAGCATCCTGGTAACCTTCTTTGCCAGGTTTAAACCTCTTCTTTCTCTTGAGTGGTCCATTCTTACTGACACTAACTCTCAGTGTGTCTGTCTTCGCTCTGTCGAAATAAAAAATGTCTCCCCACTTCTTTCTCTTGAGTGACCCACTCCTACTGACATCAAATCTCTTTGTTTCTTTCTTCGATCTCTTGAAATAAAAAGTGTTTCCCCACTTCTTTCCTCTGCTAAACACTCTTTGAATCCGCCGACGGATCAAAGTTGGCCATTGTTTGTCCTTATTACGTATCTTGTGTATCTTGCCCGTGGAATGGTCATAAATCAAGATACGGTGCAACCCATCTGTCCTTTTGTATCGGGTACAGTGTGTTGTTAATTTCGCGCGTCGGCGCCTTGCCTTGCCTAAAGCGCGTACACCAAGCTGTTTCCTCTTGTGTCGCCTGGTGTCTTTCCTTCTCTCTATCTGCTTAGTTTTTGTCTCGCCTACATATAGAATCGGAGTCCCGTGGGTGTTGAGCTGCTGTATCCCCGCCGGCTCTACCACACTTTTCTCCTCATGATCCTCTTCTACCTCCTTTTGAAGAGAGTCGGGGGGTGCCTTCGTGTCCGTCGTCCACCCTGTCCCGATAATCGTATCTGTTGTTATACCTTCTAAAGGCACACATTTCTCTCCGTAAGTTTTAAAAGTGGTAGGATCTGACTTTTCCTCGTCCTGGGTAAAGGCAGACTTAGGCGATGTGGGCAACTGTCTATTTCCGTGGGTAATAGCGAATGCCCGTTCCTGTCCGGTCGCTTCTTTCCACGTAGAAGGGCCGGTGGAGTGAGGTAATAATTGTTCTCCTGATGTCAGGAGGCAAGTGCCTGTTTTCTTCTTCCCTGTGATGCCAGGTGAAATTGTTTTGTTCGAAGTCCCCTTGCAAGATCCATCGAAGGTACCGCTCGCAATTAGAGTGGGTTCTTCTGTGCCTTTTAATAACTTTCCGTTATCTCTGCAGCGGTGTCTGGAATCCATTGAATTAACTACCGCCGGGTGTGATTTTTCCCCCTCTTTTCTCCGGGACTCTTTGTCCTTCATTGTTCGGGTTTCTATATACGCCATGCGATGGACAGGAGGGCGGTTTCGGCACTCGCTGGTGTAGTGATTTTTCCTGCGACAATACCGGCACCATTTATCCCCTTGCCTCTGGTTCTGAGAAAAGGATTGGTGTTGAGTTTCCTTTCTATGTGGATTGCAAAGCAAGTTGTCTTTCTTCCCCTGATACCGGCCAACTGGGCCCTTCTCATAATCAGTTTTTCCTGCGGATTTCTTTGCATATGAAGTAATGCAATGCGAAGAAGATGGTGTCTTCTAGGCGATATGTTAGCTCATCTGTCACTTCATGGGCCGAAATACATATTTCCGGTTCAAGTCTTTTGGGTTTTTCATATGTTTCACACAACCTCTTCATCCGAAGCACGTGCTCTCTCTCTTCCGTATTTCTCACTAACTCTGCCTTGAATCTCCTATACTCGGCCTCTCTCTCTCTGCTTCTAATTTCTTGGCTTCTCTCTCCTCCTTCTCCGCTGCTAATGTCAATCTTCTTTGCTCTACTTCTGCTGCCAGTTTATCTTTTCTCTCTTGCTCTGCAATTTTATCTTTTCTCTCTTGCTCTGTTATGTGCGCAGTTAACATTTTTTCCACGTATTCCATAAGTTCTCCTTTTTCTAGTTTTAAACTAGTTGCTTCCTGGATAATCGCCGCGCGAATTTGCATCAAATCGGCCATGATCAAGCTAGATTTCAATCTGCCTATAAAGGAAACAATAACAAAATGTCTTGTCTCAGTGGCTTTAGCCGCTATTGTCCAATTGCGAACAAAAGGACTATACAAAGTCGGGTCGCTCTTCCTACTTCAACAATGCCTATTGTACCACGTGGTACTACACGTATACTGAAAATTCAGGTAAATTTATCGTGATGACAACAAATCAATCGTGATAACCAGATGCAGTGTAAATAAAGTAATATGGTATAATATTCTAACAAATGTCAATATCTTATTTAATATAATATGAATATCTAATCTAATATTCTATTCTGTATTCTTTCCCTCTACCTAAGTAGAATAAGGAACAGTTTAGAAGACAGTAAATAGGTTTATACAAAATTGCAAAAAGAATTATTTAATGTTTTAGTCTAGGGCAAATCCCAAGGTATATTTTCGGACTGCAGCGTCCACTTGATCCCGGACTGCGAGACCCCACTTAATGTCACAGGGTTATCCCGAAGGGTAACCAAAGAGAGTTATCGGTGTGGTGCCGGCCTTGTCAATGGCTCGGATTTGCCTGGCAACCGGTTGGAAATAGGCAGCAGGAGTGAAGAAGGCGAATGTAAGACTCTGGGATAAATTCCCCGCAGACAGTCCCAGTGATTCTATATCTCGTGACACTATAACTCCTACCACTCTATCCCCCTCTCTATATTATAATGCTAACGAGCCCCCACTCCCCTATTACACTGAGTGAACAGAAGAGGAAGAAAGGAAGAACAGCATGTCTCTTTCGCACACTTTCTTTCCTTCTCTATATATGTAATAACGTGTGTTGGTAAATACAACTACAACATTTATTAACTTATTGAAATATAACAACATTCAGGTACACTAATACAACTGCAACTAGGAATGACATTAACTATCCCTGTGAAGAAAGATATTAGTTAATGCAAAATACACAAATGAATCTAAAGTCTACACTATGTGATGATGATGAATTTAAGTAACTCCTAAATACTAACAAAAAAAGGATATCTTGTTTTTCTTGGTCTCTTGACTGTCAATAAACTCTGGTTGTTTGTACACAATGGACAAGTCATTGTCTGCCTACAATAACACTGGACGGTCCACTTGGTTTCGTCAGGTGTCCACGGCTTGTTCTTTTGTCCTTCACAATGCGAGTGTTGACATTGTCCCGAGCGTCCAAGGTGTCCTGTTCATGTGTGATGTTGAACGCAATGTTAGGCGGGTGAGACTTCGTCTGATATGCAGATGTCCTTTCGTTGTGCTGATAGTCTGCTCATGTGGTGATGATGATGGAAAAATATGTTGTATATTCGTATTTGTTGGTGCATCAATTGTATGGGGGAGGAGAAAACTGTCCATTACTGCTGGTAATTCAGGATATCAATAATTTTTGTAGGCACTGGGTTTACAAGATCTCCCGTCTGCTTTTGCAGCTTTTGATCATGGTTTCTCAAAGCACTTGTTGTAAAAATCGTCCGTTGGCTACTGCCACTTCTGATCAAGATTTCTCAAATCACTTGTTGTAAAAATCGTCCGTTGGCTACTGCCACTTCTGATCAAGATTTCTCAAAGGCACTTGTTGTAAAATCATCCGTTTGCTACTGCAACTTCAGATCATTAAATTTCACGTGGACAGCTATTAGAAATGCAGCAATCCTTCTGGGTATTTTCTGCTTTCTTTTTGGGTGGGTAGTCGATGATAGAAAGACCCTTCACCGCCTGGTAAATTCCTTTCTGACCCCCGTGGAGTATTGGTAGGTTGTTGCCGTTAATTACGTGTGAGATGCGTGTCGTTGCAGTATCTCGGTCGGCCCTACTCTAAAGCTTGTCCTGTGATTAACGCCAACCACGTAGTAGACTAAGGATGAGTATCTCAAATGGTCCCTATCTCTACCACTGTGATGGATAAAATAATTAACCCTTTGTAAGTATCCCGTAAACTATGCTACGCCTGTAGTGTCTTGTATGTGAAATCTTATCACTATAAGAAATGACTGTGCGATGTTTACTGCACGTTTAACATGTAATGTAAGAGGCAAAATAAAAGTGTCTTGGATTTACTTCGTTATAGTTACAGGAAACTGTGTAATGTTATAATTATAATCATTCTCTGCATGGTGTTTATTGCAACCTGTACTTATTAGGGTGAAATATAATATTATAATAAACGTGACTGGTATTTACAGTGTTATATTTATGGAAAATATATATATATTATCTGAATGAAGTTAAGACATAATAATGATAAAGTACAAAATATATTACACTAACCTTGGTGTCCATATACGAATTTTACTGACACAATGTCCTGACTCTTCCTCGCGAAATTTAGAACCCCAAGTTTTGGTTGGCGGACTGCTTCTCTTGCAATGCCAAGCAATGAATATAGTTGAGTTTATATATCGTCTGAATCGCCTATGGCTAATTTTCGGGTTCGCTTCCTGTGTCATGTGAAATTTCGTTTGTTTTCCTTAAGTCAGACATTCCGTTCTCATGCTGTGTAAAATTTCCTGTAATATTTTGCTATGGTCGCTCTCATATTTTGCTTATCCGAGACAACTTGTCTGCGTTCGTCTTTTGAGTGTCTGTGCAGCATTTAATAGTCTTTACATAATGACCTATTCTCACTCTTTTCATGTTGTCCCTGGCTCAGACACGGCGTCGCCGTTAATCAAATGTTATTGGGTCGGTTCGATGAGAACCTGCTTATTAAATTACTCATTGTAAAACTGCCTCGCGCTCTGTCCATATATTCTACGGCTAGCTACAATAATATTGCTTGTACCTTCCTGCCTTTGTGAAAACGCAACCGAGACGTTGAAGCGATTACCTCAATAATCTGTTGGACTCACTGTCTACTAGTTGCGAAAACATTTCAAGCGAATGTTGTTGCGTTTAAAGGGCTCACGCCGAGCGTTGTCTATTGTTATGTCAACATTCCTTGTAAAATTGGTGGATGTCCCATGACTGTTGACCAACGATTGTCTGTGCCAACAATGAGTATAGACAACCGACTGCCTTCTCATTCAGTGAGAAATTTACCGACAAAATATTACCATTAGTTTTTAGAAATTTAATTGCAGACATACTCGTCTCTCGCGACAAACCGTCAGACACATGCAGGCTAATGTATTTATTATCGTTTTATGCCTAAATCGTACTGAATTGAGCGTTTATTCTCGCATATTTTGCTACAAGCCCCCTTCGGTCATAACTGACTATGGGAATGCACCCTTGAGGTGATATCCCTCAGCCGTTTATTTTTTTTTTTGTTGTTGATTTTTTTTTCTCATATTTGCATTTCTTTTCCTTTCTCTTCTTTCGCCCAATCCGAGATGGCACCATATGGAGCATCGCCAGTTGGTGCGATCGCCAATTTCATCTTCCCTGGTTGCTGGATTTATGTGCAATGGCTTCATGTCTCTCTTACACACACATCTGAGCGTCTCTTTTGCCATCTGTCAGTTGGTGATACGTGTCATATAGTTAAATATTCCGGAGATATTCTCCGTGGTCAAGGTAGACTCTAGGGGCAGTCACACAACACGAAATCAGCATAACTGTACTGAGCGGACCAACACCTCCTTCACAATTTTAAAAACATGCAGTTTATTAGGTTTGACAAACAGCTCCATGATAAGAGATATATAGCCCCAAGGGCAAATGCAGTAGTATTTATGTCCAGTCCGTTCCTCATCAAACGCTGGTCATTGGCAATCATTCAAACTTTATTTAATATCGTCCTTTTGACATTTTTATGAATAGGCACACATTTCCTTACTAAGATAAGCCAGGGACACCTCAGCCAAATATATTGATGTCCTGGTGATGGAATAATTCAGGAAAAACACAGAATACTGCAGGAGCTCAAAACACATACGTCGGCTCACTTCCAAACACAAGCCGCATCTCCCTTGCAGACGCTCAATTCACTTCTGCTTCAAATTTGTTCACGTCTGCCAGTCAACCATATCGGCGTGACGTCACTTCCTTTATTAACAAGTGACTCCGTATAAAATAAACAAAAAGGAGCCCTGTTGAGCTGCCTATTATACCGACATAATCGTTATGAATTTTAATCATAACAGTTGGTATCAGAATATGTCTTTGGGGATGTTATCATCTTCCATGCGGCGGACATGGCAAAGCCAGCGTAGTCTGCGATGTCTAAGCAGTGTACATATGCTTTGAAGACCAGCACGTGAAAGCACTTCAACATTTGGCACTTTGTCCTTCAACGAAATACTAAGGATGTGGCGTAGGCACAATAGATGGAAGATATTGAGCCTTCTTTCTTTGCTTAGCATAAGTTGTCCATGTCCTGCTGCCATATAGAAACATTAATAACACATAAGGAAGGGAAACCCGAGGCCTGTAAACAGTAAATTAATATTAGGCAAACATAAAGGTATGTTTTCAGGCACTCGTAAGAAATAAAGAAGTAGAACACTTAGATAACAGAAAAACAACAGACGTGAGTGGCTTACCCAGGGTTCGAACCCCATACCTTCCGTACGACAACACCGCCTAGTTAGACAAGCGAATCACACTAACCTCACGGCCAGCTAGGCATCCCCAAAAAGGATGCTTTACTGACCGGTCATCAGTGCGAAACACAAAACAACACCGGAAGTTTACAATGGGCACCTCAGCCTATTAATGACGCAATCAATTCTGTTCCTCTATTCTGCAGTATATGTCAGTCCAAACAAGACAAAGACCTTGATACTGTGTCCAGTAAATGATAGAAGACTTAAGGACAGTAGTAAAGAACAGAGGGTAGGTTTCTGGTATTGTATAAACATTAATAACACATAAGGAAGGGAAACCCGAGGCCTGTAAACAGTAAATTAATATTAGACAAACATAAAGGTATGTTTCCAGGCACTCGTAAGAAATAAAGAAGTAGAACACTTAGACAACAGAAAAACAAAAGACGTGATTGGCTTACCCAGGGTTCGAACCCCGTACCTTCCGTACGACAACACCACCTAGTTAGACAAGCGAATCACACTAACCTCACGGCCAGCTAGGCATCCCCAAAAAAGGATGCTTTACTGACCGGTCATCAGTGCGAAACACAAGACAACACCGGAAGTTTACAATGGGCACCTCAGTCTATTAATGACGCAATCACTTCTGTTGTTCCTCTATTCTGCAGTATATGTCAGTCCAAACAAGACAAAGACCTTGATACTGTGTCCAGGAAATGATAGAAGACTTAAGGACAGTAGTAAAGAACAGAGGGTAGGTTTCTGGTATTGTATAAACATTAATAACACATAAGGAAGGGAAACCCGAGGCCTGTAAACAGTAAATTAATATTAGACAAACATAAAGGTATGTTTTCAGGCACTCGTAAGAAATAAAGAAGTAGAACACTTAGACAACAGAAAAACAACAGACGTGAGTGGCTTACCCAGGGTTCGAACCCCGTACCTTCCGTACGACAACACCGCCTAGCTATACAAGCGAATCACACTAACTTCACGGCCAGCTAGGCATCCCCAAACAAAGATGCTTTACTGGCTATTCATCAGTAAGAAACACAAGACAACACCGGAAGTTTACAATGGGCACCTCAGCCTATTAATGACGCACTCACTTCTGTTGTTCCTCTTTCTGCAGTATATGTCAGTCCAAACAAGACAAAGACCTTGATACTGTGTCCAGTAAATGATAGAAGACTTAAGGACAGTAGTAAAGAACAGAGGGTAGGTTTCTGGTATTGTATAAACATTAATAACACATAAGGAAGGGAAACCCGAGGCCTGTAAACAGTAAATTAATATTAGACAAACATAAAGGTATGTTTTCAGGCACTCGTAAGAAATAAAGAAGTAGAACACTTAGACAACAGAAAAACAACAGACGTGAGTGGCTTACCCAGGGTTCGAACCCCGTACCTTCCGTACGACAACACCGCCTAGCTATACAAGCGAATCACACTAACCTCACGGCCAGCTAGGCATCCCCAAAAAAAGGATGCTTTACTGACCGGTCATCAGTGCGAAACACAAGACAACACCGGAAGTTTACAATGGGCACCTCAGTCTATTAATGACGCAATCAGTTCTGTTGTTCCTCTATTCTGCAGTATATGTCAGTCCAAACAAGACAAAGACCTTGATACTGTGTCCAGGAAATGATAGAAGACTTAAGGACAGTAGTAAAGAACAGAGGGTAGGTTTCTGGTATTGTATAAACATTAATAACACATAAGGAAGGGAAACCCGAGGCCTGTAAACAGTAAATTAATATTAGACAAACATAAAGGTATGTTTTCAGGCACTCGTAAGAAATAAAGAAGTAGACCACTTAGACAACAGAAAAACAACAGACGTGAGTGGCTTACCCAGGGTTCGAACCCCGTACCTTCCGTACGACAACACCGCCTAGCTATACAAGCGAATCACACTAACTTCACGGCCAGCTAGGCATCCCCAAAAAAAGGATGCTTTACTGACCGGTCATCAGTGCGAAACACAAGACAACACCGGAAGTTTACAATGGGCACCTCAGCCTATTAATGACGCAATCACTTCTGTTGTTCCTCTTTCTGCAGTATATGTCAGTCCAAACAAGACAAAGACCTTGATACTGTGTCCAGTAAATGATAGAAGACTTAAGGACAGTAGTAAAGAACAGAGGGTAGGTTTCTGGTATTGTATAAACATTAATAACACATAAGGAAGGGAAACCCGAGGCCTGTAAACAGTAAATTAATATTAGACAAACATGAAGGTATGTTTTCAGGCACTCGTAAGAAATAAAGAAGTAGAACACTTAGACAACAGAAAAACAACAGACGTGAGTGGCTTACCCAGGGTTCGAACCCCGTACCTTCCGTACGACAACACCGCCTAGTTAGACAAGCGAATCACACTAACCTCACGGCCAGCTAGGCATCCCCAAAAAAGGATGCTTTACTGACCGGTCATCAGTGCGAAACACAAGACAACACCGGAAGTTTACAATGGGCACCTCAGTCTATTAATGACGCAATCACTTCTGTTGTTCCTCTATTCTGCAGTATATGTCAGTCCAAACAAGACAAAGACCTTGATACTGTGTCCAGTAAATGATAGAAGACTTAAGGACAGTAGTAAAGAACAGAGGGTAGGTTTCTGGTATTGTATAAACATTAATAACACATAAGGAAGGGAAACCCGAGGCCTGTAAACAGTAAATTAATATTAGACAAACATAAAGGTATGTTTTCAGGCACTCGTAAGAAATAAAGAAATAGAACACTTAGACAACAGAAAAACAACAGACGTGAGTGGCTTACCCAGGGTTCGAACCCCGTACCTTCCGTACGACAACACCGCCTAGCTATACAAGCGAATCACACTAACCTCACGGCCAGCTAGGCATCCCCAAAAAAAGGATGCTTTACTGACCGGTCATCAGTGCGAAACACAAGACAACACCGGAAGTTTACAATGGGCACCTCAGCCTGTTAATGACGCAATCACTTCTGTTGTTCCTCGGTGTTGTCGTACGGAAGGTACGGGGTTCGAACCCTGGGTAAGCCACTCACGTCTGTTGTTTTTCTGTTGTCTAAGTGTTCTACTTCTTTATTTCTTACGAGTGCCTGAAAACATACCTTTATGTTTGTCTAATATTAATTTGCCATATAGAAGCGTGCAGGTGACGCAGGCATTATACTATACCGCTGCTTTTGTTTTCATTGTGAGTTTGGCGTTTCCCCAAATTCGCGTTGTGCGGCGGGAAAATAAGGCTGCATCTTTGCCAACGCGGCTGTCAATTTCTGTGTCCAGTGAGAGTTGTTGATGGTAGACCTCAGGTATGTGAAGTGGTATACCACTGCCAGTTCATAGTTATCCATAGTATTAACTGGTGCAACATCCACATCCTGACCCAGCACATTTGTTTTTTTTAAACTTATTGTGAGGCTAAAGTCTTTGCATGCTTGGGTGAAGCGATTCATCAAGCTTTGGAGAATGCTTAATGATCTTTTAATAACACACACGGCTACATATGACAATAAGAATGTGTCACTAGTGACTTGCACTGGATGTACTCCCAGGGAATAAGATCTGTTTAAAAAAAAATTATTTTATATTTTTTATTATTTTTGCGCTGTGTAGTTCCTGGGGGTCTCTGAGGAGAGAAAAAAAGAATAAATCTACTGCACTCTCAAGCATGTCGTACAAGGCGACTAATATGAGGCTGGCAACCACATCATACAAAACAAATTGTCGCCGAAACCATTACTGCAAGAGCACATGAATGATTCGTGCAAGCTTCCTGCAAGTAGAACCATGCTCCGTAGGAAGCGGAAAATGATGATGATGATAAAGTATATTATATGTTATGCATCTTTGTTAGTTGAATCGTTATTATTTATATTGTATCATCGCATCGTGCCTTTGATGAAGACTTTGTGTGCGCCAGGTGTATCTGTGTTTTGTACTGTAACCTAACGCTATACTGGTATAGGAGACAGTCTATGTTGATAGTAAAGCCTGTAGTGTGAGCTGCCTTATCTGCTGAATTATGGGAATGTATGAAAGTTTGTAATTTCTTAGTCGTTTTTTTTTTTTTTCATGTTTCAGAGACATGCAATAGGACTCACTTGATACAATATGTGGTAAAGTGGGATTTTATAAATATCTATAGGGGACTTAGTGTACTGACTGAGATCAGCTGTGAAGGTATCTGTATCTAATAGGTGTAGTGTTTTACAGATAACCTTACTTGCTGCCACATATGTATACCTCAGTCAGAATTATTCTGGAATATTGTGATGACTACGTTATATGTCTAGGGTATGTATATGATGAAGTGTAAGTCACAACAACAACAGACAGATAAACAATTTAATTTATTCCACCACACTTGACAACACTGTGACACTCACATACATGGAACATTCTATGAGACTATCTTAAACGAGTCACTGGTAAATTTTCAAATATCAATATGTATTAATTACTTTTCATTAATATATATGTGTCCTGATTCAAATACAAAGTGAACCAGGAATCACAATCAATTTCAATTATAAGTTATATATATATAGAATTTATCAATATGAATCTTGTAGTGACATATTTTATTAATTTTATCATATGTGTGTCAGTTGTGTAGTAGTAATATGAGGTAATACTGGTGTTGTTTTTTCAAGCTATGTTGGTATTTGTCATCATGACTTCAAGTGTTTATTTCTGTTGGAACTAGTATTGGAGATGTTCTCAGTTCCGTTCATTAAAACAATTAATTTCCCCTCTTATTTTAATACAATGTCAGTTTAAGGGGGTATACATAATGTTGAGCTCCGCTGGCCACATAGGCTTAACTTTCATGATGGCGGCAGGAAAAGACTCCTCTGCTCGATTGCTCCCCTGTGTTCTGGAGACACCTCACTGTTTGCTATATGGACCAAGGAGTATGCTGTCCGCCTCTGGATTCAGCAAAGCTCTGACCAGGTACTGCTCAATAGCTTTAGGACCACAGTCCCTGAAACAAGAAGGTTGTACCTCCTACTTCAGAACTAATTTATACTCTATTTCTACACTGAGCACAATACAGAACAAACACTGAGTTCAGAGCGGTAGGCCAACTGCTATCTTCATCTGAAACAATTTTCACCAGTATTTTCCTCCCTAATGGTTACCACGCCTCTGCAATTCCAGCATTATTTCTTTCTAGTCAATAATATAGGTGTCAGTGTACTGTTTGGCAATTCCATTTAGTTTCACTTTCCTCCGACACCTTCTGTTCAGGCTGGAGCATTATATAGGCTTTACCTCAAGTTCGCTACTGAACCACACATATATACAGACAAAATTTATCAATTTACATTCAATTTTCATTAAAAAGATATCAAACCTTTCAAGCTTACCACAATTCATGGAAATATTACACAGTGACGTTGAATGGCAATGAATATAGCACAACTTCGATCTGCCAATGTCCCAGGCTTTTATTTATAACAATATGCACTGGTGCTCAACGCACTGTTTCTTAGTAGGTTTATTACAAGATGTGGCCCGGAACAGACGCCCTGAATTGAGTATATTGGCAGCTCTAACCAATCATGCCATGTTTACCTACTTTTCAAAAAATATTACCCTTCTCACGTTTCCCCTAACAACAAAGAAGTAGTATTTATAGTCCGACTAATCGTGTTTAGCCTTACATTTATTTTCCGCCAATCCAATAGGAGGTAACATGTCAGCCTATTTCCCGTACAATGGTGGGGTGAAATTCTGCCACTGAGCGATTCTGAATTTGGTGTTGTCTGACACCCTCACTATTTTCTTTTGGCTATAATTTGTTAATTCCTAGACTATTTGCGTAACGTTTAACATATTATTTGTCAGCAAGTCCTAAGGAACCCAAATATATATATTTAATGGAGCCAATATGCATTTTCTTCTAGGATAGGTGTGCTGTTACTACCTCCTCACTTCCAAACTTTAGGGTGTCTGGGTACTGTCATGTTTTCAAACGTAAACCAGTATAATGTCATATTTCCTAATAAGAATTTTGTAAGTTTTTAAAACCTAACTCTGGTATGGGTAGTGTTTTTATCACTGTCGATTTAAAAAAAACTAGTGCATGTGGCCTTACACGCGTGATGGCAGCAATTGTGTATCGCGCGACGCGTGTTTAGTGTTGCATGTGTCCCTGCTTTCAGCCCTCCCTTCTTTCTATCTTTAGTCCATCTGTCTTTCGTTTTTTTTTTTTTTTTGGCTACGTAGTGTATAAAAGGACATGAATGGAATTTTAAATCTAGGTCAACTTGCGTATCTCAAGGTTTTTCTTAGAATTGGAGTACACATTTTATTGTGTTGGGGAAACGCGTGTATGCTGCAGAAGGCCTTTACTATCAACGTGAAACGTTACAATTTGCAGACGAAGTAGAAAACAAGGGGGATTTCGAGTACAGTCATTGTGACAGCATTGTTCTTTTTTTCCTTTTCTCTTTCCTGTTATTGAAGTAATTCGTTAGGCTTTACATTTACTTTTTAATTTATATATGTGGATTAGAATATTTCACGACACAATAGTTGAATATTCTGATTTTTTTATTGGACTTGACCTATTTTTATTTCCAAATAATTCCCAATGCAATGAAAGCTCCTCTTGCTTATTTTATTATCATTGTTTGATCCTCTTGTCTATATTGCTGCCAACGTACATGTATGATTCTACATGTTGTAGTGGTGTTTCTTAAAATACAATTTTGTTATCGTTTCCTGCATTTATTTTCAGTTTCTCTGTTTTCTCCCTGTATAATTTAAGACTTGATGTGATCTCTCATCACGTATTTTCATGTTGTCTTGCATCTGATTACGGGTATTGGGACAGAAGTGGCAGGTCGTTGGCAAAATCTAGATCGTCAAGTTGTTTAGTCAAACTTCATTTGTGGTTGCTGAGGTCGATGTTTTCATAATCCAATCTATATCCAATAGGAAAAGAAAGGGTGACAACAGGCATCCATGTCGTACTCCAGTTCTTATCCCAAGCGATTTTTAAAAGTTGTCTTTCATTAAGAACTCTGCATGTCATGTCTTCCTATATTTTATATATATATATATATATTTTTTTTTTTTAAGTCAATGACTTCTTGTGGTTTGGTGTACGGACCATCTTCATTACACACGGACAACTCCATCAGAGCTTCGATCACCTCCCTTAGATCAGCACAGGCGGGGATCCTAATGTGTGTATACAGGAATCACACATTCTATAAATATTGTTGTGGTGGGTAGGTTTCCTAATTTTAAGCCAGGGCAGAGACCGTATGGCTTACTCTTTACGATTTCCAACTGCCGAGGGATTTTTAACATGCGCAACTTGCACACGCGATGTCCTATTTTTTCGTCCTCTATCAGATAAAGCTAGGCATCCTATCTCACTACCCAGGAGATGGGGAGGGGGGAGGGTGGAGGTTCGGAAAAAAATGTCAATCAAATATATTCACTGCACTGGGAGCGAATTTTCTTGGGAACTACAAAATACCTCATCAGTTTCCACAGTGATTCTCTGTCTACACTGTCAAATGCTTTCCATTTTCAAAAAATCCAACGAGGTGAGTTCCATTCTAGACTTTCTTTCTCTATTATTTTCGATGTGGCTATCTGATCTGTGCAGGATCTGTTTTGCCGAAAACCTACTTGTTCATCTCTCAGTTGTCTGTCTATGGGCTATTTTAACACTCTCATTCATGATCCTGTTTAACTCTTTGACTCCACAATTATTTTCCACCCTGCACCGTAATTTTAATTCGTGATAGACTAAAAACAACGCTCAGAGAGTTGTTTTAGCACGGGTGTCAAATCTAACCAACGCTCTGAGCGTTGTTCCGGAGTCCAAGAGTTAATATTATTCTTGTGTAATGGGTGCACTTTTGCAAATCTCCCGTTTTAGTGCAACTTAACCAGATACCCTTCCGTCCATTCTAATGGTAGTTTTTTTTTCTCTTTCCCAGATTTTACATAGTTCTTTGTACATTATCTCAGTAGCGGTGCCAATATCTGTTTTGATGGCCAGTGCTGGAAGGCCATTTGGGTCAGCAGCTTTTCCATCTCTTAGAAACAGTATGGTTTTCCTTGTTTCTTTCCTTGTTGGTCTTTCACAGTTGACTTGTAGCACTTCTTCAGCTGGCTGGATGTCTGGGAATTTTTTTCACATATTCTTCTGTCATTGTTGAGAGCGCATCGTGGGGCGAAGCAATATTGATAAAATGTATATTTAGAGTGATAGCTGTACACCATGATGTGCCTCACCAAAACGCTAAAACTATAGTCGTTAGTTACGACTAAGCACGGTAGCTAAGCATGACGAAAAAGAGTCCGTTGCTACGCTTGGTAGCATTGAGAAGTGTCCGCATATAGGTGGCTGGGCCCACTTGGAATCTGTAGAGGAATCTACTTATAAAAGTGGTAATGAGTCTGGATTCGACTCAAATTTAAGTATATAAATATAATTCAATGTGGTAAAAACCCACGTCGTCATAAAATGTTGATATATCGAAGATATTGTAAGGTTGGTATAGCTTTCGTATAGAATTAAATACAGTTGTAGAAATATTACAATGTATTGGAACAGATCAAAAGATAATACAATTTAGCGGACTGAAATGAAGTGTGCAGAAAGCACAGGGATATAATGTTACGGATCTAATAGAAAATTCCAAGGTGTCAATAATGAATATGAAGGAATAAATTTAGCGGACTGAAAATTAAGTGTGCAAGAAAAGCACAGGGATATAAGTATGAGCATCGAAAGGAAAATTATAGAAGCATTGAATTTATGTCGTTACGATATTGAAGAAAGTAGTTTTGCCAATAACAAACTGTTTTAATTCATGTTGGAGCAATATGTAATACATTGAAGAAATGTGTTTTATTAAAAGTTGAAAGTTCTACAGTTGAGAGATACGATTACATATTTAAAGATGAACGATTACAGAGAAACATTTAAGCCAGCTTTTCATAAAAAGTTGAATGAAAACATTGAAAACCAGTTGACCACTGAGGAAAACAATTTTATTAAAGTAAACGTGTTAGAAAAACATGAAACTGAAGAAGACCCTAGACGAACAACATAAAAACTTAAAATTCGCTCTTAACAGTCACTGGTTGGTGCATAAACCTGGATGATGTTTGTCTTTATTTTCTTTTTAGCTGTTTTTAATGTTGCTGTGATGAATCTGGGTCCCACTGCTTCTCATTCTATGAGTGCTTTTTCTGCTTCTGTACATAAAATTAGAGCTACCCCCTCACTATAGTGTGAGCTTTCTTCTTCATGTCCCGAGGATAGCACCATTTCACCTGTGCTCAGATTCCTACTGTCTACCCCTTCCAACCCCTTTCACAGTTCTAGGATAATGATCTTATAGTCCTCATTTCTGTACGTTTTTTCCTTGTTCGTTCAGTGTTCCAAAATTCCAGGTACCAAAGGTGGTAATTGTCCTAGAAGAAGGTTAGTCAGCAGCACAAACTGCTATCGGCTTTCTTTATGCTGCATCATTCGTCTCCCTGCCAGAGGACCTTCTTCTGTCTTGAATGGCTGAGCTTTATTTTCTTTAGTAACTTATCCCCGTTATCTGTTGAAGCTTTTTGGGATATTAACATTTCTATAGGATAGGGTAAAGTGTGCCATGTCAACCCTCAATAAATATTACACACATAAAAGAATGTTTCAGGCACTCGTGAGAAAAAAAAAGAATTAGAAAACCAAACAACAGAAACAAACAGACGTAAGAGGCTTTCCGGAGAATCCAACCCAGGAGTTTCCGAACGGCACCACCTTCTAGCTACGGATGCAAACCGCACTATCCATCCTGTCATCTAGGCACCACAAAAATAGTGCTTCGTGGACAGGGGTCATTAGCGCGTTTTACAACACGTATCACCGAATATGTACCTAGGAGCGATCCAGCCTATTTAATGACGCAATCACTTTTGGGGTTCCCCTATTATATAGTATATGTCATATTACACAAGACAAAGACCTTGAAACTGTGTCTAGTAAATGATAGAAGAATGATAACAGTACCGGACCTTTACTGTATAACAGGGGCACCGCAATCTCCCTTTCTGTTGTTTTTCTGTTGTCTGGTTTTTTAATTCTTTATATCTCACGAGTGTATGAAACATAACTATATGTGTGTATTATTTTTACTGTTTACAGGCCTCGGGTCTCCCTCTTTATTTATTGAAGTGTTTATACTACCCTCGATATCCGCCTTTTATGACGTATGGAATATCACAGTGTTACTATTAATAGCTCATGTTTTGGGCCCAGGTAACACTCGGTGAACTGCTAATTAATTAGTTTCATTCCACTGACATTTTCACTCTCCATGTGTCATTTTTTGACGGGCTGCTCAATAGATTCATAACCAATGGATCCAGATAAATGACCTCGTCACGTCACCGTGACCTGCAGCAGTAAAAGCACAAGGTAATTATGTCCCGTCACGTATTAGCGGGTCACGTGCTCCTTATACCCTAATTATAACCCAAAGTGCCCGCTCTCTGAACGGGTTAAAAGGGTACCTAATCTCTAAGGGAAAATGAAAATTCTTTGATTAAGCAGCGTCCAGTCCTTCCTCATTCACTGGGATAGCCGACAAACAAACAAAATATCACTTCTTGACAACACATTTTGTTAACTTCACGTACCACAGTTTGTCTACTGCAACAAATGAATTCATACGCAAACAATTTCGATGTGCGAACAATTCTTGTGCACAAATGGTGCAGTTTCGCAGACACGCGCACACATGCATGTCTATAGCATATAAATCTATATAACCTATCTGCCTGTCCATCTATCCAACTACCACTCCTAGTGAATAAATAAATTCCGCAAATGTCGTATAAAAGAAGCAGTGAAAGAGGATTTGGCGGCTCATGCCATCCGTAAAGTGACATAAAAATGGAATCAAAAGGAAGTCTATATTTTAATAACTGCTTTTAAGCTCCTAGATAAGGAACATAGAATCTTTATACATTCATCAGCGTTCAGCTTTCTATTGGTTGATGACAGGTCGTACACCAGAAAAGAGGGAGAATGGGTGCCTGTGCCACGCGAACCATTTTAAAGAGCAGACACAACTTACTCGTGGTTTTTTTTGTTGTACTGTATTTCCAACATACGAACCCTTGTTGCTTCAGTTACGTATATAAACATAAGAGTAGCCATGCGTAAACTGATTGCTGGATACGTTACATGTAAACATTTCAGTGAATTGATTATGAAAGGCGCGTTTTTTAAATGTTCCCTCAATGCACCTACGAACGTCGCCATATCGAATGCTTCAGGTGGTCGTTAAAACTCCAAAATATTCCTATTCGGTAGAAATTGAGGCAAATCAAAACAAATTTTTGTTAAAGTACACGGAGAAGAGAACAGGAGGCAGACATCAAAGGGACACAGAAGACATAGAAAGACATTGAACGAGTAGCATGCTTTTGTTCTCCTCGGACAACTGAAAGGTACGAAGAAGACCATACATTGTCATCCACATAAAACATGTAAAGGCATGCATTATTCATTGACTTATTACTCTTCAGTTCTTGTGGTGCTTAGTCCTTCCATCAGTTCACTGCAAGCTGCCCTGTCCCGTGCCATTCTTTACGCTCTCCTGTGGCGAGAGGTTTTATTTGGCTCTTGGATCACTGTAGTACTGACAATTACAGAAATAGAATTTCTGCAGAAAATGGTGAAGTCCCAGTGTCTGAGAGGACTACTGGTGTCACAAATTAGTTACATCTATGAATGTTCTGATCTCGAAACAATAGAAGAGAGGAGACCGACATAAAGCGCCACCTCCGCTGTGTAACTAACTGTGATATTAAAAAAACAAGGAAACAGATTTTGCTTAACAATGATAAAATTGACAAGGCTTCAAATACAATTTCCTAAGTATTTATTTAGTATATACACTATCTACTCTTGTGCTGAAGGGTGAATGTTGAAAAAAATGGGATGTAATGGAATTGTAAGTTTACATGTGATTTACAAATATTAATTTATATATATAAATATTTTACAACAAGTTTTCCCATTATAGGAACAAAAAAATTATATCAGCTGTGCTGTTAATTAAGGATATAACACTTATCAGCTATGCTGTTAATTTTGTCTCTTGCTATGCTAATTCACTTTCTCATCAATGACAGTTTCTATGCTCACAATGCTGACAGAAATGGTACTAATGTGTACTCATCTCTCTTAAGTCTGTTCTTCTTTGTTTGGTTCACACAACAACGGCAGAGTATCGTTCCTTTAGCCCACCCAAGACTGAGGGGGACCAAAGATGTAGAGTCTGGTCAACCTCTATGCTCCTGCGGAGTTCCAGGCAGCGGGATTGACTCGAACATACGATCTCAGTTTTTATGACACGACTGAAACCTGTAACAAAGCAAAAATAGGGGCTAATTTCTGTCCTCAAGCCCACCTATTTCTAATGTGGATGAAATGAGCGTGTGCCTCAGTGTTTGCATGTAGGATGAATGACAACATGGCTCAGTATGATTTAGCAATAGCGAGACAAGACAGGTGTCTACTTGCAAAGCATTCTTTCTGATAAACTAATACATGGATACAGTCAATAATATAAATTCAGTGCATCAATAATATCAATTCAATACATGAATACATTCAATACATGAATACATCCCATAATATAAATTCAAGACATCCAATAATATGTACATTTAGGTGATACACCCATTTCCTTCCCTCTATAATATACCAGGCCCTCTCTGACGAGTGCTATACAAGCTGGTAACATATATCCTAACAATACCGTTATGTTCTTTTGATAGGATGTCACAAAATTAACCGTGATACAACGTTAAAATATCTCCAATGATACAACGTAGGGATAAAACTAATGCGTAAGCTGCTAGAATACATGAACGCCCACGCCGCGGGTCATCACCCGCCATGGAAATTAAATTGTTAGACTTGACGGCAAAACGGAACGGGATGAGAACGGAGATCAAAAAGGAAAAATCTGACTGAACGCGTGCTTGAAACTAGCAATGCTAAAAGGACGCAAATTGGTGGGGAAAGGAGGAAAAAGTCACGTTCCCCAAGTTGACATAAAGTAAAGAAATCGACAAAAGGGACCTTGGATATTATACGCCACAGTCATTTATTGGACGCTTTTGCGATAACTTAGCCCGTTTATTTGAATGCAGTGATGAGAAGATTCTAGAAAATATTTGAAAAGTAACTTTTCTTAATAATAATGTTAGGAATATAAAACCTAGCTGGCCGGATGGCCCATCTTGAGCAGTGAAATAATATGCTTTCATTTATACAGATGGACAGATAATACGAAAGATATTGACAAAAGACTGTGTTGTTCATATCAGCGAACGTCTGCATTGAGATAAAACATGTCACTAATTTTCAAAAAGTTGTGGCCTTGAAGACGCAAGTACTAAAATCTAGTTGGAATGAAGAGACGGGGTGGGATGGTGAATTGTGGCTAAAAATAACTTTAAAGGCGAAATTGTGTAGGGGAAGGCAGGGTTGGTTCAAAAAACAAGTGTGTTTTTTTTGTGAAACGCAAGTAGAGACGGACGGACCAACAGACAATAAGGCATACTTGACTGAGGTCTGACTGAAATGACTTTTGGTAGGATATTTGAATTTGAAAAAAGAAAAGGCAGTGATTGGCCATAGATGAAGATATTATCGGCGCTCAGACGCGCATTTTGTGCCATTCAGTATAAGTTGTCCTAGTAGACACAGTGAATTATTAAGTGGTGTAATTCCCAGAAGCTATTGAAATATTTAGAGTGACGCCATCCTAAGGCCAGCAGCTCAGCTGAGTTTTGCTAGCATTTATTTAACTGTGTTCTATATTCATATTTCTGGTAAGACTGAAATTATTTCTTTGTACATTTTAATATTTGTTTAAGGTTTCGAGTGATTTGATACTGCAATAGCATAATCTGTCCCTTACAACAAGTAAGGATTCGCTCTAGACCCCCCGCCCCAGTTCAGGGTCTAGAGACAAATAAAATACATAAACTCCAGCAAGGATTAGGAAGGACAGATCAAGTGTTGAGATCAGTGAAACATATCACCTATCCTATTCTATGGCAGGAAACTAATGAACATATTTCAGAATACATAGTCTGGGAGAACTTATCCTATGTGAAACCAACTTGGTAAGATGTGTTGTTTGGTCAGAAAGATCTGACCCGTCTATGTGGTGTTGTTGTTGTGTAGTGTTGTGTCCAGAAAGGGTTAGAGGATGGAATTCTGACACATGACTAATACTTTGATTGCAGAGCTGTGAGTTTCAGTTGGCACCAATGCGGTGTCAAATGAGTTGTTGAATTTTACCAGAGTGGACCCGTGCAGTAACTTTTGGTCAGAGCAGCCTATTATAGCCCCCAAGCACGGAGAGGTGGGGCCACCATACTTCTGATATTACCCCCAAGCACGGAGAGGTGGGGCCACCATACTTCTGATATTGCCCCCAAGCACGGAGAGGTGGGGCCACCAGATCTCAGCACCAGAGCTACACCTTCAAGTTACGTGAGCGCCTGGTCTGCTGAGAGTTCACCAACTCAACTTATTTCCTAACACACCCATAAAAATTCCATCAAATAACTGGACAATGTGTAGTCACCATAGACAGGGAGTGATGAGGCCACCCCAACAGCACATCCATTAAAAGTTCTCCCACAATAGATTACTACTATAACCAGTAATAATATTAACTAGTCTAGTAACATATATATATATGTACACACCTTGCATTTATTATGTAATATTCATGCATTTTTTCATAATTTCTAAAACCTTTCATATGTTGTGGCCAAAATAAAACCTTGGTGCAGAACAAATAAATGTAAGAAAATTACTATCAAAGTTTTACACAACTGAGTTAGTTCCGTGTATTATAACATTTTATTAATATTATTAGACTTAGTAAATATCTGTGTGTGTGTCTGTAAACTACCACAACACATTACATATCATTACCCTAGACATTTAACGTAGCCACATTCATTAGTAAAAAAAGATAGGTGTGAGGTCGTAGTGGTAGCAAGAAGGGCCTTCTGACAATTCACAGCTACATTTAATCTCAGGAGCCTTCACAGCTGACCTCATGCATCACACTTAGAAATATCACCACCATACAATACCATCAAACCCACTACATATATTGGGGTCTCTTTGTCCCGGGATAATTAGCCCATTAAATATATTAGGATCTCCTGGGGGAGAATTAGATTAGGGGAACACATTATAAAAGTTAAAAGTGTCCCTTAAAATTAAAAGTGTCCCTGAAAATAAAAGTTGGTGAATCTTCACAGCCAGTGGTAGTTAATTAATTAATTAGAATTATTTTAGATTAGAGTAATTAGAAGTACTTTAGTGGTTGGAAATTTTATTTTGCACATTGCTAGATTTGTTTAAAAAGTATGGCGGAGCTGGCAAAATTTAGATCAGCTGCTGTGCTGACGGCAAAGGAGATGGGAATGGATGGTCAGATTTTAATTCAATATGTAACGGCTGAATGTGATAAATATATTGAAAGGGAAGATAGAAAGGTAGCTGAAGAGAAAAGGTTACAAATTGAGGCTGATAGAGAAATTAAGAGGCTGCATATTGAGGCTGACAAAGAGGCTAAAGCATTGGAGGCAGAAGAAAAACGACAGCAAAGGGAGGCAGAAAATAAAAGGTTGACTGCCGAAAGGGAGGCAGAAGATAGAAGGTTGCAAAGGGAGCACGAATTACGACTCAGGGAGCTGGAGCTACAAGGCCAGGCCCCTGAAAATGGTGCCAGCCCTTTTGCCTCAGATGCTACGCCCAGTCTGGGAGCCTCAACATCAGCTATGGGGTTTCATTTAGACCATTTTGTTGAAAAAGACGATGACATAGAGGGGTACCTAGGACGTTTTGAGTTATTAGCTACTACCTATGGGTTAGAGAGAGAGAGGTGGAGTTTAAAGCTATCACAGGGACTGAGAGGTACTTCTTACGAAGTCTTCGCAAAAATGAACAGAGAAGACCAGGAGAATTATGACATGTTAAAGCAGGCTTTGTTATTGAGGTACGAAAAAAATGGGGAATTTTATCGTAGGAAATTTAGAAATGCCAAACTGTTGTCTGGGGAGACATACCACCAATTCTCTGCCAGACTAGAAACCTATTTGGAGAAATGGACTGCTCTGGGGAAGACCCAAGATCTTAAAGAAATGATCATGATTGAGCAATTGAGAGAGTCCATGGCTCCAGACATGAGAAAATTTCTCATGGAACAAGGTGCAGAGAAGTTGGGATAGGTTTTAAATGTCGCTGAAAGGTATCAGGCAGCCCAGGCAGAGGTAAGTGGTGCTAAAAAGAAGCACATAGACAATTTTAAAGCTCCACAGCAATTTAATAAATTTGATAATAGAGAGCAGGGAAATAAAGGTAGGACAAACTTTGAACGGCCAAGAAATGACTACCGAGACAGAAACTCACAGTTCAATGACCAAAAATCCAATGAAAGAAAACCGTTTAACCAAGGGAAAAGATGGTGTAAATGGTGCAAGAAAGATAACCATAACACCGAATTTTGTAGAAGGAAACCTTCAAACATTGCTGCAATGAAGTCGGGGACTCAAAGATTAAAGGTTAATCCTAAGGGACAGCAGGAACCTTATCACCCCCCAGTTTGTGAGGATGTTATTTGTAATGGGGTCACCATAAGGTGCCTTTATGATACAGGTTTGGATTATGATTCAGTTGTGAAGTCTAACCTAGTGGACCCAAGTCAGTATACCACAGAAACAGTGGAAATACAAGGGGCAACTAAGGACATACCACTCATGACACTTCCCATCGCAAGGATAACGGTGAAAACTCGCTATGTGGAAGGAGAAATCAGAGCAGCAGTGATAGATGAACCAATCTACCCTCTGATATTGGGGTGTAGATACGTCTTCTTGGGGAATCCCGAGAAACCTGTGATCATGGCGACAGTGCAGACCAGGTCACAGAAGAAGGAGGAAGAAGGTGAACCTATAAATGCTCATCCAGAGGAGATGAGGAAGGCGCAGGCTGAGGATAGGACACTCAAGCCATGTTTTAAAAAATTGCCCAAATGCCACACACCTCCGAGCAAGGGGGAATATTTTATGAAGAACAGATTGCTATATAGGAAGACAGGAACTAGATCCAATGGTCACGGACAGTTGGTTCTTCCCAAGATATATAGGGCAAATTTAATACGGAGCTTACATGTTGGAAAAGATGGGGACCATGAAAAAGTCGGTACCATCTGCCAAAAGGTTGCTCGCAAATACTATTGGCCCGACGTAAATGTCGATATTGAAAACTTTGTAGAAGCATGTGGCATATTTCATGAGGGAACACCCACAAAGGGAAAATATGTGCAGAACCTAGAAACGCCATGGGGCAAAATTAGGCCTGGAAAGAAAACTAATGATACTCAAGGAGACAAAGTGCAATGGGAGCCCCCTTTTCACACCCAGTCTTCACTTGAATGGATTAACATGGCCACTATGCGAAGAGTACAAAGGAGAAATTTTACCCAGGATAAGATGACAATCCCTCGGTCAGACTTATATAAACTGGAAGAACAGAAAAAAAAGCGAAGATCTCTCATAAGCAATCTAAAGTGGGTAGACAAACCCAAGAAAAAAATTGGTAGTGGTCGATTTGTGAGTGATGATTCTAGGAAGAAAAGTCCTCACTATAGTGCTTCTAATGGACGGGACCAGACGGGTTCCATGAAAAATACGTATGATAAATTAAAGGTCCAGATGTAGCGCTATTAAGGACCTGGACAGATGAGAAGGCGGAAGAGACTGTTACCTCATCTTATCAATACGTGAACGAACTGACCACTCGTTTGAAAGCTGGATGGAAACTGGCAAATGATAATTTGAAACAAGCCAGGAAGAAACATGCAGCATATTTTAATAGGAAGGCAAAGGACAGAGAACTGGCAGTGGGAGAGAAGGTGCTGCTTCTACTACCCGGGAGCCAGAATAAATTACAAATTGGATGGCAAGGTCCATATACGGTTCTAGAGAAGGTGTCTAGAACAAACTATAAAATTGACAAAAAGGGGAAGGAGAAAGTTTATCATGTAAACCTGTTAAAGAAGTATCTGGACAGACCACTCCAGGAAAGCACCCCCTTACTGACCTTAGCTATCGCAACTCAAATGCAAAAGGAACCACTCACCTCACATGAATACCCATTACATCCTTGTGAAACAGCAGCACAGGTAAAAGTCAGTAAGCACCTGACTAAAAATCAGAGGGAGAGAGTTCAACAGGTTCTGGAGGAACATACAGATGTATTAACAGATAAACCAGGCCATACAAATTTGCTACAGTATGACATGAAACTGGTAGACTCAAACCCAATCTGTGAGAGCCTATTCTATTCCGTTCGCGAAGGAGAAGGCATTGAAGGAAGAAATAGATTATTTGTTGAATAAGGGGATTATTTCACACAGTGAATCATCTTTTAGCTCTAGTGTCGTATTGTTGAGAAAACCGTCTGGGGAACACAGACTGTGCATAGATTACAGGAAACTGAATGCTGTCACAGAAGGACAAGTGGATCCATTACCAGACACAAAACAGTTATTTGCCAGACTGAACAAGGCAAAATACTTTTCAAAGGTGGATCTTAGTAAAGGCTATTACCAGATCCCAGTGAAGCCTGAAGTGAGACCTTATTTGGCTTTTAGCACTTCGGATGGACATTATGAATTCAACATGCTACCATTCGGACTGAAAAATGCTCCGAGTGTATTTTCAAGGATGATGCGCAAATTGTTGGATCCCCTGAATAACCCATGTATCACGAATTTCATGGATGATATTCTCGTCGCCACAGAGACATTTGAAGAACACATTGAAGCTCTAGAAATGTTATTTAATAGGCTTAGGGAGGCGAACTTGACTGCTAGGCCAACAAAATGTTGCATTGGATGCAAAGAGTTGGAATTCTTGGGACACACTGTATATCAGGGTAACATGACCCCTGATCCCAAGAACTTGGAAAAACTGCAGAGAGCACCTAGACCACAAACAAAAAAGGACGTGCGATCATTCGTGTCGTTATGCGGATTTTATCAAAAATATATCAAAGATTTTAACTCTATTTGTGCTCCTCTGACTGATCTGATTCGCAAGGGACTTCCAGATAAAATTAATTGGACTGCGCAAAGTGAATTAGCGTTCCAAGACTTAAAGGAAAAACTCACTAGCAAGCCTATTCTCAAACTGCCTGATTTGACACAGGACTTTGTCTTAAGAACCGATGCAAGTAATGTAGGACTCGGAGCGGCTTTGTTGCAAAGATCATCTTCACCTGATGGGGAACTGAAACCAGTCGCTTATGCAAGCCGCAAATTGAATAAGGCGGAACAAGGATACTCCACAAGCGAAAAAGAATGTTTAGCGTTAATCTGGGCCATAAAGAAGTTTCAAATCTATCTGTATGGTAGGACTTTTGTGGTCGAGACGGACCATCAGCCTCTCGTATTCTTATCTCAGGCTAAGCATGAAAACGCAAGATTGCTGAGGTGGTCTTTATTGCTTCAACCTTATCAGTTTAGTATCCAATATATCCCAGGCAAATTGAATGTCGGTGCAGATTTCCTCAGTCGGCACCCCTGTGAACAAAATTAGAGTAATGGCAGGCGTAAGGAGAGATTTTGTCTATGTGTATCACTGGTTTTAGAACTTGCCGTAGGCATGTTTTCAAGTGGGGAGATGTGTCACAAAATTAACCGTGATACAACGTTAAAATATCTCCAATGATACAACGTAGGGATAAAACTAATGCGTAAGCTGCTAGAATACATGATCGCCCACACCGCGGGTCATCACCCGCCATGGAAATTAAATTGTTAGACTTGACGGCAAAACGGAACGGGATGAGAACGGAGATCAAAGAGGAAAAATCTGACTGAACGCGTGCTTGAAACTAGCAATGCTAAAAGGACGCAAATTGGTGGGGAAATGAGGAAAAGGTCACGTTCCCCAAGTTGACATAAAGTAAAGAAATCGACAAAAGGGACCTTGGATATTATACGCCACAGTCATTTATTGGACGCTTTTGCGATAACTTAGCCCGTTTATTTGAATGCAGTGATGAGAAGATTCTAGAAAATATTTGAAAAGTAACTTTTCTTAATAATAATGTTAGGAATATAAAACCTAGCTGGCCGGATGGCCCATCTTGAGCAGTGAAATAATATGCTTTCATTTATACAGACGGACAGATAATACGAAAGATATTGACAAAAGACTGTGTTGTTCATATCAGCGAACGTCTGCATTGAGATAAAACATGTCACTAATTTTCAAAAAGTTGTGGCCTTGAAAAAGCAAGTGCTAAAATCTAGTTGAAATGAAGAGACGGGTGGGATGGTGAATTGTGGCTAAAAATAACTTTAAAGGCGAAATTGTGTAGGGGAAGGCAGGGTTGGTTCAAAAAACAAGTGTGTTTTTTTGTGAAACGCAAGTAGAGACGGACGGACCAACAGACAATAAGGCATACTTGACTGAGGTCTGACTGAAATGACTTTTGGTAGGATATTTGAATTTGAAAAAAGAAAAGGCAGTGATTGGCCATAGATGAAGATATTATCGGCGCTCAGACGCGCATTTTGTGCCATTCAGTATAAGTTGTCCTAGTAGACACAGTGAATTATTAAGTGGTGTAATTCCCAGAAGCTATTGAAATATTTAGAGTGACGTCATCCTAAGGCCAGCAGCTCAGCTGAGTTTTGCTAGCATTTATTTAACTGTGTTCTATATTCATATTTCTGGTAAGACTGAAATTATTTCTTTGTACATTTTAATATTTGTTTAAGGTTTCGAGTGATTTGATACTGCAATAGCATAATCTGTCCCTTACAACAAGTAAGGATTCGCTCTAGACCCCCCGCCCCAGTTCAGGGTCTAGAGACAAATAAAATACATAAACTCCAGCAAGGATTAGGAAGGACAGATCAAGTGTTGAGATCAGTGAAACATATCACCTATCCTATTCTATGGCAGGAAACTAATGAACATATTTCAGAATACATAGTCTGGGAGAACTTATCCTATGTGAAACCAACTTGGTAAGATGTGTTGTTTGGTCAGAAAGATCTGACCCGTCTATGTGGTGTTGTTGTTGTGTAGTGTTGTGTCCAGAAAGGGTTAGAGGATGGAATTCTGACACATGACTAATACTTTGATTGCAGAGCTGTGAGTTTCAGTTGGCACCAATGCGGTGTCAAATGAGTTGTTGAATTTTACCAGAGTGGACCCGTGCAGTAACTTTTGGTCAGAGCAGCCTATTATAGCCCCCAAGCACGGAGAGGTGGGGCCACCATACTTCTGATATTGCCCCCAAGCACGGAGAGGTGGGGCCACCATACTTCGAATATTGCCCCCAAGCACGGAGAGGTGGGGCCACCAGATCTCAGCACCAGAGCTACACCTTCAAGTTACGTGAGCGCCTGGTCTGCTGAGAGTTCACCAACTCAACTTATTTCCTAACACACCCATAAAAATTCCATCAAATAACTGGACAATGTGTAGTCACCATAGACAGGGAGTGATGAGGCCACCCCAACAGCACATCCATTAAAAGTTCTCCCACAATAGATTACTACTATAACCAGTAATAATATTAACTAGTCTAGTAACATATATATATATGTACACATCTTGCATTTATTATGTAATATTCATGCATTTTTTCATAATTTCTAAAACCTTTCATATGTTTTGGCCAAAATAAAACCTTGGTCCAGAACAAATAAATGTAAGAAAATTACTATCAAAGTTTTACACAACTGAGTTAGTTCCGTGTATTATAACATTTTATTAATATTATTAGACTTAGTAAATATCTGTGTGTGTGTCTGTAAACTACCACAACACATTACATATCATTACCCTAGACATTTAACGTAGCCATATTCATTAGTAAAAAAAGATAGGTGTGAGGTCGTAGTGGTAGCAAGAAGGGCCTTCTGACAATTCACAGCTACATTTTATCTCAGGAGCCTTCACAGCTGACCTCATGCATCACACTTAGAAATATCACCACCATACAATACCATCTAACCCACTACATAGGAGTATATGAGACGAGGACTGTTTGGTGATATATCAGGTTGGAGTTATAGGAGACAATAGATTGGAGTTAGATGCGACAATAGATTGAGTCCTAACAAGGACTGTTTTGGTTATATTGCAGTTTGTTTTATCTGAGATAATAGACAAGTTATAGGAGACTATAGGTTGAGTCCTAACAAGGACTGTTTTGGTTATATGGCAGTTGGTCTTATCTGAGATAATAGACTGAAGTATAGGAGACAATAGATTGAGTCCTAACAAGGACTGTTTTGGTTATATGGCAGTTGGTCTTATCTGAGATAATAGACTGAAGTATAGGAGACAATAGATTGAGTCCTAACAAGGACTGTTTTGGTTATATGGCAGTTGGTCTTATCTGAGATAATAGACTGAAGTATAGGAGACAATAGATTGAGTTATGAGTCCTATTAGCCTTCGTCTATTCAATCATAATAGGAAATACAATCATTATACTTAATTTCCCCAAGATACAATCAGTAACTTGATATATTCATATTAAAACAATATATGTTAAATATATATATATATATATATATATATATATATATATATATATATATATATATATATATATATATATATATATATATATATATATATATATATATATATATATATACAGGTGTAGGTAGTATAATGACACACAACAAATACCACCATTATATACCTGCTGAAGGCCTATTTTCCTAAAGGTTATCGTAAATTTATATTTACCCTCCAAGATTTAAAAAGGCCAGTTTGACTCGACTAGTGAAGTAGGCTGCAGGTCGATGCCCTCAGGTAAGCAATAAATCGTGACAGCTTCTCTCCTCTTCAGTCAGTCGGTATCTCTGCCTTCGTGTCTGGTTGCGTGCTTAGCATAACATTTCGCCCGATTATATAGGTAGGTGAATTCTTAAGCAAGGATTTCGGTTGGTTCCTGGCGGAGCAAGCTGATTGGTTTCCTCCGGTTTCGTCTTTTGCTCGTACAGCCTAATTTTATTCAGTTTTAATCCGCCATCTTGCGTGAACATGATGGCCGTTAATTTATTCTGTCTCAGAGACTGCTGAACGGTGCTCGTTGATTGGTTGAAGCAAATCTGTATCTCGACATAGTGATTAACAAAGTAGTGGGTTACACTCGTTTCACGACATCTCCGCAACTTCTTTATTGTTTATAAGTCGTCTTCAATTCTCTTTCCAATGTGCATTTTGTGTATCCCTTATCTTCTTTTACTGTCATGAACATAGAATGGCTATCAGTTGGTTTCCTAATTATGTACCCTATCTAAGTTAACATGTTTTCCTTACATCTTTTTCTACTAGTTTGTTTTTTCTGCATCTTTCGCTCACTTCTACATTTGTGATCACGCCAATGCCTATTTAATCCACCTATTCTATGGAAGCGCCGATTTATGAAATTCTGTGACTTGTGTTTTGCTTTTTTATTTCTTCATGTGTTGGAGCCATACAATAAGTCTGCTTTGCCCTTTAAGTTGAAAATGTTTATTTTTATATTTATGGTTGATTTCTTTTGTTGTTGATATATTTCCCTACGAATTGAAAGCCCATATTTCTTCCGTATTTTTCTTTTTATAGCACTACCTGCTTCTTCTATATTCCTGCCATTTTATATATATATATATATATATATATATATATATATATATATATATATATATATATATATATATATATATATATATATATATATATATATATATATATATATATATATATATATATAATCCTCTGGTAGTAATAATTATAGTAAACTTACTCACTTCATAAGGAGATAACACTTGAACAATAGATATAAATTGGGTGATCGATCGGCTGAACATTTTGAAACTTATAGAAATGTTGGTGCCTAAAGTAGTTTCACATTGTAAGCAAAATATAAATTTTCGACGTCAGTTGTAGATATATCAAAACCCTAAGTGAGGAGATGGACGAAACAAAATATGCGCAATCAAAATACATAATTTCCACCGTAAGTACTTGGTCGATGTCGTACGGAAGGTTAATTGTTTTATTTTGCCCCGTCTGAGTAGAGTGGATGTTGACAGATACGCGAGAAGATTTTTTCACACGTGGTAGATTGAGGGAAAAGATATGCCTCTGGAGTGATTAGGTTGTCTCCTCCAGCCTATCCGTACGACTGTACTTTGTTGCAAGACAGCTTTTACCTCCCTATCAAGAATAGATAAGTTTCTCTACACACACACAAACGTGAAAAAAAACTAAGGATAAATGGGTATGGGTCATTTAATATTTGTAGTGAAAATTATATGGATGTATTAAATATGAAGACATGGAGTAACCTTACCTAAATGACACGTGGAGCAGTGATAATGATCTAAAGACCACAGACCGCGTGTAAGAGGTATCTTAAACAAGTTGCCCTAATTATTTCTCTGAGCCAGGAGTCAGTATTCCTAAAGATATTTTAGGGTGAGTTGTCCATTTTAAAATTCTATATTTTGCAATTAACATGTGAAAATTGCGAATGGATGTCCAAGTCCCCTGAGGCTGGTAACCTCAGCATACAGAATGATGATTTCATGAACCCCTACTGCAAGAGCTGGTCACTGCTTTATGCGTGTTTCTCATAGAGAACCAAAAGCAGAGGTAGTCCAAAGATCCATATGGTGCAGGGAGTGGATGATGATAGAACTGATGTACATACTTTTTACATTATTCACCTTGTCAACCAGTGCAAATGTAAAGATATTCAATATAAAAGTAATGAATGTTTTCCGCTCACTGGGATTAATATTAATGCTCAGAGAGGGTAAAGTTTTGAGGTAGATGTGATGATGGAATGAAAAAGGGGGCGCCGGCACATGATTGTGTGTCAGGAAACCCAATACTCTGGAGGGTATTTGTTTCTCTTCTTTCATTATACTAGTCGGTGGGACTAGTTTGAATGTAATATCTCTGGAACAACGTGTGTGATATAAATGGCCTGCTGTCAACGCTAGACACCATCATCAGACGGGTGTTGAAGACGCTGGACCAGCGTCGTGATTGCTCCCTGATATTTCTTGGAACGTCTCACAACCTCCAAACTTGACCACTGACGAGAGTGCACCAGTCCATAACCTGCAAAGAACCAACCATCGGCTGAAAAGAAACTATCAAACTTATTGGCAGTTAAGTACAAACTTAAAAGCTACCAAGTGAACTTTCAGAAAATTCCCTCAATATCCATAACATCAACCAATATGATAACAATTATTTTATTTTACCTATTAAATATAACTGTTATTAAAATTTGGCTGATAAACTTTATTTTATATATATAAAAGACATATTATTTATTTTACACTATTATATAATATAACTGATTATATATAATATATATTTTATATGCTTATATATATTATATATATATATATAATATATATAATATATATATATATATATATATATATATATATATATATATATATATAGTATATATATATATATATATATATATAATATATATATATATATATATAATATATATATATATATATATATATATATATATATATATATATATATATATATATATATATATATATAAGCAACAAATTGAACTTGAAGAAACACCAATACAAGATGTAGAATCGTACACATATCTTGGCAGTAATATAGACAAAGTTGGAGGGACAGACAGCGATATCAAAATAAGAATACAAAAGGCAAGAGGAGCTTTCATTGCATTGGGAAATATATGGAGATCGAGAGAAATAGGATCCAACACGAAAATAAGAATATTCAACTCAAATGTGAAGTCAGTCCTATTGTATGGCTCGGAGACATGGAGAACAACAAAGACAACAACCAAAAAGCTACAGACTTTCATGGGTGGGTGCTTGCGTAGAATAGAGGGATTAAAATGGTATGGCAGGGTTGCCAACGTGGAACTGATGACAAGAACTGGACAAGTGCCAGTGGAACAAGAGGTGAGGGGAAGACGATGGCGATGGGTGGGACACACACTGAGGAAGCCTGTTGATAGCATTACAAGGCAGTCCTTGTTCTGGAACCCCCAGGGCAAGAGAGGCAGAGATGGACCAAGAGGCGCATGGAGAGGAGAGTTGGAAACAGAGGTGAAAATGATGAGGAGAACATGGAAAGAACTTGAGATGATGGCACGTGACAGGAGGACTTGGCATGTGTTTGTTGAAGGCCTATGCTCCTTTGGGAGTGGAGGGTTATGAATGAATGAATGAATATATATATATATATATATATATATATATATATATATATATATATATATATATATATATATATATATATATATATATATATATATATATATTATATATATATATATATATATATATATATATATATATATATATATATATATATATATAAAGTCCATAGACAAGAAACTGAGAGATCAACAAGCAGGTTTTCGAAAAAACAGATCATGTACAGACCAGATAGTCACTTACTTACTTACTTAGTCGTTCCCCTTCTACCGTGAGGTGTAGAGGTTCGGAAGAGAGAGCGCCAGACTATTCTATCGGCTGTCTTCCTCCTGGCCTGGTTCCATTCTAGTCCTCGGTCCTTCAAAGATTGTCTAATGTTGTCCTCCCAGCGGACTCTGGGTCGTCCTCGGGGTCTGGATCCTTGGCTCTTTGTTTCCCATGCTTGTCGTGGTAGCCGATCTTCTCCCATTCTGCAGACATGGCCAAACCACCAGATAGTCACTTTGAGAATAATAGTTGAACAAAGTCTGGAATGGAATTCACATATATACATCGTATTTGTGGACTACGAAAAGGCATTTGACAGTGTAGACAGAGAATCACTTTGGAAATTGATGAGGCATTATGGAGTTCCCCTGAAGATCATTAATTTAATAAAGAAAACATATGAAGACATGACATGCAGAGTTCTTCATGAAGGACAACTTACAGAACCGTTTAGGGTAAGAACAGGAGTGCGACAGGGATGCCTCTTGTCTCCATTTCTTTTCTTACTAGCTGTCGTAGATTTTTGATAGGTAATTATGATCGATTCTGGTCCCGTCTGAATAGAACTAGAACAGGTGGTAACTCAGTGAGAGATAAGGTAAATAAATAGATTCTCATTAGTGAAATGGTGAAAGGTAGAGTCTGTCCCTGGATTGAGAAGATACTCTAGTCGAACCTATCATTTACGACTGAGATTTGTTGATCAGACAGTATACCTCTCTGTATATATTAACATATACACTATACCCACTCACATAGACACACACACACACAGATAAGTGAGGACAATTAGACGCACAAGCATGAAACTATATTAATGGAGTAGGGATATTGGGACGAGCTGACCGACACAGGTAATTAAGTTTTATGTTAAGTTTATTTACCATAAAGAAAAGAACTTCACAACATTTAATATCAAAATATAAAATCATAGGTTACGGAATTAATAAAGAAATAGACACATAAGTGCAATCCCCTCTGTTGAGACAAGATCCACAAGAAGAAGTTAATTAACCCCCAAAAGGTCAAAAGATTAGCACTATGGTATAAGATTTGAATATACTGTCAAGAACAGAGTTTCTAATTAATCTATTCTGAAATGAACAGTATTAGCAAACATAAGAAGAAAAAAACAGAGCGAGTACATTGATTATACAATAGAAGCATTACTCATTCCTGCTTTCTCTCGCTCTGACAAACATGTGGCCACATTTTCAATCTCGCTTACCTAATTGCTGATTTACAACGTCTGGAACAGAACTCCTTGGTACATGCACAAATCCAGTCTTGGGATTTTGGCACAAACAAACCCGAGTTCCTCAAATTTACTGATTACTCCTCTTATTTGGAGAACGCTTGCTTTGTTACTGTTTATTGAATCTGCTCATGCCACTGCAATTAGTCCAGGTAGGAAAATACTTGAGATCTAATGTTCACAGTGTACAGTAGCTTGAAATATTCGATAGTTAAATAGCATGTCAGGTAGATAAATCTTTTCTGGATAAATCCCCGCCACAATACAGTGGTTGGTAATCGGGAAATGTTAATATTGATAACTTCGCCACAGCGGGCTGAATGTAAATGAAAATAGAAAAGAAATCTGGGTAGCTAAATGTCCAGTTACTGTTATTCTTAGTGTCATATATTGGTACGCTCTTTCTCTCTCTCTCTCTCTCTCTCTCTCTCTCTCTCTCTCTCTCTCTCTCTAGGTGAAACAAGAGACCAACCCGGTCAACCTCGAAGACCCGATATATTTTACATAAGAATGTTTTTTCTTGTATTGGTTGGACTAGACTTAGACCCTTTTCTCAGATTAAGGTGCAGGCCGCTGGTAGGTTTTGGGTTGTGACCCGTACTAATTTATAGGAAGAAAAAATAAAACATTAACCACAATCTCAATTCTACCCTAACCCGCGTAAAGGTATAATTTATTTATCCACTCGGTTATTAACTTTGATTAGAAAACACAAATGTATAGCTTGTCTTATCGTTCTTATTAACCCGTGAGATGCATTCTAATCATTTACAAAATTACTCATAATGAATTAGAAATAAATATATATTTCGTCAGTACTCATAATGAATAGTGCTTTTTTTTACTAGTCAATTAAATTATCTCTTTTTTCTGGATGGTAGCGAGTAATTAAATTTACGTTACAGCCAGAAAAATTAGCTATATGTTATTAAATGTGCTAGCCAATTAACACCAAAAATCCTAGTAAAATATAATGTCGGACTTTAACCATTAAATCACTCAACACAGAAAATCTTAGTGAAATCTAATGACGGACTTAACAATTAAATCACTCGAAATTCTAGTATAATATTTACCGCAACACAGAAATTTAAAACGATCTCCAATCGAAAAACTGAGTAATTCCAATGGTACAATTGTTCTAGAAATCGAAGCTAGATGTTCTGAAAAATTATGTGGGTACTAGATAATGGATTTTAAAGGTTGGGATATATATATGAAATAGATAAAAATATCGCTAACCAGTGTCAGATTTCGCGTCTTGCTCGTATTCTTGGGGAAATCTGCGGTCGAATTTTGAATGAAAGTCAAATTTAACACTTATGCCGACCGCAGATGGGGTTCCGCGAGCAAATCATCTCTTTGATCTCCCTCATTCCGTAGCTTAATTACATTCACGAACGAATGGATGTAAGGGGGGGGGGGGGTAACTGTGATTATCTCCCATTTCCTCAGATTAATTCACCCTGAGAAAGTGCACTCATGAATTATCGCTCTTGGTTTTACAAATATGCGACCCGTCCCCGTCCCCCCTCTCTCTCTACACGTGAAACAGTCTGGCTTGTCCTGTACAACGGTTGTCCAACCGTTCTCGTTATAATTCAGTTAACGGCTCTGGACTCGCTAATGGGTCTGATTGTAAACATTCCTAGCGTATGTAAGACAACAGACAAAGAAAATGGGCGTGGCTAAAGTATGAGTTCGACAGACATCGAAGCGCATGCCTTCTGCGTTAACAAAACATGAATATTAATAAGCAAGCAAAGTGAGAACCAGGTGGAAGCAAAACGTGTTGATATATGTAATATATTTACATAACTCTGTCGCAGTACGTCCCCGCTAAAAGATATGAAGCCCCTTCATGTCTACATTATGGAAATAGAGTTACCTATATCCGTAGCTTCCGAGTGACTGTTTTCTTCACTCTCATCTTCCTCCTCCTCCGTTGTCCAATTCCTACTCATGAAGTCTGCCCCTACGTTTTCTTTGCCTGGAATGTATTCGGTGTGCGTTTGAAAGAGTGTCGCCGAGTTTGACATCGTTGAAAGATTCCGTGTGTTTGCAATAGAAATTCCCTGCAACTATCGTCATCTTTAACATCTTCGGTAGCTATGGCGACCGCCATGAGATGTTCGGAGGACGGTACCCGTCTTTCCGAGTATTTCTTTAACAGATTTACATGGTAGATCTTCTCCTTTCCTTTAATAGAGATCTGGTAGTTAGCCCTTGAGATCTTTTTAAGGACGGTAAACGGCCCTTGCCATCCGATACGTAGTTTTTTGTTCCCGGTTGGGAGTAGCAATAAAACTTTCTCTCCTGGTTGCAATTCTCTTTCTTCCGCGGCTTTCTTGTATCGGTTAACGTGCTTTGCGCGTGCTCGCTTAAGGTTGGTCGCTGCTAGATCCCATCCTAGTTGTAACCTTTCCTTTAATTCCGATACATATTTACTGGCTGAGACGACTGTCTCATCAGCCTTCTGGTCTGTCAGGGACCTAAGTAAGGCTTTCAGCGGCCCTTTAATAGGTCTGCCGAACAAAAGCGTAGCTGGGGGAAATCCTGTAGAGGCCTGGGGAACTTCCCTGTGGGCGAATAAGGCTGCAGAATGAAAAGGTCCCAATCTTCAGGTTTCTCTTGTCCCAGCTTACGTAACATCATGGTGAGGCTGCCGTTGAAGCGCTCCACGAGCCCATTTTTGGCCGGATGGTAGGGGCTTGTGTGGATGTGTTTGACCCTCAAGATCTTAAAAATGTCCTCCATTAACAGGCTACGGAATTGGGAACCGTTATCCGTCAAAACTTGTTGAGGGAATCCCAACCGTGTAAATATCTGCACTAGGGCTTCTGCGACATGCTTGGAATCCGTGCATGTTAGCGGTATAGCTTCGGCCCACATAGTGCAAGTGTCGACTAAGGTCAGGATAAACCTGTTCCTTCTTTTAGTCCTTTCCAGTGGTCCTATAATGTCGACTGCAACCCGTTCAAATGGTGTCCCCACTATTGGCCTTTCACCCATGGGAACTGAGGGTGTCCAATGCTTGGGTGCCACCTGTTGGCACTTGGCGCAGGATTTCACATATCTGATAATATCAGTGTTCATTCCTGGCCGCCAATAGTGAGTCGATATTTGCTGATTTGTGGCGTTCTGTCCCATATGTCCGCTAAAGGGAAGAGAGTGCCCCATTTCTAAGATTTTGTCTCTGTACTGTGTCGGTACTAGGAGCTGGTTATGCCCTTGATCAGGTTTGCCCGTTCTGCGATACAGTACACCATCCTTAGAGAAGATGTCTCCGTTGTGTCTGGGGTCCTTAGCCATGGGCAGTTTCCTAAAGCAGGGCTCCAAGGTAGGGTCCCTTTGTTGCGCCTCTTTTAGTTCCTTATGTAACAAATTTGGCGTAGGCTCCCGTTCCTTCTTGGATTGCCCTCTTGTGGTTACTGCTGCCACAATTGACTCTTTCGGTTTCCCAATAAACACATATCTACCGCCAAGTATGACTGGGTAGATCGGGTCATCAATAACAGCCGCTTTGATCACACCTCTGACAAAATCAGAGTGTATCTCCACCAATGCGATGGGAAGCGTCATGGGTTTTTCTCCTTCGAAAACTCCACAACGTTTGACGGTGTCTTCTGTCTCTTGACCAGGTTTGACCAAATGCCTTGCGACAATACAATCAAAAGATAAACCTGTGTCAAACAAACAATAGGCTGAAGTCCCGTTCAAAATAACAGTACCTCGCGTTGAGGGCCTCTCCCCCTCAGGATGAGAATCACTGAAATTAATTCTTCCTTGCGAGGCTGTTTGCAAGCATCCGATGCGATGAGGCCCGATGTGCTCGTTCTGATCAGTTGTCCCGTGCGCAGGGTTTTTCCCTTTGTCGCACTGTCCTTTCTGGCCGCGCTGCCATTTTGACCGGTTGGGTTGATCAGAATTCTTATTGTTGGTGGGGTACCTGTTTTTATAGAATTTAGATTTTTCCGGAGGGGAATTCTGGGTTACAGTTTCTCTGCGGTTATGGTGGTGAGAAGAATGGGAAGACTGTTCTAGATTATTCTTCCGAGAAGGCTCTTCTGTCAGTTTACGTTTGTTGACTGGCAGTTTGGACAGCGCATTATGATATCGCTCAGACTTTTCCAAAATGTCTTCCAGCTTTTCTGCGCCTCGTTCAGCCAGAAATCTACGTGTGTCACTTGACGAAGTGTTCTTTATTTGTTCGGTTACAACGAACTCCTCAAGTCCTTCATAGGTAGAGGTAAGCTGTGAAAGCTGCAGGCACTTTGTCAAGTATCCCTTCAGACGCGAAGAGAACTGGTGAAAAGTTTCCGTGCTCTCCTTTCTGCTGTTACGGAACAGTTGCAAAAATTTTCGAGCGTTCATTTCGAAACGCTCAAGCAAAGCCTTCTTCAACATGTCGTAATCGTCTTGGTGGTTGATTTCCAGTTTTGCGTACGCATCATATGCAGAACCTTTGACAGCCTGAGAAAGCTTTAAACACCAATGCGATCTCTCTAAACCGTACAGATTTGCAGTTCTCTCAAAGTTTTCTAGATAGCAGTCTATTTTCTCACTGGGGCTTGGGAAAGATTCTAGAGAAAAAGACAAAGCTGTGAATTGGGGAGATTGAGTGCTGGCTTGGTCAGTTAAAGATGAATGGGGAGAAGACAGCTCTCCACTGCTTGAAGTAGAGCAGCCACACGAGTTTGGACCTCTAGAGCCTTAAGAGCCAATTCGTGCTGTCTCTCCTTCTCTCTTTCCTCATGCTGTCTCTCATTCTCTCTTTCCTCGTGCTGTCTCTCCTTCTCTCTTTCGTTTGCCTTGCGAGCTTCCATTTCTGCCTCAATTTTCTTCTGCTGCAGTTGACGCTCTTCTGCTTCTTTCTTCTCCGCATCATATCTGTCAAGTTCTTCGTTGACAAACGCTTTCGTTTCTTCTCCCTGTTATCCCTCTTCCCTTGCTTCCTCTCTCAGCATTTGTCTAAGTGTTGCACGCTCAGCCATTGCAAATAACTGACTGTGACTTACTCGAGAAAGAAGGAAGAAAAAAAAGATACACTGGTTCCCTAGCAATTACGAGAAAAATACAGAAAAAAAATGCTGTTATTTAACTGTGATACCTCCTCCTTGTTATCAGTTATCTAATCTATCGCTGCTATTATCTGGCAACTAGGCTCCTAATGCAGACGACAAAGCCAACTAAATGGTAGATCAGACTATCAACTGACAAAAAAAACTATAATACTACAGTGGAAACAAACAAAATTTTTATTTCAAAAATTTAAGGAGAAAAAGAAATGTCCCTTAATATTTAAGTCCAGCTACAAGTCCACACCTGAAGTCAGTTAGGGTAAGGGAGGCTATTAACTTGACGTTTCCGTCCGAACGCGCTCCATCGCTTAGCTCAAACACCTCTGCTTAAAAAAATACCTGGTGATTGTCACACAATCACACGCTACCAGCGGCCTTGTATTACAAAATCATTACATAACATCTACCCGACAGAAATTACCCTCTAAATCTAATTGTATATACTCTAACAATGCTGTGGAAAAAACAATTGATATATTTGTGTGGTCAGCAAGCCAATAAACAGATCGTTTGTCTAGGGCAATATTATTATTGTCGCGAGAGGTTTGGATGATATTAAAATAAAGACTTTCCTGGACACAAAGGTGTATCAGATGATACCAGGATAGTGCCAGATAAGAGACTGGTCTTATAAGAAATACCCCCTTCTCTGAAAAGAGCAAGGGTGTATCGACATCAATAGTGGGGTCAAGCTATGTAAACCTTCAAGTATGATGATAGAGTGGGGTACTGAAGATCTATCTGCTACCTCTCTAGATGCCACATTGATTTATGATTAAACTGTTTATTTTATTGGCTAATTATCTTGGGGAAAATTTAATTAATCATATGTAATAAATCTCAATACAGAACATTAACTTAATAAGAATTATTAAGCAAGACTGACTGAAATTATTTACAATTTATTTGTCCTCTACCGATTTATTTTTTCGGTCAGGAATTCTCAAAGAAATCAAATATTATTTACAACATTAAATAAATAATATGGAATGAACTTTTCCATAAAGAACAATATGGTAAAGGTAACCAGATCGTGTCAATTACTTTCTTTCTTATTAATAGGATCACTGTAACTGGACTATATAATTCACTGTAGTTATAAATTGTCCTTTAGAAATCGTCATTAAAATGTTCATTAAGAAGTGTACTTTTCTTTTATAACTTTATTTGTGGCTGTTGTAGCTGTGCAGTGGAACTAGGGTCCACCTATCTTGTTATATGATGATCTGCATCCAACAGGCCAGGATTACACAAACTGCAACTCCAGGCTGGAAAACTTGGTATGGCTCTAGATTTATGAAGAGCTGTAGACACCAATAGTCTTCCTCTACAGTGGATATTTTCGTACTTTGAAACCTCAAGACAGAACCTGGAATGAAAGATAATCGCATTCCATGTAGGCTCCAGCACCACTCCACACACACACACACACACACACCATCACATATAAACATTTTTTCAGAAATTGTGCTAACAGTTTGCACAGGACATATAACTTAATTTCTCTTACAGCCAGTTCCATGTGATTATTCATTTCCTGTAAACATCCTATGATAGCTTCCTTAGCCCATGATTGGCTTCCATACAATGCTTTGGTTAAGTACACAATAGCAAGTTACAACTTGATTACATCATGTTAACAATTCCTGTATTCCTATCTTATGATCGTGAACAGTGTGTAATTCCAGGTTGAACTACTCATTCATATACCCTATTAAAACTTACAGTCGTAATTTTTGCCCTACTTCCAAATATTATACACATTTTTCATGGCTGGCTTTCGTTTCAAAATCACACACGTTTACAAGTAAGCCGGTCATGGCAGCAACACATTAGTCCTGTAGTTTCACTTTCTACACACCACCGAACACATAGGCGGGTATACACAGGCAAATAATCAACAATATATACAAATATATATATATATCTTTCTTACCCTCAGGCAATAATACACAAGCTGCATATAAGCTTTCAATAGAATCTAAGTCTGCTTGTAGCTCAGATCGACAAAAGACTCTGCAAAACAATTTGCGCTCGATACATGCCGCTTGGTATTTTCAAATTTAGTGGCCGCATTCCTAGAAGTCTAAGTTCTATATATAGCGCCATGTCCGCCCAATCGGAAGCACGGTCCAAAAGTCTTTTTAAGAATAAAACCTAGACGTGTTTCAGCCTGCCCGTATAAAGTGATTAATTTTAAATATTCTATATCTAACTTATTACTGGGCCGATTTTAATTATTTCAAGTGATATTTAAACTCCTAATTTATCTATATCGTCCTATATCTTTGTTGTTTAGTTATTACCTAGCATTTAAAACTATGCAGTCTTTAATTGGCTAAATCGGGACTTACCCTGATCTAGAAATATCACTAAAACCAATTTTTCTCTTTAAATGAATTACTATTATGAGGCCCTCTTAGTACCTACTTCTTAAGTAATATCCCAGATAGTATAATAGTTATATATTTCCCTGTATATATCGTTATTCTTTAAGAAATAAAATAACTCCTTCCCATGAATTACACAGAATAGGCCCTTTCTGTCCAACATAAAAAGTTTCTTTACATACTAGAAAAGGAGCGTCCTGATTGGTTATTTTATTGGTCTGTTTATTCTATAATGAGCGCGGTAAATATGACCGTGTTGTCAAGACAGATTCAAAAATACGACAACAATTATTAATGTTACTAAAATTCACGAGACAACCACACTCTTGCTCTATCCAGACTATAAAAGATTTTATCTAATTTTAGTCAATTATCTAGATACAGATTAGATCCAAATTTGGAAACAAAGTCAATCTGACGAACTAAAAAAGACAAATGTGAGGAATTCGCACCCTTTCAGTGGCACTAATTCAATATCTAGCTCAAATTCCCAGAAAACGAGCGCTCCATTCTGTCGTACATTTTTGATAGGTAATTATGATCGATCCTGGTCCCGTCTGAATAGAACTAGAACAGGTGGTAACTCAGTGAGAGATAAGGTAAATAAATAGATTCTCATGAGTGAAATGGTGAAAGGTAGAGTCTGTCCCTGGATTGAGAAGATACTCTAGTCGAACCTATCATTTACGACTGAGATTTGTTGATCAGACAGTATACCTCTCTGTATATATTAGCATATACACTATACCCACTCACATACACACACACAGATAAGTGAGAACAATTAGACGCACAAGCGTGAAACTATATTAATGGAGTAGGGATATTGGGACGAGCTGACCGACACAGGTAATTACGTTTTATGTTAAGTTTATTTATCATAAAGAAAAGAACTTCACAACATTTAATATCAAATATCAAAATATAAAATCATAGGTTACAGAATTAATAAAGAAATAGACACATATGTGCAATCCCCTCTGTTGAGACAAGATCCCACAAGAAGAAGTTAATTAACCCCCAAAAGGTCAAAAGATTAGGACTATGGTATAGGATTTGAATATACTGTCAAGAACAGAGTTTCTAATTAATCTATTCTTAAATTAACAGTATTAGCAAACATAAGAAGAACAAAACAAAGTGAGTACATTGATTATACAACAAAAGAATTACTCAATACTGCTTTCTCTCGCTCTGACAAACATGTGGCCACATTTTCAATCTCGTTTACCTAATTGCTGATTTACAACGTCTGGAACAGAACTCCTTGGTACATGCACAAATCCAGTCTTGGGATTTTGGCACAAACAAACCCGAGTTCCTCAAATTTACTGATTACTCCTCTTATTTGGAGAACGCTTGCTTTGTTATTGTTTATTTAATCTGCTCATGCCACTGCAATTAGTCCAGGTAGGAAAATACTTGAGATCTAATGTTCACAGTGTACAGTAGCTTGAAATATTCGATAGTTAAATAGCATGTCAGGTAGATAAATCTTTTCTGGATAAATCCCCGCCACAATACAGTGGTTGGTAATCGGGAAATGTTAATATTGATAACTTCGCCACAGCGGGCTGAATGTAAATGAAAATAGAAAAGAAATCTGGGTAGCTAAATGTCCAGTTACTGTTATTCTTAGTGTCATATATTGGTACGCTCTCTCTCTCTCTCTCTCTCTCTCTCTCTCTCTCTCTCTGTGAAACACGATACCAACCCGGTCAACCTCGAAGACCCGATATAGTTTACATAAGAATGTTTTTTCTTATATTGATTGGACTAGACTTAGACCCTTTTCTCAGATTAAGGTGCAGGCCGCTGGTAGGTTTTGGGTTGTGACCCGTACTAATTTATAGGAAGAAAAAATAAAACATTAACCACAATCTCAATTCTACCCTAACCTGCGTAAAGTATAATTTATTTATCCACTCGGTTATTAACTTTGATTAGAAAACACAGGTGTATAGCTTGTCTTATCGTTCTTATTAACCCGTGAAATGCATTCTAATCATTTACAAAATTACTCATAATGAATTAGAAATAAATATATATTTCGTCAGTACTCATAATGACTAGTGCTTTTTTTCTAGTCAATTAAATTATCTCTTTTTCTGGATGGTAGCGAGTAATTAAATTTACGTTACAGCTAGAAAAATTAGCTATATGTTATTTAATGTGCTAGCAAATTAACACCAGACAGTGATATCAAAATAAGAATACAAAAAGTAAGAGGAGCTTTCATTGCATTGGGAAATATATGAAGATCAAGAGAAATCGGATCCAACACGAAAATAAGAATCTTCAACTCAAATGTGAAGTGAGTCCTATTGTATGGCTCTGAGACATGGATAACAACAAAGACAACAACCAAAAAGCTACAGACTTTCATAAATGGGTGCTTGCGTAGAATAGAGGTATTAAAATGGTATGACAAGGTTACCAACATGGAACTGATGACAAGAACTAGACAAGTGCCAGTGGAACAAGAGATGAGAAGAAGACGATGGCGATGGATATGACACACACTGAGGAAACCTGTTGATAGCATTGCAAGGCAGTCCTTGTTCTGGAACACCCAGGGCAAGAGAGGCAGAGGTAGACTAAGAAGCACATGGAGAAGAGAGCTGGAAACAGAGGTGAAAATGATAAGGAGAACGTGGAAAGCATTTGAGATGATGGCACCTGACAGGAGGACTTTACATGTGTTTGTTGAGGGCCTGTGCTCCTTTGGGAGTGGAGAGTTATGAATGAATATATATATATATATATATATATATATATATATATATATATATATATATATATATATATATATATATATATATATATATATATATATATATATATATGGCCCTAAAAAATGCAAGAAAGGAAAAGCTGCTGGACCTGATCGACTCACTAACGAGATGATCTCAAATCTCTCAAATTATGAACTCTCCACCATCCTTGACCTCATTAACAAGACCTGGAGAGAAGGCAAGTTACCAACAGACTGGAGAAAAGCCAATATCACCCCAGTACAGACAATGGATCAGTTGATACGATTCACCCAAGAGATAGGTGATGCCTTCCAAGACCAAAAAAATGTGCTAGCAACATTTATTGATCTTAGACAAGCCTATGATCGAGTCTGGAGGAAAGGCCTCCTCTTCAAAATGCGAAGAATGTGAATATCAGGGCGAATGTACAGCTGGCTAAAAGGTTTCTTCCACAACAGAACAATCCGAACAACATTCAGTGGAACAACATCAAAACAAAGGACCCTGGAGGAAGGATTGCCCCAGGGATCAGCACTAAGTTGTACACTGTTTCTTATATTTATAAATGACCTCCCAGATGTCATTACCTGCCAAAAAGCACTGGACAAAAGGAAAATACCTCCAAACCATCACCAAAAATATGAAGAAAAACCTGACAACCATCTCTGCATACTGCCAGTTCTGGAAACTTGAAATCAATGTAGAGAAAACTGTGTACAGCCTGTTCAGTCTAAACAAGAGAGTTAATAAGAACAACATTGAGGTCTGGATGAATTGAGAAAAACTAGCATACGAAGAAATCCTGAGATATCTTGGAGTCGAGCTCGACCGTAGACTTACCATGAGACCCCACATAGACAAGCTGATTGAGAAAGCATCCACAAGACTTAGGCTCATCAAGCATATTTTCTCGTGTGGATGGGGAGCAGACCAGCACTCATTACGCCAACGCTATACTGGATACGTGCGCCCAGTAATTGACTACTCGCTCCCCCTCCAAATTATTGCAAGCAAAAGCCTCCTACAAAAGCTAGACAAAGTCCAAAATCCCGCTCTACGGTTTATAAGTGGTGCCATGAAGACAACAACGACAGATGCATGCGAAATCCACACCAGTATTGAACCCTTAAACCTAAGAAGAGAACGTTCAGCTGTGGAAACATACGAAAGATATCTGAGAATGGGCACAAAGGAGGAGAATAGGAAAATGATAGAGCAGTGGCACCAAAAACACGGAATACAAAAGACATCTTTTCTTAAAAATGCAAAAGAAGCTAGCATCAAACACCACCTACCAGCAGATAGAAAGCCAATGGTAACTATCAATAATGAACCACCTTATTGGCAGGCAACTACTCCCACAGTAAGAACTGAACTCTCTCACTCCTCAGCAGACAAGAACACTCTAGTGCCACTACTGAAAACCATCGCTTTAGAAACTATAGACTCATATCCACAAGACATCATCCATGTCTACACAGATGGATCTGCATTTAAAGCTACCACCAATGTTGGATATGGCGCAGTGATAAAATACCCCAACCTGCACCCAGAAGACCACCCTTGCATCTTTGGTTCTTGCGGAGAAATTTGTTCCAGCTATGATGCAGAAATAACAGCACTAAAAAAAGCATTGTGACGGATAATCTCAGACTTTGAAAGGGCATCACTCCACCTCAGGATATCGTTATCCAAGCCCTAGAAAGCAAAATGTCTCCTGATATTAATAGCATCTGTAGATTAATTGACCAACTGTTCACTTTCTATTGCGTCGAAGTTACCCTCGAGTGGATCCCTGGGCATGTCGGAGTCCCGGGATATGAAAAAGCCGATAAACTATCCAAATAAGGAGCAGCACTGCCCCAGTTCCCATCAAGTACCACACTGCAAACCTGCCAACAGATCCTGAGAAACAATTATAGGCAAGAATGGCTAAACCAGTGGCTACCTCCCAGACAGGGCGTCCATTCTTCAAACATCAAGCTAAACCAAACCCTCAAGATCCAGATAAACAACTGAAAAGAAGAGATCAGAGTCTAATTTTCCAGCTAAGAACAGGCCATGTCCCGGTCAATAAAGATTTAAATAGAATAGACCCACTACGTGAACCAAACTGTCGGCACTGCCACCACCATGAGGAATCAGTTGAACACCTGCTGTTACAGTGCCCAAGACTAACTGACCTGCGACACCAGCTACTCCCATCGCACCCAACCATCCACAATACACTCTACACATCATCACAACAACTGAGGAAGACTTGCACCTTTGTCAGAGAGGCAATGGGCTGTCAAGAGCTACCTGCTCACAGCTAAAGGGATTATATCATCATATATGTATCTTTATATACATATATATATATATATATATATATATATATATATATATATATATATATATATATATATATATATATATATATATATATATATATATGTGTGTGTGTGTGTGCGTGTGTGTGTATGTGTGTGACGGACAACTCAGCTGTCCCTGAAAGAGTTGGAACCTCGTATAACATCAGTACCCCTGAATATTGGTGTAACTTTTCATCAACGGGGAATTCTCTCCACCTTGGCTCATTAACAATGCACAATAGAAACGTGGGCTCATTAGCAATGCAGCATTTCCACGTGGATTGTCAACACGTTGGATCATTAATATGTAGACTGCTATCTTCGGTGCATTTTAGAGATCGCATGGCCTTTAATGGGAGGTTCAATCACGCAGACTCCTGTTTCTAGAGCGATTGTAAGCAAGCATTGCTCTACACCTTTTCGTTCGTGCCTGCCTTAAAGGCGTTGCCAGGATCAAACGTACTAGCGGCATGAGATCTAAGGAATCTGAGAACGGACGATGAAGTTTCCTGCTGCTAGATAACAGGCAGCGTGAACTAGAGTGGACGAAGCAAGCTTCTCGCAGACATTTTACATCTCTGTGTCAATCAGAGAACGCTCAAAAGCCTGAGACGAACGGGGGAAACGCTGGGCGGCTAGAATCTCGATTTCTTTTGAGATCATAAAAAGTGTGAAAATCTCACACGACCCCTTTAAGTTCCATTTAAATTAGATATATACAGACCTTTGAGAAATTCAATTTTATCACTCGTTTGCCAGACATTGACAGAAGCACTAGCATAGTGAAATCTTGTTTGATTCCCTCTGGATTTTCAACTTATTGCAGTGAATTTTATTCTGTGCTAAACGGTATAATATATTTGTTTTAAAGTGATCAGTGGTCTAATTCATTCATCTTATTTCACTGGATTTTGTGATTAAATTAAAACTAATAAGTTAAACTTATCTCAAATAGTTCCAGTTGAAAAATTAATGATATATCTATTATATTATTTCCAAAGATGATAGATACTTAAATGCTTAAAGTAACATTTAAAGACGCGAAGGAATTTATAACTAAATTTAATTGAGTTAAGTTCTATATATATATATATATATATATATTTATATATATATATATATTTATATATTTATATATTTATATATTTATATATTTATATATTTATATATATATATGTGTGTGTGTGTGTGTGTGTGTTTTAACTATTAAACTCGCGGGGAGTTCTTCTTGAATTTATATGATTAAAGACGCGAGTGTATAAATAGTTAACTGTAAATTTATCGCGCTTTAGAATGTTATTTGATTTTTCGGTATGATTACATGTTTTATCTTTCATATAGGGTGTATCACAACCTTTGCGATCCCAGCAAGAAAAACCTGGTATAGAGTCTCCCAGACTCAGTTCTTAAACCCCTCCAGAACTTGTTGAGACTGTTTAAATTTTAATCTTCGAGGCGATCCTATGTTGGGGATTCCGCTATCTAAATTATAAGAAAGAAAGCACACCCAAAGACAAATTTAACACATCATCAAGCAAATTAAGTTGTAACTGGAAGAAGAACAATTGCCAGAGCTTTTTATTAGTTTACTGCAACTGAGAGAGAGTACATATTTACCTGAACTGTGACTGTGCCTAGTTTTTCCTCACTGGATTTAAACCATACCGCACTGGTCAGTTGTTGTCATCTCGTTTAAGAAGTTTCACCACCAGCGGCGAAATCTAAGCAAACCACACCCCATTCTCACCTGTATCTAACTGTGACAGTGCCATCCCATAGACTCTTCTTATAGAATAAAATACAAGAACACTTAGGCTTCACGTCCGGCTATAAGTGAGAATATTTGCTACCAGCCAACCTCGCTACATCTGGGGCTGGACATCGAAGTAACAGACACTTTCACATGTCAAGTGTTAATTGATTGTTTTTTTGTATAATTCTATGGAGTGCCTGATTCCAAGATCGGTAAGTCTGTGTGAGAGTTTGTGTGTTGGCCAGCACGAGCGCGCATGACTGAATGAGTTTTATGTGCAACTATTTTAATTGCTGTACCTGGTAGACACTTTGTTATTTTATTCCTCGTATTGTTCCCTTTATAAGTGGGATTTCTTAACTCCGTTATTTCCCCTTCCTAAACTGATTAGTAGAAGGAAAACCAATTAAGGATAACAGGACTAGTTTCCTAATCCCTCTTTTCAGGACAGATTAATCCACTGTTGGGTAAACTTATCTATTTCTGTTAACTACCTGTCATTTGGACTGGGTTCATTTTCATTTGTCTGTACAAGAGGGAAGGGCATATGGGATATCAATCTTCATCCCTTCCCCCCCCCCCCCCCCAATCTTGTCATTTGTATTTTATTTCTGTAAACTATGATTTTTGCCTGTCAAATGATTAATGTTTAGGATTTGATTCTTAGTGATAAATAAACAGTATAAAACTTCTAATATTGTGTTGGAAAGCCCAAGCCCACAATTACCCCATATCTGTTATATTCGTAGTTTGTATTCACGTGCGTCTGTGTGTTTGAAGCACCAAATCGGTGTGAGCGCAGGTGTGTGTCTGGAAACTGGCAAATAATTGTTTGACCACGAGAGTTTGAGGAGAAGATTGAGATGAACGATTGTCGTAAAAGAGTCTGCCTTACTCTCCCGAGAACTCTGTGAATCAACTATTTACTTTCTAACCCTTATCTATCACAGAGCCTTCCCCATCACTCTACACTCTAAACGGGACCACTAGTTCATAGAATTCTCTCAAATAAATTTACAACAATAAAATGAGGCGCTCGCCTGGGATTTTGAGTCCGATCTACAATTAGTACCACTTAACGGTTAGCCCATTCTGAGTCTGATCTTTTAGTCTGGGTCTGTTTAGATAGAGGGTGAGAGTGATTTGTCTTTGTGAAGTAGGGAAATAATAAAAATAATTACACCCCTAGACAACGCCTTTAGTATTTGGGTCGTCCCCACAACATATTTACAGGTTGTTTCTTTCCACAGCGCAGGAAATAACAGGTAAACAAAAAAATTTGTTACTTTAATTATTCTCTGGCAGAGAAAATTGAATTTTTTTATAAGATTTGGTGGGATTGCGTGATTGTTTTACAGTCACAAAAGGTTTTTTTTTGTTAAAAAGAGTTGAGCCCAGCTAAAGACGCCTTGTTCTGATTTTTTATGTCTAGTTAACAACGTCTCTTCTCAAAATTGACTTCGGCGGGAGGAGTTTTGTTGGCTGAGAATTAAAATTTTAGGAAAAACAAATTTTTCCTTTAAATTATTTTCATATAAATGTTTCTCTACTGTTAATAAAAGTAGATTTTTTTCTAGTGTTTGACTTACCATTTTACGTGGCATAGTCGCCTGCATTAAGAGTCTTAATTGACAGATAATAGCAGCGATAAGTTAGCACAGTTCAAGGTAGGAGGTAACAAAAGAAATTTATACTTTGTGTTTTTTCTCGTAGCGGCTTTGAGTTTTTTCCCTCCTTGTCTCTTCTTACTATTCTCTAGTCTTAGTAGCATCCAGTTCTTTATCATGGCAGAAAGGGTTCAGTTGAGATCCATGTTGAGACTGGAGGCGAGGGAGACAGGATTAGAGGGAGATGCCTCGAACCTGTTTGTTAACAGAGAACTTGAAAGATATGACGCGGAGCAAGAAAGAGAGAAGGCTGAGAAGAAAGAAGAGAAAGAGAGAGCAGAGAGGAAAGAAGCACAGGATAGAGCAGAGAAATTGAGCAGAAGAAAATTGAGGCAGAGACGGAAGCCCGCAGGGAAAGAGAGAAGAAGGAAGCAGAAGAGAGGGCAGAAGCTAGGAAGAAAGAAGCGGACGATCGTCAACTGGAGCAGAAGAAAATTGAGGCATAGATGGAAGCTCGCAGGGAAAGAGAGAGAGGAAGAGACAGCACGAATTGGCGCTTAAGGCTTTAGAGAGTCGGGGTGCTTCTACTTCAAATAATGGAGTACCGTTTTCGCCCCAGTCTCAGTCAACGGATCTCAAAAGAACTCAATCTGCCCAATTAACTGCGATGTCTTTTACTTTAGAGTCTTTTCCCAGCCCCAATGAGAAAATAGACACCTTCCTAGAGAAATTCGAGAGACTCGCAAATCTGTATGGGTTAGAGAGTTCCCGCTGGAGTCTTAAACTGTCAACTGCGTTGAAAGGTAATGCTTATGAAGTGTACACGAAGCTGGGAACCAACCAACATGATTACGGCATGCTAAAGAAGGCTTTGCTAGAGCGGTTTGAGATGACCGCCCGAAAATTTCTGCAAATGTTCAGAAACAGCCGACAAGAGAGCACGGAAACATTTCCCCAGTTCTCTTCACGTCTCACGGGCTATTTGACAAAGTGCATTGAATTATCTGAATTACCTCTTACATATGAGGGACTTCTTGAACTTGTTCTTGTGGAGCAGATAAAGTCAACTTTGTCAAACGAAACCCGTAGATTTTTGGCTGAACAGGGCGCAGTCAGGCTTGAGGACATCCTCAATAAGGCAGAACGCTATACAAACGCAATGGCCGAACTTCCCAGCACGAAACGTAAACCCACAGATGAGCCATCTCGAAAGCAAAACCTAGAGCAGTCATCCTATTCTTCCAATTCCTCTCAGCATTATAACCAACGAGAAACTAATAACCAGAGACCTCCCCAGGAAAAATCGAAATTCTACAAGACCCGATATCCCCCAAACAACAATTCTGATCAACCCACCAAGCCTACGTGGCAGCGCGGCCACCAAGGTCAAGGAAAAGGGAAGACCCCTACACCAGGGACGTCTGATCATGGCAAGCAGATCGGTCTTAACCGAATCGGATGTTTGCATACAGCCTCGCAAGGTAGAGTCAATGTCAGTGATTCTCAACCTGAGGGGGACAGACCCTCAACGCGAGGAACTGTAATTTTGAATGGTACCTCAACTACTTGTCTCTTTGACACTGGATTAAGTTTTGATTGTATTGTCGCCAGGCACCTAGTCAAACACGGTCAGGAGATAGAGGAAACCGTCAAACTAGTTGGAGTTTTCAAGAGTGATGCACCCAGGACGCTTCCTATCGCACTGGTAGAAATATACTCTGATTTTGTCAGAGGTGTTATTAAAGCGGCCATAATGGATGATCCGATCTACCCAGTTATCCTGGGATGTAGATATGTGTTTGTTGGGAGACCAAAGGAGCCGATTGTGGCAGCGGTAACAACAAGAGGGCAAACTAAGAAGGAGAGGAGCCTGCGCCAAATTTGTTGCCGAACGAACTGAAGGAGGCGCAACAAAGGGACCCTACTCTGGAGCCCTGCTTTAGAAAACTGCCCATGGCCAAGGACCCCAGACACCACGGAGACATCTTTTCGAAGGATGGCGTATTGTATCGTAGAACGGGCGACCCTGTTACAGGGAATAACCAGCTCCTAGTACCAACGCAGTACAGAAGCCAGATCCTAGAAATGGGGCACTCTCTTCCCTTTAGCGGACATATGGGACAAAACGCCACTATTCAGCGAATAAAAAACCACTATTGGTGGCCAGGAATGAACTCTGAATTTATCAGGTACGTGAAATCCTGCGCCCAGTGCCAATGTGTAGCACCAAAGCACTTGACACCCCCAGTACCTATATGGCAAATGCCAATAGTAGGTACTCCATTTGAACGGGTTGCTGTCGACATCATTGAACCCCTGGAAAGGACCAAAAGAAGGAACAGGTTCATCCTGACCTTAGTCGACACTTGCACAATGTGGGCCGAAGCTATACCGCTAACATGCACAGATTCCAAGCATGTCGCTGAAGCCCTCGTGCAAATTTTTACACGGTTGGGATTCCCTCAACAAGTTTTGACGGATAATGGATCCCAATTCCGTAGCCTGTTAATGGAGGAGATCTTTAATATCTTGAGGGCCAAACATATCCACACAAGTCCCTACCATCCTGCCGGAAATGGGCTCGTGGAACGTTTTAACGGCAGCCTCACCATGATGCTACGTAAGCTGGGTCAGGAGAAACCGGAAGACTGGGACCTATATATATCTGCTGCCTTATTCGCCTACAGAGAAGTTCCCCAAGCGTCTACGGGATTCGCGCCAGCTACACTTTTATTTGGCAGACCTATTAATTAGCTACTAGAAGCCTCACTTCGGTCCCTGACAGACCAAAAGGCTGACGAGACAGTCGTCCCTGCAAGCAAATACGTATCTGAGCTCAAGGAAAGCCTAAAGCTAGGATGGGATCTAGCTACAACCAACCTAAAGAAAGCCCGCGCTAAACATGCTAAAAGATACAACAAAGCTGCAAAAGAGAGAGAACTCCAACCAGGGGAGAAAGCTTTGTTGCTACTTCCAACCAGAAGCAATAAACTTTGCATCGGATGGCAAGGGCCGTTCACCGTCCTTAAAAAGATCTCACGTACCAATTACAAGATCTCCATTAAGGAAAGGAGAAGGTCTTCCACATAAATCTGCTAAAGAAATATTTGGAAAGACCAGTGGCATCCTCCGAGCATCTCCTGGCTGTCGCCATAGCAACTGAAGACGAGGAAGATGATGATGGTTGCATGGAGTACCCATTGCAACCCACAAAATCCTTTAAAGATGTCAAGTTCGGCGACAATCTCTCACAAGAACAACAAACAGAAACCAGGGCGCTACTGAAGCAGTACAGTGCAGTCTTAACGGATGTACCTGGTCGAACAAATCTCATCGAATTTGACATGAAATTAACAAACGAGACCCCTGTTCGAACCAGAGTTTTCCCCATTCCGTACTCAAAAGCTGATGCACTTCGCGGAGAAATAGACAAGCTGCGTCAGGCAGGAATTATCAGTGAGTCTACATCTCCTTACAGTTCGAGTGTAGTGCTGTTGCAGAAGCCCAACAAGGAAGTTCGGTTGTGTATAGATTACCGGTTGCTAAACGCTGTAACGGAATTCCAGCCCGAACCTCTCCAGACTTTCTGAGTTGTTCACAAGGCTCAGCAAAGCAACAATTTTCTCCAACATTGACCTGAGTAAAGGTTACTATCAAATACCAGTCAAGGAGTAAGTTAAACCTTTGTTAGCTTTCAGCACTAGTAAAGGACATTACACATTTAACGTGATCCCGTTCGGATTGCATAATGCACCAGAAGTGTTCACCAGAATGATGAGAAAGCTTTTAGAACCTTTGCAAAGTCCCCATATCCATAATTTCATGGATGACATTTTAATTGCATCGGAAACCTTTGACGAACATATTGCTACGGTTGCTATGCTCCTCTGGAGACTACAGGAAACTGGTCTCACAGCCAGACCTAGCAAATGTCTCATCGGCTTTTAAAAGCTAGACTTCCTGGGGCATACTATTTCTCACGGTTGCAGCTGGCCTGTTAAGAAGAACGTGGAGAAAATAGTTGCAGCAAAAAGACCCCGAACGAAGCAAGACGTACGTTCCTTTGTATCACTATGTGCTTACTATCAGAAATACATCCAAAATTTCCACAGACTCACAGCACCTCTGACTGATATCACAAAGAAAGGTTGTCCTGATAAGGTCATTTGGCATCAAAAGTGCGAACACGCAAACAGCACCTTAAAAGGTCAGTTGTCGGCATACCCCATTCTGAGGTTACCTGACCTTAAGAAACCTTTCGTATTACGGGTTGACGCGTCAGGTCAGGGCATCGGGTCAACATTGCTTCAAGCCGAGGACAGTGACCAGAATATGCTATTTCCAGTTGCGTATGGCAGTCGGAAGTTAAATAAGGCTGAACGCAACTACAGTGTTGTTGGAAGAGAATGTCTCGCTCTGGTCCATGGCATCAGACGCCATCATGAGTTTCTGTATGGAACTTCTTTCACGGTGTAAACAGACCACGCTCCATTAGCTTTTCTTGGTGCCAATAAGGAATTTAACGCAAGGATCATGCGTTGGGCCTTGTTGTTAAGTGTTTATTCCTTCAAAGTGGAATACATTCCAGGAAAACAGAATGTCGGAGCTGACTTCTTGAGTAGAAACTGGACTACGGAGGAAGAGGAGGAAGTTGAGCATACCAATCATCCAAAAGCTATCGATCAGGGCAGCTTCATTGTCATGAATGAAACATAAAAACGAGTTTCCATGTCTCAAAAGAGGGGACGATTGTGACGGACAACTCAGCTGTCCCTGAAAGTGTTGGATGATAGAACCCTCGTATAACATCAGTACCCCTGAATATTAGTGTATTTTTTCATCAACGGGGAATTCTCTCCACCTTTGCTCATTAACAATGCACAATAGAAACGTGGGCTCATTAGCAATGCAGCATTTCCACGTGGATTGTCAACACGTTGGATCATTAATATGTAGACTGCTATCTTTCGTGCATTTTAAAGATCGCATGGCCTTTAATGGGAGGTTCAATCACGCCCAATCCTGTTTCTAGAGCGATTATAAGCAAGCATTGCGCTACACCTTTTCGTTCGTGCCTGCCTTAAAGGCGTTGCCAGGATCAAACGTACTAGCGGCATGAGATCTAAGGAATCTCAGAACGGACGATGAAGTTTCCTGCTGCTAGATAACACGGCAGCGTGAACCAGAGTGGACGAAGCAAGCTTCTTGCAGACATTTCACATCTCTGGGTCAATCAGAGAACGCTCGAAAGCCTGAGACGAACGGGGGAAACGCCGGGCGGCTAGAATCTCGATTTCTCCGGAGATCATAAAAAGTGTGAAAATCTCACACGACCCCTTTAAGTTCCATTCCAGTTAGATATATACAGACCTTTGAGAAATTCAATTTTATCACTCGTTTGCCAGACATTGACAGAAGCACTAGCATAGTGAAATCTTGTTTGATTCCCTCTGGATTTTCAACTTATTGCAGTGAATTCTATTCTGTGCTAAACGGTATAATATATTTGTTTTAAAGTGATCAGTGGACTAGTTCATTCATCTTATTTCACTGGATTTTGTGATTAATTTAAAGCTATTAAGTTAAACTTATCTCAAATAGTTCCAGTTGAAAATTTAATGATATATCTATTATATTATTTCCAAAGATGATAGATACTTAAATGCTTAAAGTAACATTTAAAGACGCGAAGGAATTTATAACTAAATTTAATTGAGTTAAGTTCTATATATATATATATATATATATATATATATATATATATATATATATATATATATATATATATATATATATATATATATATATGTGTGTGTGTGTGTGTATATTTTAAACTATTAAACTCGCGGGGAGTTCTTCTTGAATTTATATGATTAAAGACGCGAGTGTATAAATAGTTAACTGTAAATTTATCGCGCTTTAGAAATTCCGCTATCTAAATTATAAGAAAGAAAGCACACCCAAAGACAAATTTAACACATCATCAAGCAAATTAAGTTGTAACTGGAAGAAGAACAATTGCCAGAGCTTTTTATTAGTTTACTGCAACTGAGAGAGAGTACATATTTACCTGAACTGTGACTGTGCCTAGTTTTTCCTCATTGGATTTAAACCATACCGCACTGGTCAGTTGTTGTCATCTCATTTAAGAAGTTTCACCACCAGCGGCGAAATCTAAGCAAACCACACCCCATTCTCACATGTATCTAACTGTGACAGTGCCATCCCATAGACTCTTCTTATAGAATAAAACACAAGAACACTTAGGATTCACGTTCGGCGATAAGTGAGAATATTTGCTACCAGCCAACCTCGCTACATCTGGGGCTGGACATCGAAGTAACAGACACTTTCACATGTCAAGTGTTAATTGATTGTTTTTTTGTATAATTCTATGGAGTGCCTGATTCCAAGATCGGTAAGTCTGTGTGAGAGTTTGTGTGTTGGCCAGCACGAGCGCGCATGACTGAATGAGTTTTATGTGCAACTATTTTAATTGTTGTACCTGGTAGACACTTTGTTATTTTATTCCTCGTATTGTTCACTTTATAAGTGGGATTTCTTAACTCCGTTATTTCCCCTTCCTAAACTGATTAGTAGAAGGAAAACCAGTTAAGGATAATAGGACTAGTTTCCTAATCCCTCTTTTCAGGACAGATTAATCCAATGTTGGGTTAACTTATCTATTTCTGTTAACTACCTGTCATTTGGACTGGGTTCCTTTTCATTTGTCTGTACAAGAGGGAAGGGCATATGGGATATCAATATTCATTTCCCCCCCCCCCCCCCATCTTGTCATTTGTAATTTATTTCTGTAAAGTATGATTTGTGCCTGTCAAATGATTAATGTTGTGATTTGATTCTTAGTGATAAATAAACAGTATAAAACTTCTAGTATTGTGTTGGAAAGCCCAAGCCCACAATTACCCCATATCTGTTATATTCGTAGTTTGTATTCATGTGCGTCTGTGTGTTTGAAGCACCAAATCGGTGTGAGCGCAGGTGTGTGTCTGGAAACTGGCAAATAATTGTCTGACCAGGAGAGTTTGAGGAGAAGATTGAGAGGAACGATTGTCGTAAAAGAGGCTGTCCTTACTCTACCCAGCACTCTGTGAATCAACTATTTACTTTCTAACCCTTATCTATCACAGAGCCTTCACCATCACTCTAAACGGGACCACTAGTTCATAGAATTCTCTCAAATAAATTTACGACTATATATATATATATATATATATATATATATATATATATATATATATATATATATATATATATATATATATATATATATATATATATATATATATATATATATATATATATATATATATATATATATGTATATATAGTTGATTTAATCCTTTTGAGTATACTGCACCCGTATGTCTCAGTCACTTTAAATACACTTAAAACAGAGCTACTAAATTAAGATTTCACTTAATTAAATCAGTTGGGGGCTTGATCGAGCTAAATCGTAGAATATACCTCTTCACAAAAGTGTTCGGGCAGATAATAAATTAACTGTGCTAAGGCACATTCTGACCAGGCTCCAACCATAAGTGTTGTTTATAACATCTAGAATTGCACCGCCAATTGTATTCAATCATGCGTGTTGTGATGGGGTTTATCCCAACAATTTCCTCGGCGTATTTTAAAATATCATTTTAAAATTTAAACACACGACCTCATCTTCCATATATGGCCCGACTTCTTCCGTTCCCTTAAGTAAACTTTCAAATTACGATTTGTAACATCGCCTGTAGATGGTGTCATCGCTAATTTGTCTACCCAGACGAGTTTCTCTGTAATAATTACACAGACAATGTCTGGTCGGAAGTGAGTTAAGCCATTATCACTTGTACTTCCTTTTGTATTATAAACCTAAGTGTTTGAACGCGGTTGTAGTGAACAATTCCCCCGAATGGGCATACGTGTCTGACCAGTCACAGAAAAACTCTTGATGACAGGGGTCCCACTTTTATTAATGAAACCCTATCAGGTAGCACAAGAATCATACAGAAACAATGTTGTCCGCAGGTTTACTTTGAAGACAATTCCTAAGCAACACCATATAACCAAGCTATTTAGGTAACATCATCTAATAACCCAGCACAGACTGCTGGACTCTCTGAAATAAAATGAAACAAAATAAACTAGCATCGTACTAATGGACAAACATCATCTACTTAATAATACATACATCTGTGTGAAATTATGCAAGTACATGCACTTAAATGACCATGTGCGTGTGTGTGTGTGTGTGTGTGTTCATGCAAGTCTGTATGTTTGTGTAATCAACAATAAACATATCTCAATCAACAACAATGCCTTCATACGCATATTAGATACTAACTCCATCATCACGCGAGATAAAACTTAAATGAAGCACTTCTATCTATGATGAAATATTCCACACAGCGCACTGGTCTAAATGACATCAATTTATCAGTATCTTAGAGGTCTAGCTGCTCTAAAGAAAAAGGAGATATATACTCTATTCTTACAGCTCTGTACTAAATGTAATAGGCATAGGCTACTCACTGAGCTAGAGGGTACGCTAATCTTTCTCTCACAATAATCACTGATGTAACATAAACCACACTTACGGCTCACAAGAATGCAATATAACCATTATTTAACACTACACAACTAATAATAATAATGGTAATAAATACACACTTGTATACAGCGCAATGCGACACTAGAATTCCTCTTATAAATTCACTTAGTACTTTACACATTTAACACACAGTCTCACTGTTGAAAATAGCGATGAGATATACGTGAAATTACACTTAAATACACATAAATCGCCAGTCAGCTTCTATCAAGCTATAGACAAACAAACGCTACAAAGCATTAACTTTTAAACCTGAAAGTATAATATTACTAAATCTAAAGTATTATAAAAATGTACATATATGCAAGCATACCTCTATGTCGTTAGTTCTCTTAGCACAGATGCAACTATGCAAAAGCCCAAACCTCAGTTGGTTATCGTACGAGGCGCGTTTTGCACAAGAACGATCTGGCTACTTCTCAGCTCTCTGACTGAAGCCTCTCACTGTTTCAGTTTAACTCTTCATCTCCACCCCTGTACCACATGATAGCCGCCACGTCAAAATGTCAGGGAAAACTCCACCCATCCCTCTAGGGAGCAAATCAGGAGTCCTATGCTCAGTATGGATGACATGAGATCACATCTTAGTCAAGAGTATCTTCCTAGACGTCCACAATAGGTCCGCCCACTAATGATTACATTCCCACGATATCACTTGCCTGGAGTCACACCTCACGGTTTTAGTGCTCAACAAGATGTGTTATCAGACCGCGCCAGGATGTCTAACAACCGATGTCTTTCTCCTGTTACATCTGCGTCTCACACGTTTGTCTACTTCACGGATGGCAAAGGTGTGTTTCGTTTAAATCGCCCATTCCCGTGTGAGAATGCCAACATGAGCACAAATATACACCGTAGACAAGATCAACAACTATTACTCAGTCAAAAATTACACCTTTCTGGCCACACGGTCACAGAACCATGAAAACCTGGCCGCCAGTACAACGCCGTAGCCATTACACCAGCGCGGCTCCCAAGGATTACTTAGAAAGTCACCAATACTTTCCGTTAAACGTATGAAGTCAATCTGGTTTAACAACTTAAGCGATTAGAATTAATCCTTAAGGATGGTCAATTAACCGTGAAATAACACTATTGCAGTATGAAAAGAGGTCAACAAATCTAAGGCGCGGCAATGGGACAGGTTATGTGTGTAACATGAAGAAAAAAAATGGATAGTTGCAAAGAGAGTAAAAATGAGACAATGCGAACGGCCAATTCTGTGACTAAGATGTATCTTCACATCCAGGTTAACTTGTCCTGCTAAAAACACGTTTAACTCTTTCACTACCCAGCAAGCAAGCCGCATTATCGGTTTCCTGTCCCGACAGAACAATCATCGGCACCGATTCAACGTTCACAGGCAGTTAAAGAGTTACACTCTGATACGGATAATCATTAATTATAATTCACAGAAATGTGGTTTTAAGAGTCAAAAATACTTAGTAACATTTTAGTCAACAATTTAGAAAATCTTATTTTTGTTACGAAACAGTTTATATTTTTGTATTTGATAATTTGTTTTCTAGCTTGATAGTTGGACATATAAAGGGAGAACAGAGCCCAAAGCCAATCTACGAGTACGTCTTAAAAGTTATTAAACCACCATTTATAATCATCGATTGAACAATCACACACTCAAGCTAGTAACTTTTTTTAGGTACATCCTGGCACTGATAATATTAAGATACAGTCTGTGACGAAATCGTCTGTTCTCTTTTCCTGGCCTTCAGCTCTCTCCGGCCGTACTTACTCGATCATTCCTTCTACGTGCTAATTCTTCCCTTGTTTATTATTTACGCTTTCGTCGTTGCATGTCATCTTGTCCTACTTCGCCACTCATTATAGGGTACCTGATCGCTTGACCTGTTTTTGTAGCAATAATGACTTCTATTTGTGCAGGGTAAAGTTGTTTGCGAACAAGATTATGGAGCAGCTCCCGGCTAGACATAAAAAGTATCTGTAAGTAGCCTGACAAGTTGATTGAGTAAACACCGACAGAAGGCAGAGGGCGAAAACAAGGACGTTCGTCGGTGAAGGTAGATAACAACGGTTAAGTCCTGGCCGATTTCGCTGTGATGTCAGAAGCTGAAAGTTTTGTTAAAGATTAAGGCACGGACTGTGCTGTACTGTAACACTTCCAGCAGATTGACTTCGTTGTAATAATCAACTACGAGAAAGTGTCATATTAGAGGAGATTATCAGCGATAGACCTGTGAAGTAGGAAGGTTGGTAAACATGACAGGCAACAACGGAAGTGGCAAGACCTTATATGGTCATGGAGTTTGAAAATACCATGTAAAAGCGGACAATGTTTTACGTTGTCATGTAGTACCGTTCTTCACGAGAGGGTGGGAGATTAACCCCTACCAATATCAGACGTCTTGATGATGGTTGGTTGGGAAAGAAGATGCTAAGATAGACTGCTCCTGAATCGACCTCTCCTCAATGAAGCAGTATGGGTGTGTGAGCTAAAACTTCGCTTTTAACATTGTGATGAAATGCCGGTGCTTTTCATTTTCTATGTGCTCTTCCCTTTATTTTCTTCTTTACCTGTATCTTCTCTCATAATTGCACCCAACGACTCAGGTCTCGTGTTGTTATTTTCCCATGATTTATGTTCACAACTCTATCTGGAACCAGACTGATAACACTGCCTTACATGTGTAAAACAAAGATGGGGCGAGCACGTATCTCGTACACCAAGCTTGGCGCCAGACTTCTCGTATCGGGATATACGAATGTACCTTACGTGTTGCAGGAATATTAGGTAACACTTCCGGGGATGGACTCAATGTTTATTAGTATTATTGATAACAAATTAAACTGAGGTTTTATTATGAGTTACAAGCATGATTTATCTAACACAACCTTATATGAGAGGATTTTGAAATAGCCTGTTGTAATGCATTAAAATTACAACATTTCTGATTGAAGCCCGGTCTAATAGTAAACAACAAAGTGCGTGGGACGAAAGTTGCAATATAACCTGACACTTTAGTCCGGTGAAAGCACTGTGAAATTTAACTCGTCAAGAGATAAGACAGACAGCTGGAGTAAAGAATAAGATCAGAATTTCATTTATTGGACCGGACCTTGTTTCAGCATCTTGAGGACTTATATATATCCCAAGAAAACGCTACCTTTATTAACATGGAAAACCGGAATCCTAGGAATCTGAACACGAAATCAGAGTGGGAACGTATTGTAAAGTACCACCCCAGAACACGTGGAAGAGGCATCTTAAACAAGTTGCCTTAACTATTTCTCTGAACCAGAAGCCAGCCTGTGAGCAGAAAGACAATTTGGGGTGAGTTGTGCATTTATAATTCTATATTTTACATAAATAACACGTGAAATAATATGTATACAAGTATATTGACGTGTGAATACTAATATGTGAAAGCTGCTAGTAGATGTCTAAGTCATACGAGGCTGGAAACCTTAGCATACAGAATGATGATTTCACGAACGACCACTACAAGCGCTGGTGACTGCTTTATGCGAGTTTCTTATATAGAACCAAAAGCAGAGGTAGTCTCAAGTTCCATATAGAGCAGGGAGAAATGATGTACATACTTATTATATTGTTAACCTTCTCAATCAATGTAGAGGTAAATGTAATCCTATTCAATATACGTGTAATAAAAGGTTTCCGCTCACTGGGATTACGATTAATTCTCAGAAAGGGTAAAGTTCTGAGATAGATGGGATGGTGCAATGAAAAGAGGGGGGCACATGAGTGTGTGTCAGGAAAAAGCAATACCCAAGAGGGTATTTGTTCTCTTCTTTTGTGACACTAGTCGGTGGTACCAATAGAGGGTACTATCTCTGGAACAAGGGAGAGTATAAGTGGCCTGAAGTCGACGCTAGACACCAGCATCAGACGGATCTTAGAGACGCTGGACCAGCTTTGTATTTACTCCCTGAAACTTCTTGGAATGTGTCACAATATTCAGACTTGACCAGTGACGATTGAACCAATCATCTATGTGCAAAAAACCAAACATCAGCGGGAGCATAAACCATCAAACTATTGGCAGCTAAATACAAACTTAAAAGCTGCCAAGTGAACTGCCCATTTTTTCGAAAACCATAACATAACCCTGTGATGAGTACTTTGTTTAAAGAACTGTTCATTTTAAGCTGTTAAACATAATTAATTATTACATGTGGTATTTGTTTAAATACAAATTTAACGTTGATTGAATCATTTTGAATGTACTGCACCCGTGTGTCTCAGTCATCTTAAATAAACTTGAAACAGAGCTGCAAAATTAAGATTTCGCTGAATTAAATCAGCTGGGGGCTTGAACGAGCTAATTATGAGACAATCTTCATAAAAGTTGACGGCAGATACTAAAGTTAACATTGCTGGAACTCATTCAGCATTGTTCTTGCTTTCTGAATATCTTGTGAATAATCTCTCGAGGTAGAAGCATCATTATCCTTCTATCTACAACTCTGTCAAAAGTAATCTTGTGCGAAGGTAGACACCTTTGAAGACCCACATTAGATAGTCTAAGTTTTGGCAGCTGTTACACCGCTACTGCAGAGCAAAGGGGAGGCAAGATAGTAGTGGGGTTAGAACTAATAATACTTTTTCTACCTCATAACCCGTGGCCCAACATTATTCGGAAGTCTTACTATGCAAGACGTCTGTATATTTTATTCCTGAAACTTGGGGTGAGTTGTGCATTTGATCAATTTATATTTTGCATTTGACATGTTTAACTTGCTGGTGGTTGTGCATGTTCATACGAGGCTGGCAAACTCAGCATATGAAAATGATAAGAGTCATGAACCACCACAGCAAAAGCTGGTAACTGCTTTATTCAGGTTCTCTCACAGGGAACCAAAAGCACAGGTAGTCCCAGGCTCAAAGTGGAGCATGGATTTGATGATAATGACATCATGGTGTACATATGTATTATATTAACATTTTAATAAATTTATATGTATAAACATGTTTACATCAGGCACAGATTGTTTTCTGCTGCTCAGTCACATGTTTTATCAGATTAACTGAGTTAACGATGATTCTTCATCCAAACCAATGAGTATCATTGATGCTCAGGGAGGGTAAAATTACTGAGAAAAAAGAAATAGGGTAGGTGGAATTGACAGCTGGAAGGCGCCTGACTATTATCAGGACACCTATACTTAGCAGAATCATTTTTTTCTCAAGTGTGGGGTGCCACTTTGGTACGAGTCTGTGGATTAAGACTCTTGTGGTCTACGCTAGATTCCTACCTTTGATGGATTGTGAAGATCCTTGCCTTGACGTTCAGAGCTGCAACAACGCCCGGGACGTGCCCTCATCACTGAAGTCGGTTGACGGAGTAGTCAGCGAACCAGCTTCAACATCTGGCCAGCTTTTGAAGAGAAAAATCAGTTCAAGGCGCCTGTGGGAACCAACAGCGGCTGAAGCAGACGCCAACCGATCCCACTCCGGCAGCTAAGTACTATAATAGCGCAGCCAGTGGACACTTACAATTTTGTTTTCTAAAAAATATCCGTTTACAGTTTAGATCGTCCAATGAGGAAAATATCAGTGCTTCATTTTGTTTTAATAAACAACTTTATTTATTTTGCATTGTTATTCCATGAGTGACTATTAAACCTGTTTATCTGTAACTATCTGAGTGAATTGTGTCCGCACCCGTATGACTCATATTGAAATAAATACATACTTATTTACTTAGTCGTTCCCCTTCTACCGTGAGGTGTAGAGGTTTGAAAGAGAGAGCGCCAGACTATCCTATCGGCTGTCTTCCTCCTGGCCTGGTTCCATTCTAGTCCTCGGTCCTTCAAAGATTGTCTAATGTTGTCCTCCCAGCGGACTATGGGTCGTCCTGGGGATCTGGAACCCTGGCTCTTTGTTTCTCATGCTTGATGGTAAACATCTTGACGGAAGGCACTTAGTCAGGTAATCAGTTCACACATTTGTTTGTGACAGTGCACAATTTGTCACCGGAAATATTACGTCTTATTATAAAAAGGTCACGCGTGGGAATATTAAATTTAATATTTTAAACACGTGGGGGAAATTATGAATTGAAACACTCGAACCCACGTAGTGCGAAAAGATTTTACGATTGGATTGAAGTGAGAGCCGGAATATACAATGAATCTCATTGGCAAATTTGCCGAGACGTACAATCTGTGATTTGAACTGGAAACTGAAAATAAAATCTAGCGAACTCAGAGGCACAGAACAGACAGCTTCACAACTTCAAACGAGCAACTCCCAAAAAGCCAGAAAGAGAGGGCTCGGACCTAGAATTCTATACTTATAAGTGACAGATCGAAGTATTTGGGAAACTTAAAACCTTAAAAAGTAAGCCCGCCTTTATAAATACAGAGACTGGAAACCTAGGAATTGGATCATCAGTCATAAGAGAAATAATATCCCAGACCAAGTGATTCATAGAACACCGTCATAAGAGGATTTTCTCAGACGAAATTGATTCGAGAGCATATGCACAGAAATTGCTCGTGTCTATCCGAAACCTGTGAGAGGAGATTGTGTATAAACAAAAATTTGGGTACGTGGTTACAAGGATCAGACGGTTTGAAGTACTAACGTTACGACGCCGGTAGTATGTGGAGAAGTGCACTCATCACCAAACAGAAGTGACGGAAACCACGGCGACAGGACTCACCTAGAGTTAAGTTTTCGTGTAAAATAGGCGAAAGCAACGGACTTCGATAAATCCTCACCTACGTCTCAGTGATGAAAACTTGTATTTACAGCAAAATCTCTCCAATCTTTCCATATATATTTTAACTGTTAAGGACTAATTCATTGTTAAAATTGTTACATGTTGTTTTAAAATCATGATCAGTTCCCTTCCTTGCTGCAGAATTTTCATCCCACACAGCTATGTACACTGGAGAGTGATTCTACTAGCTTTCGATCCCAGATCCCGGAAACTTTGCGGCGAGTGCTAGCGCTCTAACCTCTTAGCCAAGCGGACACTCACCTCTTTCGTCATTATAATCATAAATAGACTTTGCGGTCCATACGGAGCATGGAGCCACCTCCAAATGATTCCCTTGCAGGAAGCCTGCACCAAGCAGTCTCATGTTGTTGCATATATGCTTTATATGGCAACTTGTTTTACATGACGAGATTGCCAGCCCTAAACACAACTTCATATAGTAAGTAGTCCTGAAGGCGAAGTAGTTCTATTCTTTTTTTCTTCCCTTCAGAGACCCCCTGGAAACCCTATGCTGCTCAGTGTTCAATAGAACATTTCAGAACAGTGTTTAAGGGCATCCCTCTCATTATATCACATGGTCTCGTTAAAGTGATGAAGGACTCGGGAAAACACAAACAAAAAGAGAACCATAGAGAGAAACAGAGGTAGAAACATCCAATAATATATTACTGGGGATATATAAGGACCAAATACGACACCGGGGATTATAATTCTCTCTCTCTCCCCCCCCCCCCCCCCCCCCCCCCCCGCCCCCATCCGGTCCCTTTTTGTGAGCTGACACGTATGTAATTGCCAGGAAAATGTCCGAGTGTGGGGATGAAAAATAATGAATACCTTACTCTACTTAGTTAAACTGAAACTATTCGTCTCAATGTCGGTCACCAATCCCCACAACTGTTACATAAAACTACTTGCAATTAAACATAGACCTGTGGGATAAACGAAACAAACACAAAAGTGTGAAATTCGAACTCTCGGTCAAAGCGGTTTATTAAGTCAAGCGTTGGTGCAGAGAAAGCTGTAAGCTCTTTGGCCTTTGAACTGGTATTAGAAACTGCCAAAAATATCCGTATAACGTACTTCTTTCTTATGTGATACCGATATCCTTTCCCTTTTCCAACACAAGCTCAAGTGATAAAGAGCTTCAAAATTTCTCACCATACACTTACATAAGCACAGATGGTCGGGCCAGGGACACTTTTCGATTCCATCAGCAGGAACATTCATATACTCAGGCAAAGAGAGAGGAGGTCAGAGCGGCGTCGGCTTCTACCTGTCTAAAAGGACAGCTGCCTCCCTATTAGGATATAATCCCATAAATGACCGCATTGTCACAATCAGACTGAAAGGAAAAAGAAAGAACATCACAATTATACAAACATATGCGCCAAAAGCAGCTGCTGAAGAACTGGAAATTGAAGATTTTTACAATGAACTGCAACACGCATTAGAGAAAGCAAATAAGCAAGATATTAGGATCATAATGGGAGATTTTAATGCCAAAATTGGAAACGAAAGATTAGAACATGAAAAAAGAGTGAAAGGAAGTTATGGATTGGGTCAGAGAAATGAGAGAGGAGAACGCTTGACAACATTCTGCCCAGAAAACAACCTAGTCATCACAAATACTCTTTTCATCCAACACCCTAGAAGACTATATACATGGACGTCACCGGACGGAAAAAGCAAGAACCAAATAGATTACATCTTAATACAACAAAGGTGGCGATCTTGTATCTCATCCATCAAGACGCTCCCAGGAGCAGACTGTGACTCCGACCATGAACTTCTTGCTGCAAACTTCAAGATCAAATTGAAAAAAGTCGTTACAAGCGACAAAGTAATACGTTATGACACAAGCGCCATACCAGAAGAGTACAGTGTCGATATTCAGAACAAATTTGACATTCTTATGGCAGTACACGAGGAAATGACACCGGATGAACTTGCCAATAACATCAGAGATGTTTATATTACAAATGCACAGAGGTTAATTCCTAAAAGAAGTATAAATAGACAATAATACAACCCAGACGAAACACTGAAGTTTGTGGTAGAAATAAGTGAAATGAAGTCCAAAAAAATTACAGAAAAAATCAGGAGTTGTACAAGGAATACACAAAGCAGATTAAAAAACG
>JAMPIV010021176.1:0-41520 GCA_024509875.1 Oreohelix idahoensis | reverse complement strand
ACACACCCACCACACACCACCCCCACCCTCACAAAACCCAAAACACTCAACAAACACAACCCCAAAACAACCAATACAACCCCCAAACTCCAACATCACTATAAAATATTCCAAATTTTACCACAAACTAACATTACAACAACACTCTAAAAACCACCCCAAATGTGTCAAGTCTACCCAGTAAGGAACCCAGGTTAAAACCCACCAGGAAACTCAACCATACACCTGAACCCATTATCCCAACCAGTAAATACCACTCTAACTACCCAACTTCAATAAAACAATACGGGGTATCAATCACATTATGTCCCCTCCACATTATAATAGCCACTCAAACTTCAATCATTATTCAATATAGTATCCACCTGTATTTTTGTACACCCAATCCATATTTATATACTCAACACTTTTACCCCTACAACAATAGAATTATTATTTACTTATCGATAATTCGTCCCATTCATGTTCCAATTCACTTATGTCACCATTCTTATAACCTGTCCTTTATTGTCATATTTTATACTTGACTAGAACATTTGCGATCAAATTATAAACATTGCACCATGTACTGAAAACCTCCCCAACATTGAAAGATCATTTGTGCTCTAGTATACATGCTGCGTAATACATGCGGTGTGCGCACGTGCGTTATCCTGCTGGAGAAGCTGCAAGTCTGGATAATTTGTGAACGCAGGAGCAACCAATGCATCCAGAACCTCATCTCGATATGTCACAGCATTAACATTTCCACGGAAGACGTGAAGAGGCAAGCGATGGTGAAAACTGAATCCTCTCCAAATGTGAATACTGCCACCTCCAAATCGGTTGTGCTGACGAACACAGCAATCTGCAAAGCGCTCTCCACACCGTCGCCAAATCCGCATACGTCCATCAGCAAAGGATATGTTGAATCTGCTCTCGTCTGTGAATAGGACAGCATTCCACTGCAGTCTAGTCCATCTGACATGTTGCTCTACCCGTTGCAGGCGCTGCTGACGATGTCTGTGAGTCAAGTTTGGCCCAACATAAGGTCATCTTGCAGTAAGGCCTGTATCTCTTGAGTCGTCGAATGACTGTCAATCGAGAGACTTGCCAACGTCTACCCACTATTGCTCTTGCTGTTTGACTTGCCGGGAGAGAACGATTACTTATGTGACTCAGCACAATATGACGATCTTGCGCAGGGGAAGTAACTCGTGATTGGCCACTCCGAAGTCTATCCCAGGCACTGTCAGTGGTTCCGTAACGTTCATTGAGACGTACAATAGTGCTGTGGTGGCAATTCATCCTTCTAGCAATGGCCCGCGAGGTCATTCCGGTCTCCAACATACCAATGGCTCGTTGGCGGTCGTTTTCAGATAGTCGAGGCATTGCAAGCACATGTACTGGGGGTTTTGTCTCAATGGCCTTTTTATACCGAATATACTGCCACAACGCCAACACATTTTCAGGGTCATAGCTGTTGGGAATCGTGTTGCACGTGTAACTTTCATTGTTTTCATATAGTCTGTACTCAAAGCCGTGGGTTGAATCATGCACTTTCCATTCCAGCAGCCATTTGCTCTCTACCTCATGACAAACACGGGGAAAATCCATTCCCACACTTTTTTTTCCGGCTTCTCGGCATCAGTATATATAATAGGGGTGCGTTTTTAATGTGCTTCAGTATATATATATATATATATATATATATATATATATATATATATATATATATATATATATATATATATATATATATATATATATATGTGTGTGTGTGTGTGTGTGTGTGTGTGTGGCAAATTTGGTCAAAGCAAGATAACCATTGTTTGGAAATTGATGTCATTAAAGAGAGTTACATATCTCTTATATTTAACCAGAAGCGATAAAGGAGTTATGTCCTTCAGAAAGGATGTGAGACCTGAGAAGTTAGAAGCACTGTATATTTTTCATGACTGTAGTGGCTTTGATGGTACTGTATGGTTGTGATATTACCTAGTGTGATGCATGAGGTCAGCTGTGAAGGCTCCTGAGATAAATGTAGCTGTGAATTTACAGAAGGCCCTTCTTGCTACCACTTACGACCTCACACATATCTTTTTTTACTAATGAATGTGGCTACGTTAAAATTTAGGGTACTGATATGTAATGTGTTGTGGTAGATTACATACACACACACACAGATATTTAATAAGTCTAATAATATTACTAAAATTTATAACACACTGAACTAACTCAAGCTGTTTAAAATTTTGATATTTAAATTTTCTTTGAGTTTTTTTGTTCTGAACCAAGGTTTTATTTTGGTCAGAACATATGAAAGGTTTTGAAATTATGAATGAAATGCATGAATATATGGCATAATAAATGAAAGGTGTGTACATATGTATTTTACAAGACTAGTTAATATTACTACTGTTTATATTTGTAATTTATCTGGGAGAACGATTAATGGATGTGCTGTTGGGGTGGCTTCATCACTCCCAGTCTATGACTACCAAACATTGTCAATTTACTGATGGGAGGAATACAAGTTTATTTCCCAACATGGTATGTTCTAGTTGATGGGAATATAGTTGGTGTTAGTTATTAAATAAGTTGGTGAATGTCCAGCAGGCCAGACGCTCACGTATCTTGACTGAGTAGTTCTGGTGCTGGAATCTGGTGGCCCCACCTCTCCGTGCTTGGGGGCAATATAAGGCTGCTCTGCCTAAATACTAGACTGCACGGGTCCTCACTTGTATTTTATAACACAGCATTTGACACCACTTTGGTGCCAAATAAAAAACTCACAGTTCTGAAATAAAAGTATTGGGTCATGTGTCAGAACTCTACCTCCTGAGCCACTTCTACACACAACACTACACAACAACACCACATAGACGGGGTCAGATCTCTCTGACCATACAGCACATCTTACCAAGTTGGTTTCACATAGTATAAGTTCCCCAAGACTACATATTCTGAAATATGTTCATTAGCTTCCTGCCATTGAATAGGATAGGTGATATGTTCCACTGATCTCAACACTTGATCCGCCCTTCATAATCCTTGCTGGCGTTTATGTATTTTGTTTGTCTCTAGACCCTGAACTGGGACTGGGGATCTAGAGCGAATCCTTACTTGTTGTAAGGGATAGATTTTGATATGGCAGTATCAAATCACTCGAAACATTAAACAATATTAAAATATACAAAGAAATACTTTCAGTCTTACCAGAATTATGAATAGAGAACACAGTTATATGCTAGCAAAACTCAGCTGAGCTGCTGGCTCTAGTATGGCGTCCCTCTAAATATTGCAATTAGCTTCTGGGAATTACACCACTGAAGAATTACTGTGTCTACTACTGGACAATTTATGATGAATGGCAAAAATGCGCGTCTGAGCGCCGATAATATGATTATCAGTGGCCAATCACCGCCTTTCCCCCTTTTCAAATTTCAAACCTCCTACCAAAAGTCAATTCAGTCATACCTCAGTCAAGTATGTATTATTGTCTGTTGGTCCGTCTGTCTCTACTTGCGTTTTTTTACAAAAACACACTTGTTTATACATGCATTTCCTACACGAATCTGCCTCTAGAGTTATTTTTAGCCACAACTTTCCACTAATTCCCCCTCTCTTTCATTCCAACTAGATTTTAGCACTTGAGTCTCAAGGCCGCAATTTTTTGAAAATTAGTGACATTTTTTTGTTTCAATGCAGTCGCTCGCTGATATGAACAACACAGTCTTTTGTCAATATCTTCATTATTATCTATCCGTCTGTATAAATGAAAGCATATTATTTCTCTGCTCAAGATGGGCCATCAGGCCAGCTAGGTTTTATATTCCTAACATTATTATTAAGAAAAAGTTACTTTTCAAGGTTAGTTGTTTTTTTGAAATATGTTCGAGCATCTTCTGTAATGCGTTTGCCGCTGAATTCAAATAAAAGGACTAAGTATCGTAAAAGCGTCCAAGAAATGACTGTTGCGTATAATAGCTAAGGTCCCTTTTGTCCATTTCTTTACCTTGTGTCAACTTGGGGACGTGAATTTTTTTTTCCTTTCCCCACCAATTGCGTCTTTTTAGCCTTGCTAGTTTCAAGCACGTGTTCAGTCATATTTTTTTTCTTTTTGATCTCCGTTCTCATCCCGTCTACAAGGGTAAACGTTTTGCCTTCACGTCTAACAAGTTAGTTTCCATGGCGGGTAGTGACCCGCGGCATGGGCGATCATGTCTTCTAGTAGCTTACGCATTATTTTTATCCCTACATTTTATCTTTGGAGATATTTTAACGTTGTATCACGGTTAATTTTATCACACATCTCCCCACTTGAAAACATGCCTACGGCAAGTTCCAAAACCAGTGATACACATAGATAAAATTACTCCTCACGCCTGCTACTACTCTAATTTTGATCACAGGGGTGCCGACTGAGGAAATCTGCACCGACATTCAATTTGCCTGGGATATATTGGATACTAAACTGATAAGGTTGAAGCAATAAAGACCACCTCAGCAATCTTGCGTTTTCATGCTTAGCCTGAGATAAGAATACGAGGGGCTGATGATCCGTCTGGACCACAAAAGTCCTACCATACAGATAGATTTGAAACTTCTTTATTGCCCAGATTAACGCTAAACATTCTTTTTCGCTTGTGGAATATCCTTGTTCCGCCTTATTCAATTTGCGGCTTGCATAAGCGACTGGGTTCAGTTCCCCATCAGGTGAAGATGATCTTTGCAACAAAGCCGCCCCGAGTCCTACATTACTTGCATCTGTTCTTACGACAAAGTCCTGTGTCAAATCAGGCAGTTTGAGAATAGGCTTGCTAGTGAGTTTTTCCTTTAAGTCTTGGAACGCTAATTCACTTTGCGCAGTCCAAATAATTTTATCTGGAAGTCCCTTGCGAGTCAGATCAGTCAGAGGAGCACAAATAGAGTTAAAATCTTTGATGTATTTTTGATAAAATCCGCATAACGACACGAATGATCGCACGTCCTTTTTTGTTTGTGGTCTAGGTGCTCTCTGCAGTTTTTCCAAGTTCTTGGGATCAGGGGTCATGTTACCCTGATATACAGTGTGTCCCAAGAATTCCAACTCTTTGCATCCAATACAACATTTTGTTGGCCTAGCAGTTAAGTTCGCCTCCCTAAGCCTATTAAATAACATTTTTAGAGCGTCAATGTGTTCTTCAAATGTCTCTGTGGCGACGAGAATATCATCCATGAAATTCGTGATACATGGGTTATTCAGGGGATCCAACAATTTGCGCATCATCCTTGAAAATACACTCGGAGCATTTTTCAGTCCGAATGGTAGCATGTTGAATTCATAATGTCCTTCCGATGTGCTAAAAGCTAAATAAGGTCTCACTTCAGGCTTCACTGGAATCTGGTAATAGCCTTTACTAAGATCCACCTTTGAAAAGTATTTTGCCTTGTTTAATCTGGCAAATAACTGTTTTGTGTCTGGTAATGGATCCACTTGTCCTTCTGTGACAGCATTCAGTTTCCTGTAATCTATGCACAGTCGGTGTTCCCCAGACGGTTTCCTCAACAAAACGACACTGGAGCTAAAAGATGATTCACTGTGTGAAATAATCCCCTCCTTCAACAAATAATCTATTTCTTCCTTCAATGCCTTCTCCTTCGCGAACGGAATAGAATAGGCTCTCATACAGATTGGGTTTGAGTCTACCAGTTTCATGTCATACTGTAGCAAATTTGTATGGCCTGGTTTATCTGTTAATACATCTGTATGTTCCTCCAGAACCTGTTGAACTCTCTCCCTCTGGTTTTTAGTCAGGTGCTTACTGACTTTTACCTGTGCTGCTGTTTCACAAGGATGTAATGGGTATTCATGTGAGGTGAGTGGTTCCTTTTGCATTTGAGTTGCGATAGCCAAGGTCAGTAAGGGGGTGCTTTCCTGGAGTGGTCTGTCCAGATACTTCTTTAACAGGTTTACATGATAAACTTTCTCCTTCCCCTTTTTGTCAATTTTATAGTTTGTTCTAGACACCTTCTCTAGAACCGTATATGGACCTTGCCATCCAATTTGTAATTTATTCTGGCTGCCGGGTAGTAGAAGCAGCACCTTCTCTCCCACAGCTAGTTCTCTGTCCTTTGCCTTCCTATTAAAATATGCTGCATGTTTCTTCCTGGCTTGTTTCAAATTATCATTTGCCAGTTTCCATCCAGCTTTCAAACGAGTGGTCAGTTCGTTCACGTATTGATAAGATGAGGTAACAGTCTCTTCCGCCTTCTCATCTGTCCAGGTCCTTAATAGCGCTTCTAATGGACCTTTTATTGGCCTCCCAAATAGCAGAGTTGCGGGAGCCATCCCGGTTGAACTATGTGGTACCTCCCGATACGCAAACAATGCGGCGGGCAGGAATTGATCCCACAGATCCGGTTTTTCGTGTGCCAGCTTTCTCAGGATAGAAATGAGAGTCCCATTGAACCTCTCTACCTGGCCGTTCCCTTGCGGATGGTACGGACTACAATGAAAGTGTCTGGCTTGAAATAGCTTAAAAACTTCTTCCGTTAGTTTCCCCTTGAACTGAGAGCCATTATCAGTCAAGATTTGATGCGGGAATCCTAATCGGGTGAATATTGTAAGTAGTGCCTCTGCTACATGTTTTGAATCAATTGATGGCAGGGCTACCGCCTCTCCCCACATAGAACAAGTGTCCACCAGAGTAAGGATGTAACTGTTCCTCCTCTTGGTCCGAGTGAGAGGTCCTACAATATCCACTGCAACCCTCTCAAAAGGTGTTCCCACTATGGGCATTTCCCCTAGAGTTGCAGGAGCAGTCCAGTGCTTTGGAGCTACCCTTTGACATTCTGGGCAGGATTTGACATATCTGTTTATATCCTCCGTTATCCCTGGCCAGAAGTAATGACAAGCTATACGCTGTCCTGTGGCGCTGATCCCCATGTGACCACTGAAGGGAATCGCATGCCCGAGTTCCATCACTTTATCCCTATATGAAGTGGGAAGAACCAGCTGGTTGTGACCATTTGTTCCAGTTCCGGCCTTCCTGTATAATAGTTTGTTCTTCATAAAATATTCCCCCTTGCTCGGAGGTGTGTGGCATTTGGGCAATTTTTTAAAACATGGCTTGAGTGTCCTATCCTCAGCCTGCGCCTTCCTCATCTCCTCTGGATGAGCATTTATAGGTTCACCTTCTTCCTCCTTCTTCTGTGACCTGGTCTGCACTGTCGCCATGATCACAGGTCTCTCGGGATTCCCCAAGAAGACGTATCTACACCCCAATATCAGAGGGTAGATTGGTTCATCTATCACTGCTGCTCTGATTTCTCCTTCCACATAGCGAGTTTTCACCGTTATCCTTGCGATGGGAAGTGTCATGAGTGGTATGTCCTTAGTCGCCCCTTGTATTTCCACTGTTTCTGTGGTATACTGACTTGGGTCCACTAGGCTAGACTTCACAACTGAATCATAATCCAAACCTGTATCATAAAGGCACCTTATGGTGACCCCATTACAAATAACATCCTCACAAACTGGGGGGTGATAAGGTTCCTGCTGTCCATTAGGATTAACCTTAATCTTTGAGTCCCCGACTTCATTGCAGCAATGTTTGAAGGTTTCCTTCTACAAAATTCGGTGTTATGGTTATCTTTCTTGCACCATTTACACCATCTTTTTCCTTGGTTAAACGGTTTTCTTTCATTGGATTTTTGGTCATTGAACTGTGAGTTTCTGTCTCGATAGTCATTTCTTGGCCGTTCAAAGTTTGTCCTGCCCTTATTACCCTGTTCTCTATTTTCAAATTTATTAAATGGCTGTGGAGCTTTAAAAGTTTCTATGTGCTTCTTTTTAGAGCCACTTACCTCTGCCTGGGCTGCCTGATACCTCTCAGCGACATTTAAAACCTCCCCCAACTTCTCTGCACCTTGTTCCATGAGAAATTTTCTCATGTCTGGAGCCATGGACTCTCTCAATTGCTCTATCATGATCATCTCTTTAAGATCTTGGGTCTTCCCCAGAGCAGTCCATTTCTCCAAATAGGTTTCCAGTCTGGCAGAGAATTGGTGGTATGTCTCCCCAGACAACAGTTTGGCATTTCTAAATTTCTTACGATAAAATTCACCATTTTTTTCGTACCTCAATAACAAAGCCTGCTTTAACATGTCATAATTGTCTTGGTCTTCTCTGTTCATTTTTGCGAAGACTTCATAAGAAGTACCTCTCAGTCCCTGTGATAACTTTAAACTCCACCTCTCTCTCTCTAACCCATATGTAGTAGCTAATAACTCAAAACGTCCGAGGTACCCCTCGATGTCATCGTCTTTTTCAACAAAATGGTCTAAATGAAACCCCATAGCTGATGTTGAGGCTCCCAGACTGGGCGTAGCATCTGAGGCAAAAGGGCTGGCACCATTTTCAGGAGCCTGGCCTTGTAACTCCAGCTCCCTTAGTCGTAATTCGTGCTCCCTTTGCAACCTTCTGCCTCCCTTTCGGCCTTTTTATCTGCTGCCTCCCTTTCGGCAGTCAATCTTTTTTCTTCTGCCTCCCTTTCGGCCTTTTTATCTTCTGCCTCCCTTTGCTGTCGTTTTTCTTTTGCCTCTAATGCTTTAGCCTCTTTGTCAGCCTCAAACTGCAGCCTCTTAATTTCTCTATCAGCCTCAATTTGTAACCTCTTCTCTTCAGCTAACCTTTCAGACTCTAATTTTCTTTCAGCCTCTTTTTCTAATCTTCTTTCTTCCCGTTCAATATACTTATCACATTCAGCCGTTACATATTGAATTAAAACCTGACCATCCATTCCCATATCCTTTGCCGTTAGCACAGCAGCTGATCTGAACTTAGCTAGCTCCGCCATCACACAAAATACAGTGATCGACGTAACAATTCAAACCACTAAAGTAATTCTAATTACTATAGTCTAAAGTAATTCTAATTAGCCAGTTAACTAATTAATTACCACTGGCTGTGAAGATTCACCAACTTTTAATTTCACTTTTAATTTTAAGGGACACTTTTAATTTTTACAATGTGTCCCCCTAATTTAATTCTCCCACCAGGAGATCCTAATATTACTGTTAAGCTAATTATCCCTGGACAAGACCCCAATATATGTAGTGGATTTGATGGTACTGTATGGTTGTGATATTACCTAGTGTGATGCATGAGGTCAGCTGTGAAGGCTCCTGAGATAAATGTAGCTGTGAATTTACAGAAGGCCCTTCTTGCTACCACTTACGACCTCACACATATCTTTTTTACTAATGAATGTGGCTACGTTAAAAATCTAGGGTACTGATATGTAATGTGTTGTGGTAGATTACATACACACACATACAGATATTTAATAAGTCTAATAATATTAATAAAAATTTATAACACACTGAACTAACTCAAGCTGTTTAAAATTTTGATATTTAAATTTTCTTTAAGTTTATTTGTTCTGAACCAAGGTTTTATTTTGGTCAGAACATATGAAAGGTTTTGAAATTATGAATGAAATGCATGAATATATGGCATAATAAATGAAAGGTGTGTACATATGTATTTTACAAGACTAGTTAATATTACTACTGTTTATATTTGTAATTTATCTGGGAGAACGATTAATGGATGTGCTGTTGGGGTGGCTTCATCACTCCCAGTCTATGACTACCAAACATTGTCCATTTACTGATGGGAGGAATACAAGTTTATTTCCCAACATGGTATGTTCTAGTTGATGGGAATATAGTTGGTGTGTTAGTTATAAAATAAGTTGGTGAATGTCCAGCAGGCCAGACGCTCACGTATCTTGACTGAGTAGTTCTGGTGCTGGAATCTGGTGGCCCCACCTCTCCGTGCTTGGGGGCAATATAAGGCTGCTCTGCCAAAATACTATACTGCACGGGTCCTCACTTGTATTTTACAACACAGCATTTGACACCACTTTGGTGCCAAATAAAAAAACTCACAGTTCTGAAATAAAAGTATTGGGTCATGTGTCAGAACTCTACCTCCTGAGCCACTTCTACACACAACACTACACAACAACACCACATAGACGGGGTCAGATCTCTCTGACCATACAGCACATCTTACCAAGTTGGTTTCACATAGTATAAGTTCCCCAAGACTACATATTCTGAAATATGTTCATTAGCTTCCTGCCATTGAATAGGATAGGTGATATGTTCCACTGATCTCAACACTTGATCCGCCCTTCATAATCCTTGCTGGCGTTTATGTATTTTGTTTGTCTCTAGACCCTGAACTGGGGCTGGGGATCTAGAGCGAATCCTTACTTGTTGTAAAGGATAGATTTTGATATGGCAGTATCAAATCACTCGAAACATTAAACAATATTAAAATATACAAAGAAATACTTTCAGTCTTACCAGAATTATGAATAGAGAACACAGTTATATGCTAGCAAAACTCAGCTGAGCTGCTGGCTCTAGTATGGCGTCCCTCTAAATATTGCAATTAGCTTCTGGGAATTACACCACTGAAGAATTACTGTGTCTACTACTGGACAATTTATGATGAATGGCAAAAATGCGCGTCTGAGCGCCGATAATATGTTTATCTGTGGCCAATCACCGCCTTTCCCCCTTTTCAAATTTCAAACCTCCTACCAAAAGTCAATTCAGTCATACCTCAGTCAAGTATGTATTATTGTCTGTTGGTCCGTCTGTCTCTACTTGCGTTTTTTACAAAAACACACTTGTTTATACATGCATTTCCTACACGAATCTGCCTCTAGAGTTATTTTTAGCCACAACTTTCCACTAATTCCCCCTCTCTTTCATTCATCTAGATTTTAGCACTTGAGTCTCAAGGCCGCAATTTTTTGAAAATTAGTGACATTTTTTTGTTTCAATGCAGTCGCTCGCTGATATGAACAACACAGTCTTTTGTCAATATCTTCATTATTATCTATCCGTCTGTATAAATGAAAGCATATTATTTCTCTGCTCAAGATGGGCCATCAGGCCAGCTAGGTTTTATATTCCTAACATTATTATTAAGAAAAAGTTACTTTTCAAGGTTAGTTGTTTTTTTTTTTTTTTGAAATATGTTCGAGCATCTTCTGTAATGCGTTTGCCGCTGAATTCAAATAAAAGGACTAAGTATCGTAAAAGCGTCCAAGAAATGACTGTTGCGTATAATAGCTAAGGTCCCTTTTGTCCATTTCTTTACCTTGTGTCAACTTGGGGACGTGAATTTTTTTTTCCTTTCCCCACCAATTGCGTCTTTTTAGCCTTGCTAGTTTCAAGCACGTGTTCAGTCATATATTTTTTTTTTTTGATCTCCGTTCTCATCCCGTCTACAAGGGTAAACGTTTTGCCTTCACGTCTAACAAGTTAGTTTCCATGGCGGGTAGTGACCCGCGGCATGGGCGATCATGTCTTCTAGTAGCTTACGCATTATTTTTATCCCTACATTTTATCTTTGGAGATATTTTAACGTTGTATCACGGTTAATTTTATCACACATCTCCCCACTTGAAAACATGCCTACGGCAAGTTCCAAAACCAGTGATACACATAGATAAAATTACTCCTCACGCCTGCCACTACTCTAATTTTGATCACAGGGGTGCCGACTGAGGAAATCTGCACCGACATTCAATTTGCCTGGGATATATTGGATACTAAACTGATAAGGTTGAAGCAATAAAGACCACCTCAGCAATCTTGCGTTTTCATGCTTAGCCTGAGATAAGAATACGAGGGGCTGATGATCCGTCTGGACCACAAAAGTCCTACCATACAGATAGATTTGAAACTTCTTTATTGCCCAGATTAACGCTAAACATTCTTTTTCGCTTGTGGAATATCCTTGTTCCGCCTTATTCAATTTGCGGCTTGCATAAGCGACTGGGTTCAGTTCCCCATCAGGTGAAGATGATCTTTGCAACAAAGCCGCCCCGAGTCCTACATTACTTGCATCTGTTCTTACGACAAAGTCCTGTGTCAAATCAGGCAGTTTGAGAATAGGCTTGCTAGTGAGTTTTTCCTTTAAGTCTTGGAACGCTAATTCACTTTGCGCAGTCCAAATAATTTTATCTGGAAGTCCCTTGCGAGTCAGATCAGTCAGAGGAGCACAAATAGAGTTAAAATCTTTGATGTATTTTTGATAAAATCCGCATAACGACACGAATGATCGCACGTCCTTTTTTGTTTGTGGTCTAGGTGCTCTCTGCAGTTTTTCCAAGTTCTTGGGATCAGGGGTCATGTTACCCTGATATACAGTGTGTCCCAAGAATTCCAACTCTTTGCATCCAATACAACATTTTGTTGGCCTAGCAGTTAAGTTCGCCTCCCTAAGCCTATTAAATAACATTTTTAGAGCGTCAATGTGTTCTTCAAATGTCTCTGTGGCGACGAGAATATCATCCATGAAATTCGTGATACATGGGTTATTCAGGGGATCCAACAATTTGCGCATCATCCTTGAAAATACACTCGGAGCATTTTTCAGTCCGAATGGTAGCATGTTGAATTCATAATGTCCTTCCGATGTGCTAAATGCTAAATAAGGTCTCACTTCAGGCTTCACTGGAATCTGGTAATAGCCTTTACTAAGATCCACCTTTGAAAAGTATTTTGCCTTGTTTAATCTGGCAAATAACTGTTTTGTGTCTGGTAATGGATCCACTTGTCCTTCTGTGACAGCATTCAGTTTCCTGTAATCTATGCACAGTCGGTGTTCCCCAGACGGTTTTCTCAACAAAACGACACTGGAGCTAAAAGATGATTCACTGTGTGAAATAATCCCCTCCTTCAACAAATAATCTATTTCTTCCTTCAATGCCTTCTCCTTCGCGAACGGAATAGAATAGGCTCTCATACAGATTGGGTTTGAGTCTACCAGTTTCATGTCATACTGTAGCAAATTTGTATGGCCTGGTTTATCTGTTAATACATCTGTATGTTCCTCCAGAACCTGTTGAACTCTCTCCCTCTGGTTTTTAGTCAGGTGCTTACTGACTTTTACCTGTGCTGCTGTTTCACAAGGATGTAATGGGTATTCATGTGAGGTGAGTGGTTCCTTTTGCATTTGAGTTGCGATAGCCAAGGTCAGTAAGGGGGTGCTTTCCTGGAGTGGTCTGTCCAGATACTTCTTTAACAGGTTTACATGATAAACTTTCTCCTTCCCCTTTTTGTCAATTTTATAGTTTGTTCTAGACACCTTCTCTAGAACCGTATATGGACCTTGCCATCCAATTTGTAATTTATTCTGGCTGCCGGGTAGTAGAAGCAGCACCTTCTCTCCCACAGCTAGTTCTCTGTCCTTTGCCTTCCTATTAAAATATGCTGCATGTTTTTTCCTGGCTTGTTTCAAATTATCATTTGCCAGTTTCCATCCAGCTTTCAAACGAGTGGTCAGTTCGTTCACGTATTGATAAGATGAGGTAACAGTCTCTTCCGCCTTCTCATCTGTCCAGGTCCTTAATAGTGCTTCTAATGGACCTTTTATTGGCCTCCCAAATAGCAGAGTTGCGGGAGCCATCCCGGTTGAACTATGTGGTACCTCCCGATACGCAAACAATGCGGCGGGCAGGAATTGATCCCACAGATCCGGTTTTTCGTGTGTGCCAGCTTTCTCAGGATAGAAATGAGAGTCCCATTGAACCTCTCTACCTGGCCGTTCCCTTGCGGATGGTACGGACTACAATGAAAGTGTCTGGCTTGAAATAGCTTAAAAACTTCTTCCGTTAGTTTCCCCTTGAACTGAGAGCCATTATCAGTCAAGATTTGATGCGGGAATCCTAATCGGGTGAATATTGTAAGTAGTGCCTCTGCTACATGTTTTGAATCAATTGATGGCAGGGCTACCGCCTCTCCCCACATAGAACAAGTGTCCACCAGAGTAAGGATGTAACTGTTCCTCCTCTTGGTCCGAGTGAGAGTCCCACAATATCCACTGCAACCCTCTCAAAAGGTGTTCCCACTATGGGCATTTCCCCTAGAGTTGCAGGAGCAGTCCAGTGCTTTGGAGCTACCCTTTGACATTCTGGACAGGATTTGACATATCTTTTTATATCCTCCGTTATCCCTGGCCAGAAGTAATGACAAGCTATACGCTGTCCTTGGCGCTGATCCCCATGTGACCACTGAAGGGAATCGCATGCCCGAGTTCCATCACTTTTAAATTTGCCCTATATGAAGTGGGAAGAACCAGCTGTTGTGACCATTTGTTCCAGTTCCGGCCTTCCTGTATAAGAGTTTGTTCTTCATAAAATATTCCCCCTTGCTCGGAGGTGTGTGGCATTTGGGCAATTTTTTAAAACATGGCTTGAGTGTCCTATCCTCAGCCTGCGCCTTCCTCATCTCCTCTGGATGAGCATTTATAGGTTCACCTTCTTCCTCCTTCTTCTGTGACCTGGTCTGCACTGTCGCCATGATCACAGGTCTCTCGGGATTCCCCAAGAAGACGTATCTACACCCCAATATCAGAGGGTAGATTGGTTCATCTATCACTGCTGCTCTGATTTCTCCTTCCACATAGCGAGTTTTCACCGTTATCCTTGCGATGGGAAGTGTCATGAGTGGTATGTCCTTAGTCGCCCCTTGTATTTCCACTGTTTCTGTGGTATACTGACTTGGGTCCACTAGGCTAGACTTCACAACTGAATCATAATCCAAACCTGTATCATAAAGGCACCTTATGGTGACCCCATTACAAATAACATCCTCACAAACTGGGGGGTGATAAGGTTCCTGCTGTCCATTAGGATTAACCTTTAATCTTTGAGTCCCCGACTTCATTGCAGCAATGTTTGAAGGTTTCCTTCTACAAAATTCGGTGTTATGGTTATCTTTCTTGCACCATTTACACCATCTTTTTCCTTGGTTAAACGGTTTTCTTTCATTGGATTTTTGGTCATTGAACTGTGAGTTTCTGTCTCGATAGTCATTTCTTGGCCGTTCAAAGTTTGTCCTGCCCTTATTACCCTGTTCTCTATTTTCAAATTTATTAAATGGCTGTGGAGCTTTAAAAGTTTCTATGTGCTTCTTTTTAGAGCCACTTACCTCTGCCTGGGCTGCCTGATACCTCTCAGCGACATTTAAAACCTCCCCCAACTTCTCTGCACCTTGTTCCATGAGAAATTTTCTCATGTCTGGAGCCATGGACTCTCTCAATTGCTCTATCATGATCATCTCCTTAAGATCTTGGGTCTTCCCCAGAGCCGTCCATTTCTCCAAATAGGTTTCCAGTCTGGCAGAGAATTGGTGGTATGTCTCCCCAGACAACAGTTTGGCATTTCTAAATTTCTTACGATAAAATTCACCATTTTTTTTCGTACCTTAATAACAAAGCCTGCTTTAACATGTCATAATTGTCTTGGTCTTCTCTGTTCATTTTTGCGAAGACTTCATAAGAAGTACCTCTCAGTCCCTGTGATAACTTTAAACTCCACCTCTCTCTCTCTCTAACCCATATGTAGTAGCTAATAACTCAAAACGTCCGAGGTACCCCTCGATGTCATCGTCTTTTTCAACAAAATGGTCTAAATGAAACCCCATAGCTGATGTTGAGGCTCCCAGACTGGGCGTAGCATCTGAGGCAAAAGGGCTGGCACCATTTTCAGGAGCCTGGCCTTGTAACTCCAGCTCCCTTAGTCGTAATTCGTGCTCCCTTTGCAACCTTCTATCTTCTGCCTCCCTTTCGGCAGTCAATCTTTTTTCTTCTGCCTCCCTTTGCTGTCGTTTGTCTTCTGCCTCCCTTTGCTGTCGTTTGTCTTCTGCCTCAATCTGCAGCCTCTTAATTTCTCTATCAGCCTCAATTTGTAGCCTCTTCTCTTCAGCCAACCTTTCAGACTCTAATTTTCTTTCAGCCTCTTTTTCTAATCTTCTTTCTTCCCGTTCAATATACTTATCACATTCAGCCGTTACATATTGAATTAAAACCTGACCATCCATTCCCATATCCTTTGCCGTTAGCACAGCAGCTGATCTGAACTTAGCTAGCTCCGCCATCACACAAAATACAATGATCAAGGTAAAATTTCCAACCACTAAAGTAATTCTAATTACTATAATCTAAAGTAATTCTAATTAGCCAGTTAACTAATTAATTACCACTGGCTGTGAAGATTCACCAACTTTTAATTTCACTTTTAATTTTAAGGGACACTTTTAATTTTTACAATTTGTTCCCCTAATTTTAATTCTCCCACCAGGAGATCCTAATATTACTGTTAAGCTAATTATCCCTGGACAAGAGACCCCAATATATGTAGTGGATTTGATGGTACTGTATGGTTGTGATATTACCTAGTGTGATGCATGAGGTCAGCTGTGAAGGCTCCTGAGATAAATGTAGCTGTGAATTTACAGAAGGCCCTTCTTGCTACCACTTACGACCTCACACATATCTTTTTTTACTAATGAATGTGGCTACGTTAAAATCTAGGGTACTGATATGTAATGTGTTGTGGTAGATTACATACACACACACAGATATTTAATAAGTCTAATAATATTACTAAAATTTATAACACACTGAACTAACTCAAGCTGTTTAAAATTTTGATATTTAAATTTTCTTTAAGTTTATTTGTTCTGAACCAAGGTTTTATTTTGGTCAGAACATATGAAAGGTTTTGAAATTATGAATGAAATGCATGAATATATGGCATAATAAATGAAAGGTGTGTACATATGTATTTTACAAGACTAGTTAATATTACTACTGTTTATATTTGTAATTTATCTGGGAGAACGATCAATGGATGTGCTGTTGGGGTGGCTTCATCACTCCCAGTCTATGACTACCAAACATTGTCCATTTACTGATGGAAGGAATACAAGTTTATTTCCCAACATGGTATGTTCTAGTTGATGGGAATATAGTTGGTGTTAGTTATTAAATAAGTTGGTGAATGTCCAGCAGGCCAGACGCTCACGTATCTTGACTGAGTAGTTCTGGTGCTGGAATCTGGTGGCCCCACCTCGCCGTGCTTGGGGGCAATATAAGGCTGCTCTGCCTAAATACTAGACTGCACGGGTCCTCACTTGTATTTTACAACACAACATTTGACACCACTTTGGTGCCAAATAAAAAACTCACAGTTCTGAAATAAAAGTATTGGGTCATGTGTCAGAACTCTACCTCCTGAGCCACTTCTACAATCAACACTACACAACAACACCACATAGACGGGGTCAGATCTCTCTGACCATACAGCACATCTTACCAAGTTGGTTTCACATAGTATAAGTTCCCCAAGACTACATATTCTGAAATATGTTCATTAGCTTCCTGCCATTGAATAGGATAGGTGATATGTTCCACTGATCTCAACACTTGATCCGCCCTTCATAATCCTTGCTGGCGTTTATGTATTTTGTTTGTCTCTAGACCCTGAACTGGGACTGGGGATCTAGAGCGAATCCTTACTTGTTGTAAGGGATAGATTTTGATATGGCAGTATCAAATCACTCGAAACATTAAACAATATTAAAATATACAAAGAAATACTTTCAGTCTTACCAGAATTATGAATAGAGAACACAGTTATATGCTAGCAAAACTCAGCTGAGCTGCTGGCTCTAGTATGGCGTCCCTCTAAATATTGCAATTAGCTTCTGGGAATTACACCACTGAAGAATTACTGTGTCTACTACTGGACAATTTATGATGAATGGCAAAAATGCGCGTCTGAGCGCCGATAATATGATTATCAGTGGCCAATCACCGCCTTTCCCCCTTTTCAAATTTCAAACCTCCTACCAAAAGTCAATTCAGTCATACCTCAGTCAAGTATGTATTATTGTCTGTTGGTCCGTCTGTCTCTACTTGCGTTTTTTTACAAAAACACACTTGTTTATACATGCATTTCCTACACGAATCTGCCTCTAGAGTTATTTTTAGCCACAACTTTCCATTAATTCCCCCTCTCTTTCATTTCAATCTAGATTTTAGCACTTGAGTCTCAAGGCCGCAATTTTTTGAAAATTAGTGACATTTTTTTGTTTCAATGCAGACGCTCGCTGATATGAACAACACAGTCTTTTGTCAATATCTTCATTATTATCTATCCGTCTGTATAAATGAAAGCATATTATTTCTCTGCTCAAGATGGGCCATCCGGCCAGCTAGGTTTTATATTCCTAACATTATTATTAAGAAAAAGTTACTTTTCAAGGTTAGTTGTTTTTTTGAAATATGTTCGAGCATCTTCTGTAATGCGTTTGCCGCTGAATTAAAAAAAAAAGGACTAAGTATCGTAAAAGCGTCCAAGAAATGACTGTTGCGTATAATAACTAAGGTCCCTTTTGTCAATTTCTTTACCTTGTGTCAACTTGGGGACGTGAATTTTTTTCTTTCCCCACCAATTGCGTCTTTTTAGCCTTGCTAGTTTCAAGCACGTGTTCAGTCATATTTTTTTCTTTTTGATCTCCGTTCTCATCCCGTCTACAAGGGTAAACGTTTTGCCTTCACGTCTAACAAGTTAGTTTCCATGGCGGGTAGTGACCCGCGGCATGGGCGATCATGTCTTCTAGTAGCTTACGCATTATTTGTATCCCTACATTTTATCTTTGGAGATATTTTAACGTTGTATCACGGTTAATTTTATCACAATGACCAAGCTATGGTTCCAAGGACACTGAAAAGACACATTTACACAAAGCACTCATATTTATGCGAGAAATTTTAATATTTTAAAAAGCACATAGCTTATCAAACACTCCAGGCTAAACAATGGACCAAAATCACAACTATTTCTGCCAAAGCTCAAGAAGCAAGCTATGCCGTTGCCGAAATCATGGCAAAAAGAAAAAAAAAAGATGAAATCACACACAATTGCTGAGCCAGTAAGTTCACTAACATGCTGTAAATTGTAAATATTAATTTTGGCAAGAAATATAATAAACAGATTTTGAAAATCATTATGTTTGAAAGTAAGTTTACAAGACATGTCTCAAGACGTTGAGAAACAAATGATAGCTAACACGCAAGAAGCCAATTCTTTTGCTATCCAGTTGGACGAGTCAACTGACATCACTGGGACAAGCTCAACTCCTAGAATTCTGTAGGTTTGTTTGTAATGGAGACATCATTGAGCAATAATTGTTTTACAAACCACTTCCAGAAAAAAACAAAGACCAAGACATTCTTGATGTTATCGACAGTCATTTCAGTTCTCGCGATTTGTCATGAAAATTATGCTTCAGCATCTGCACGGACGAGAGGGTGTGTGACAGAGAAAGTGGAAGGGGACCCTTTTATTAGGCCAATGGAATGTGTCATATGATTTTTTTTTAAATAAATGAATTCATTTCAATGATATCTTATTTCAATAACTGGAATAATAACAAATATGAATAAATCTTTTAAAAACTCTTTTGAAATCCAGATTAATATTATTATTAAAAAAATGATTAGAGTTTTATCCATTGAACTGTAAAACATAATCTTAATACTCGTTTTTGTTTATGATAAAATATTCGCTTAAAAACTGATGGTGTGCCTTGACAATTTTAACACCTTGTTCAGTCTGTCGTGAGCTGAAAAAAAGGCTGAAAATCACTGCTCTAGCGGTTAGGCTAGTAAAACCATTAACCAAGCACGGCAAGATTTAACATTTTTATATGAGATCATATCTTACAGCAACAGAATGAAACATAACGTGATACGACGTAGAAATGAGGGAAAATATTGTAACAGAGAAAAAAATGTCTAAGCCTAGCGCAGAGGCTCTAACAGTTGAACTGTCACGTGTTATGAATAATGTAGTAATAGGACAAGCGAGTGCAGGTTTGGAGAGCTTGCAAAGAGAGACAGAGAGACCTTTTTGTATATGCATCTTTTTTCTGACATGACTATAAATACGTTGTTGTCTTATACTATGAACACCAGAGCAGCGTTACGCCACGTTCATCATCTTACATTTCGCAGTTTCGTCCAGGTGCTGTCGAGTTATTTATAAAGTTAATAGAGTACTGAGAGCTATCATTAAATGAGGGCAGAGATCGAACCTTCTACTATACAGATCATCAACAACACGTTGCTTTGTGGCAGCCATTGAAGAGCAACGGCCTGTCACGAGAGGGAAATATAGTTTTAAATGAAAGATATCCTGGACACAAAGTTGAATCAGGTGATACCAGGATAGTGCCAGATAAGAGACTGGTCTTATAAGAAATACCCCCTTCTCAGAAAAGAGTAAGGGTGTATGGACATCAAAGGTAAGATCAAACTACATAAGTTCCTAGGTATGATGATAGTGTATTGCCCTACGTTCCTTAATGCTCCTCTCAAGATTCTCCTCTGTTTATAATGTTATGCTCTGCTAGGGGTATTAAACTAAACTATTAAACAACAAGAACTGTAACTTAACTTAAATAATTCAAGTAAGTCTGTTGGTAAAATTTACAATTTATTTTGTTCAAGTTTTCTTTTCTTGATGAAATTTTTCACCGAACTCAAAATTGATTACAACAATAAAATTAATAAAATCATTTGTTAACTATTCACAACTAACTAGAGTGTAAATTTATAAGATCCTTTCTCCTGTCTTGGCTGATCTTAATCTTATTGTAGACTGTCTTTAGTAGGTTCAATAAGAGTTCTTCACTTTTTATGAACTAAAGTCAATAACTGATTATAAATTTGCCTATCTAGATGCACTGACTTTTCATCATGCTGTCGTGAGTGACTTATTTATTGTGGTACAGATGGTTCTACACTGGACAGTAGCCTTGTGTGGCTACTTATCATCACTTCGTGTTTTAGAGTCTGGCACAAGATGTTCTGGATATAAAATAGCAGCTCTGTTTCTTCCGACAGTAGTTACTGGGTGGCTGTCCCTCTATATTTAAAGGGCGCTTGCACCACTAGCTCCTTCAGTTGTGGCTGGCTCTTTAAAGGTGTACGTTTGTTACAGGATGTAACCTGAAATACAATTGGTTAACCATTGTATTGTCTATCTCTATCTCTCTATCACAGATGTAGGGGATGAGAGACAGTTTCAGACAGTGAGCAGGTAGGCGCACAGGGCATAATAAATCAGTAATAACACAATCTAGTTCACTGTGAATATAATCTTTCTCTAATTACTTGGTTATAGCTATATGTCCATGATTCGCCTCCATACAGTTATTAGGTCTTGTGGAAAATACTATGTAATATCTTAATCAATACAGTAATGCAATTCCTTTCATCTTATCCTTTGTTCCTGTTGTGTGTTCCATTCCTTCAAGAAATAATTCTTTAAATGCTTTTCTAAAACTATGAACACACTTTCCGCTTCCATTCTCAATTTATCTGAATATACACAGGCTTGTAATGCCTCCAATAATTACACAGTGGTTTATAACACAGTTACACACTTCCTAATGCACAATTTAATTAATTAGTTAGAAATATATATATATATATATATATATATATATATATATATATATATATATATATATATATATATATACATTCTTTCTTACCCTCGTACATGCAATCGAGCTGTTAATGTTATACAGTCTGCTCTCAGATGCAGAAGGCAAAGGAAGTCTCACTGGCGCTCTCGCTGTATTTTTGAAATTTTGGTGGCCTCCTTTCGAAAGATGGCAAGTCTTTACATAGGTCACGGCAATAAGGCTGAAGTGTGTTGCATTCTCAAATACAGGCATAATTTTGTCGAGATGTGCATTTATGGAAAATTAGAAATCTAAACATCTTATTTATTCCTGGAGCGATTTCCTTTATCTTAGGCTAAAAGTACGCCCTGGATTATTCTTTATCTTGCTAGATAATTGTCTTTTCCTTTCTTACGTCCATCTTTTCATAAGCGTAGCCTAAACAGCAACATTTTCGACTTGCCTGATGTCCCGATGCATTCCATTCGAGATTTCTCCATTAGTATAATGCTTTTCGTGGAAGTCTTGGCACATTCCTACAAAGGAACAGTCCTATTCTAAAACTACTGACCTCGTCCATGCGGCACTTTGCTCATAATTCTTAGTTTACCTTCAATTCTAACAAGGTTACACAGATTTGGTCCAGCCATGTTAGCCTAATATGTTTGTAAACAATATGCATAAGGATGCCTTTTCATTGGTCCGCCGTCTAACATACACTGTTGTGGTGTACCATTTTGGCATGAATGACGTGTTGTGAATCAGAATTACGCTAACTTCCTTATAAGGAGTGGTCACGTGGTGATCTCGTGCCCACATTCCCGACCCATTGAAGACTCAAACGTAAACACCTGTTTTGATTGGTCATAACAACATTTTGGCTGCGTGCGCAAACGTGGAACATAACTACAGCAATTTCCGTACACAAAACATTTGTACGCTGCCTGTAAACGTGGTGTTCGATATTTTTCTCTTGTTTAAATTTCAGTGAATTGTGTTCTATTGCTTCAAAATGGGAAGAATAGGTAAGAGATCAAAGCAAATATCTGCTGCCAGGTCGCGTCGACAGTGTGTAATTTCTAGCAGTGGTAAAGGTAAGACAGAATCAGCGGTGAATGATACACAAACAACAAGGAATTTCTGGATACCAGTATCCAATAATCCTATGGTTCAGATTGCTGATCCAGTAGTGCCGATCACCACTGGCCCAAGTTGGTCTGATATAAAAATTAACTTGAGCACGAGCAAGAATGTTGCATCTCATAATACTGTCTGCGCCCAGCCTAAACCTACGTACAAAACCATTGTGGACATTTCTTTCTTCAACAACCATCTTAAAAATGTGTGTTGCAATGCGTGTAAGCAAAGCACATTGCAAAAAAGAACTGACAACACCAAGTCTAAGGGTTTCTCTCTTTTCCTGGAAGTTGTGTGTCACACACGTGAAAAAGCAATTTCTAGAATGTACACATCCGAGAAGGAACCAGAAGGCCGCGGCCCTCGTGGACATGCAATCAACAAATCTGCTGTTCTTGGTGCCCTCATGTCTGGAATTGGCCCATCTACGTTCAATCTCTTCTGTAAGAACCTAGACCTCCCTGGCCTGCACCAGAAAACATTTAATAAATATGCAGATCAAATTTTTGATCATTTTGATACCATGCACTCTACAGTATTTCAACGTTCCGTCAGCATCGTCCGAGCTGAGCACGCTAAGAGACAGCATCGTACCATTAATAAAAAAGAAGTCATTGACATCGCTGTCAGCTTTGATGCAACATGGCTAACTAGAGGTCATAAGTCACTGATAGGTGTTGGCAGTGTTATCAACATCTTGACTGGCATGGTCATCGATACGCATGTTATGTCTTCCTCCTGTCACACCTGTGAGAATACTGGACAGTGGCAACTGAAAAATCAGCCTGACAAATTTGAAAAATGGAAAGCAGAGCATCAGAAGGATGCTGCCGTAATTAAGAAGGGTCAGCCGGAATGATGGAGGTAAAAGCCTCTGAAGTTCTCTTTCTTCGTTTAGTGGCAAATCACAAGCTACGCTACACTGTTTTGCTATCAGATGGCGATTCCAAGGCCTACAACAGACTCTGCGACATCAAATCGTATGGACCAGAAGTTGACATTACCAAACAAGAGTGCGTCAACCATGTTGCAAAGCGATTAAGCACTGCACTGAGGACACTGATTACTGACTGCAGGAAACAAAAAGTCACCCTTGGGGGAAATGGCCGTGGTCGCCCAACCCAAAATGCCATACGAAAATTGTGTATTTACTACACCAGGGCCATCCGTAAGCATAGTACAGCCCCAGAGATGAAACAAGCCATCATGGCTTGTCTCTACCATGGGTATTCGACAAACGACAAACCCCAACATAATTTGTGTCCGCCAGGCAAAGACTCCTGGTGTTTCTATCAGGCTTCCATCGCCAAAGGAGAAGCTGCCGGACCACACGAGACCAAGGTTCACACTCCGCTAGACTACAACCTGCTCCATAAGCACTTAGCCCCTATTTATGAGCGTCTTACTGATCAGCATCTGCTCAAGCGGTGTGAGCTAGGTGCAACATAAAATGCAAATGAAAGCCTACACAATGTTATATGGAGTCGTTGCAGCAAGCGGAAATTTGTGTCATTTAAAAAAAGCCAAATTCAGTGTACTTGTGGCCGTTGGAGAGTTCAACTTTGGTCCATCAGCCAGTGCAGAAATAAAAAAGCTGTATGGTCAAGCATCTGGAACAAACTCAATACGCCTTGGACATGTGCGATTGAGGAAACGTCTGGCCAACAGCCAGAAACATGAGGCTGACAAACTTGTAAAAAGAAGAAAAATTAAGCAAGAGGCAAGATAACGGCGAGAGGAGGAGCTGTAGAAAGCTGAAGGAGGTGCAGCATATAGTCCTGGAGGATTTTAAACACATTCAGCCCCCCAGAATGGATTATATTGGACAAGACAAGGCACTCGGTGAGTAAAATGCATTTTTCTTAAAATTAACATTTTATTAACCAAAAATGTTATTACTAACAAACTATCTAACAGAGTAGTCTAAAATTTGGCATGCATGTAGTACACATCTATATCTTTAAAGTAACACATCTGCATTTTTGATATTTTGGTTATTTTCTTTTATAAATTAAAAAAAAAATTTTAAAATATTTTTTCATTCAAATATAGTGTTTTTCATTTTTTTTTAAACTTTAAAAATAGAATTTTAAACTGATCAAAATAATCATGAGTAAAATTGTTTTAAATGTCAGTCACAACAGTTGGGTGCAATTTGATGAAGTTTGGTCAATGGGAAACAAGATGTTTGCTCTTGAAAATTGGTGAAAAAACTAATAAAGCGGTTGTTTTTTTGGTTACCATGGTAGAAGGACAGAAGAAAAATTAGGCAAGACAAAGGGGAGAGGAGGAGCTGCAGGAAGCTGAAGGAGGTGCAGCATATAGTGCTGGACAATTTTAAATACATTCAGTCCCCCAGAATGGTGTATATTGGACAAGACAAGGCACTCGGTGACTAAAATGCATTTTTCTCAAAACTATCATTTTATTAACAAAAAATGTTATTTTTTACAAACTATCTAACAGATCAGTCTGAAATTAGTCATGCATGTAGTACACATATATACTGTTAAATTGTCATAAGCTTTTTTTGATATTTTGGTAATTTGCTTTGATATATTTAAAAAAAAATTTTTTTCATTTTTTTTTTCATACAAATATAGTGTATTTTTTTAAAAAAATCATTAAAAATAGAATTTTAAACTTATCAAAAAAGCCTATGACAAATAATTTTAATTGTCAGTCACAACATGTGTATGCAATTTGATAAAATTTGGTCAATGGGAAACATACGTTTTTAGCTCTCGAAAATTGGTGAAAATCCAAAATGGCGGACGTTATTTTTTTGGTTACCGTGGTAACCACATTTTTTTAACAAAAAAAAACTGTAGAATTTGGTTCATGGACATACACTGTGTCTATTGAGCACATAAAAAGTTTGAAAATTTTATTAGAACAAAAGTTAGTTTTCACTGTAGGGTAGCTCCTTAAATTTATGTTGTGCATGATGTGCAATTTTTCATGACCTATGAGGTATTTCATCAAATCCTGACTCTTCGATAGTATTTTTCGTGAATTGTACCTCAGACACCAATACGATCTTTAGCTTAGTGGATAGATTTCTGTTTTTATTTAGTTACCTTTGCTGATTTAAGTTGGTTTTCTGTATCTACTGACTGTTGTTAATACTTACTTACTTACCTAGTCGTTCCCTTCTACCGTGAGGTGTAGAGGTTTGGAAGAGAGAGCGCCAGACTATCCTATCTGCTGTCGTCCTCCTGGCCTGGTTCCATTCTAGTCCTCAGTCCTTCAAAGATTATCTAATGTTGTCCTCCCAGCGGACTCTGGGTCGTCCGGGGGTCTGGATCCCTGGCACTTTGTTTCCATGCTTGTCGTGGTAGCCGGTCTTCTCCCATTCTGCAGACATGGCCAAACCATCTTAGTTGAGACTGTTTTACTTGGGTCTGTGTAAAGGGCAATTTTTACTATCTTGCAATATAATACATTTATATACTTATTATGTTCGCAAATATTTGGTAATCAAAGTATTTCCTTTTTAAGTGCTTAAGGAGAAGTCATTTTTGAGTTACTTCCCTTGAAAGTAGTTCCGTCATCTTCGATCGGACTCCGCGGACGAGTCTAGGCCTACTGCGATTTATTCTTTGGCTGGGTAGGAATAGATTGTTCTTGCTTCAGTATATCTATGGCCTGAATTTATACGTAGTGTTTGTATGAGTAGGACGAGTCTGTCTTATATATGGATATCTTTACATTTCTAAGTCGAACTATGTTGGTTGTGGCTAGAAAAGGTCAAAGGCTATGCAGCGGAAGTATCGCTAGCAAGGGGTGTGATTCATGGCTGTCATCCTGGCTGGATGCAGAATTTTGATGTAGCCGGCCTATCGCCGAAAAAGTGATCTATAAGTAGATGGGGAAAAGTGATAGTCATTTAGACATGTTGTATGTACTTTACCCCAGTGTTTATTCTCTTTTGCCAAGGAATGGCAAAGTTATATTTCGCATAGAAAGGTAAAACCACAATTTATTATGAACTTGGGCTTCGCCATCGTTGTTGATAAACAGATGCACAGTGGTACTTTTGAAAAGAATATTTATTCAAAGGAAGACGACATTCCTATTTATCAGCACTAGATTATATGATATTATTCAATTACTTCTATGATAGAAGTCATGAAGAAATGAGGACATTTAACGAATGACCAATTTTGGTCTGGGTCCTGTAGTGAGTGAAACTCACGAGAGAAGAACAGCCATGTTGAAATTCATATACTTTGTATTTATCGAGTGAGAAAAAGGGATGCCTGTACTATCGCTCGATGAACCAAGAGATCACTGCTACATGTGAGAACCCATGTCTGGGATTCCTATATCTTTATGGAAAAATATATATATTGAACTTTACGTGAAGGGATATTCACTAGACGAGGTTAGGTCTAGGAGCCTTCCTATATATTGGTTATGGTCTGACGTGCCCAGTCAGTAAAGCCAGATGATTTACATGATGGAACTCTGAATGCTTATTTACGAATGCTCCATTATGATATTTGCCAAGCATGAATGCTAACTTAAGATGATATTCCTGTGATCAACATTATGCTGTCTATGTCGACATTTGTTCCTGTAACCATACACGTACTGTCCAAGTGTGCGTCCCATTAAATGTTATAAAAAGACCACCGTAGTTCCAGTACTTCTTGAATTCGAACAGTGTGAGTATGAGTGATGTACTACCAACCTGTCAACTCTATCGAATCATTCTACCATTCGCGTTCTGACATTCACATACACACTCATTGTTTACACTCACATTCTTGTCGGAGCCTCATCACGTTCCAGGACAAGATGACCTGTATGACCAAAACTGTGCTGGGTTTAATGAGTTGACAATCGTTACACTTTACTACACCAGTCCCAACATCTACATTTATCAACTGGTGGACATTCACGTCATTTAACAAATAAAGCGTGATTCAACAACTAGTAGCCAGTATGAGTAAACAACTAAACAGAGTTTAACAACTGGTGTGCCAGCTTCCTGGGTCAACCTGCACAGTGACCATATTGAGAAGTAAACTACTGAGACCAGACGTTCCTTGGGGTCTGTTACGACACACAAATACATCAGCAGTACAACTCTACAGTGATGTCAGCGTGACCTGTCCTGTCGAGAGTATGCAGTAACTAGGTCAGCGTTTGTTGACATTTGGTTCGTTGGACATTTGCCATACAACTGACAGTGTTACACAGCAAGCTTGGTTGAAACATAGAACATTACACATCAGGACTGGAGAATATTTGACAGTGTTTGCGAAAGGAAATGTTATTGAACTGAGAAGTCCTACATCGATTGTTATCATTCACATCAACGATGGAGCTTCTATTTCTGTGTTGAATTTAAAATAATTAGACCAGAAGTATTTGTTTAATAAAGTACCACAGTACTGTACTATTAGGCAGTGTAACTGAGCCTTCTTTACAACACATTCTTTCTGCAACACTCTATTTACATCATATTGCCATACTATTTATGCAATTATGTATTTATGTTTAAATATTTATATGTGATATTTGTTTGTATCCAGCGGGTTGTTGTTTTGGTTGGGCGGTGTCACACAACAGAGTATCCCACGTAATAGAGGGTCTGATGTGTGCGTTTCTATAGGTGCAATTTTCTTGATTGAAAATTTGCTGCGACAGCTGTTGCTATTAGTGTTAGCTGTGAAGACTGTACTCATTGTTGTTTTTGTAATATTCCTCTGTTCTTTAGTTTGTTTTGATTTGTTTGTAATTTGTTGGTCTACCCTATTCTATCTTTCAGTTCTATTCTCAATTTATATTTATATACTGTGGCGTTATTTGTATTTGTTATCCTCTTGCGGTTTATCTTTTATTGTTTTTCCCATTTGATTTATTTCATTTCCGCAAATGTTTTCATGTTCTCCTGTATAACTGTTTTGTTTTGTGCCTGATCGACATACACTATTTAAAATATAGTTGATCATATAAATTGATGTACAAGAATCAACTGATAGTTAATTGCTATTACTAAAGGTACACAGTTGATGATATATAAAACACTATTTCTGGTGCACTGCACTTATATTATAGAGTGAACCAGCAACTTATAGCTGTTATTATATAAGGATTTATACAAGACCTTTGTAAGGCTTGTTTCCCACAGTGATTGGGATAGTTAAGTACTATTTTCCACAGGTTACAAAGTTATCATACAAGGTCTTTGATTAAGACTAAGAAAGTGAATTTATTTACTTTTGCAAATTACTGATCTTATTAGACAAGATGTCTACTTTAGATTATTTTATCACACAAGGCAAGGTTCTTGATAAGACTGGTCAGCAATTAGAAGAATGGGCAGTTGCTCAATATGACAAAGCATTGGCTGCTGAAGAAAGAAAGCATTGATTGAAGAAAAGAAATTAGCAGCTGAGGAGAAAAAATTAGAAGCTGAGGAAAGAAAATTACAAAGAGACTATGAACAAAAGAAATTGCAGATACAGACTGATGAAAAAAGATTCCAGATGGAAATGGAAAAAGAGAAAAGAAAGGATGAAGCTGCTGCAGAAGAGAGAAAATTACAAGCTGAAGCTCAAGAGAAAAAAGCAATAAGAGAACATGAACACCAAAAAGAACTTTTAGCATTTGAGTTAGAAAAGTTAAAGTTAACAAACATAAGTGATGGTAATCAAGCATCTGGTGGTAATGGTAAACCCTTTACTTACAAGGTCAAGGTACCAGCGTTCAACCCTTCCAGTGATGACATAACATTCTGGCTAAATAGATTTGAACGCTCGTGTCGAGCCCATAATGTGGACAAATCACAATATGCTAACCAGTTATCAGAAAATCTGAAAGGTGATTCTCTGACTAGTTTAAGTTTGGTTGAAGAGGCTGACAAAGATAACTATGATGTTATTAGGGCAGCCTTATTAAAGAAGTATCAGTTGTCTGAAGAGGGTTATCGGAAGTTGTTTAAGACAATGGTGCCTGAGGCAGGTGTAGAATTCTCAGAATTCATTGCAAGGACACGTCTTACATTTGATCGTTGGATTGAGCTATCCAAAACAGAAAAGACTTATGAAGCCCTTATGGACTTGATACTCAGAGACAAGATTATGTCAAGTATAAATAAACCTTTCCTCGAATTCTTACATGAGCGTAAACCTAAGTCTCTAAAAGAAATGGAACAGTATTGTACCCAATACGTCACTGCACATCCGGACGTAGCTATTAGCAACAATAAGGTTAAAGAAGGTATGCCAGTTGCTTCTGCAACACCATACAACCCTAATCACTCTCACAAATTCCAAGGACCTCAAAATAAGTTTAATAAAAAAGGTAACTATTACAGTTATCAGAACCAAGGTAACCAATCATTTCAGGGTTCTTCTTCGAATACCTGGAAGAGCTGACAGCCCTCGATTCAGGGGTGGTCATAATTACAGGAACTTTCGCAAAGGAAGTCATTCTAGAAACTATCCAAGTTTTCCTTCATGGAGACAACAAGATCATAATTACAGAGATACTCATTATAATGAATATGATGATAGTAACCAAAGGAGCTATGATTCAAACCCGAGTAGAGGTTATAATAGTGGAAACAATGATAAGTACAGAGGCAATAATAACAGAGGTAGAGCACAATTCAAAAAACATAAAGCTCATTACCAGGCGAACTCTGCACAGCAAGAGTCCCACGAAGCCTATAAACAAAATAAAGATAATGATGACTCTAATAATATGGCATGTGCCGCTTTTGATTTTGGGAGAGCATCTCAGTGCCCCCAATGCAAAACATTATTTGAGCCAACCACAGTGTCTACTTTAAGCTGTGGGCATCCTCTTCCCGCTCTTCCTGCGTCAATCGCGCATGATGGGAGAGGTTCTCTTGTCTTACACAAAGGTTTAGTAAATGACAATCCAGTCTCAGTACTTTTTGATTCTGGATGCACAACTATTGGGGTTAGGCAGTCACTCATAGATCCTTCTCATTCTACAGGCAAAGTAGTCAAATGCGTAACATTTGGCGGCACCATAGAGAAATACTCTACCGCTATCATTAGGATTGCTACTCCTTTCTTCACAGGAGATGTACACGCATGTCTTTTGCCGGATCCGATCGCTGATCTTATCATCGGTCGCATTCACGGAGTCAAAGAATGCACTCCGGAGCAAATTTCCGTTTGGGAAAATCAAAATATGCAATCTGCTAATGCGGTAGTCACTAGAGCTCAAGCTCTCAATATGCCTGAAACTTCATCTGTTGAAGATAATGAAGTGCATAACCAAGATGATCCCTTGGTAATTTCTCGTGACTCGTTTATAAAACAACAAGAAGAAGATCCGACTCTTAAGAAATTCTTCACTCTTGTAACGAAAGGTGATCCGAATAAAGATTCAAATTGTAAATCTTGGATTACAATGAAGAATGGCGTACTTGTACGTATGGTGCAAGACTCCACTAAGTCAAGTCATTCTCAGATTCTTGTACCCAAGAATTTGAGAGTTAAGATCTTACAACATGCACACGACTCTCAGTGTGCTGGTCACATGGGTTTTTCCCGTACAAAGTCAAGAGTTCTTGCGGCTTTCTTTTGGCCTTTTGTGAACAAGGACATACGGATCTATTGTCGATCCTGTAAAGTATGTCAAGAAGTCAAATCCAAAGGTCCTCGTCATGCTGCGCCTATTCAGGCTGCAGATATTCCTATTCGTCCATTCCAGAAAATGGCGATAGACATCATTGGTCCATTCAAGATCAAATCTGCTAGAGGACATCAGTTTATCTTAACGTGTGTAGACATGTGCACACGTTGGCCAGAGGCTATCCCTCTAAAGAGCATTACTACCGCTGACATTGCAGATGCTCTTTGGCTTATATTTTCTCGGCTGGGATTCCCCGGAGAAATATTATCAGATCATGGCACCCAACTGATATCGGATACCATGTCTCAAGTAATGTCTACTCTACAGATAGAGAGATCTTTGAGTAGCATCTATCATCCTATGTCCAATGGGATGGTCGAGCGACTAAATAGAACACTTAAGAACTTATTAGGGAAGATAACTGAGGATCATCCTCAAGATTGGGATAGGGTTTTACCCGCGGCCCTCTTCGCGTATAGAGAGGTCCCCAATGAACATACAGGGTTTTCTCCCTTTGAACTTGTCTTTGGCGCGCGACCGCGCGGCCCAATGTCTTTGCTGCATGATCTTATAACAGCTGACAATATTGACGATGACACAAAATCTTCTTACGAGTATGTCATCGCGCTGAGACAGAAGATTATCGAAGCATGCAAATTGGCAACGTCCTCTTCTGAATTTGCTAAGCAGAAGGCAAGACAATTTGCTAATAAGAAGAGAACTTTACGACAACTTTGTCCTGGTGACAAAGCATTTGTTTTGCTACCTTGTCGTGAAAATAGACTCCTTATTAGTTGGAAAGGTCCGTACGATATAATATCGAAAATTTCAGATGTTGACTACATCGTCGATATCAACGGGAAGCATAAAACCTTCCACATCAATATGCTTACGGAGTTCCATGAACATCCTGACTATCTACAGCCTATTTTCCAGGCAACGGACGATTCTCATGTCAAACATGGTCATTACTCATCACTGTCTGTAATACAGGATGAGGAAACAAGTTTTTCGGATGTTAATCTTCCGCTTCCAATGATCCCACTTCATTCTAGTGAATCATGGAAAGACGTTACTGTTTCTCCTGATTTGTCTCTAGGAGAACGGCGACAAGTTTCGTCTATGTTACAAACATTTCAGGATGTCCTCACTGACATCCCTGGACAAACTCATGTCATTGAGCATGACATTGTTCTAACTGAACATACTCCAATTAGGGTTAGACCTTATCCTATCCCTATACATTTCCAAACACAGGTTGAAAAGGAGTTGGATGAAATGATAGATTTACAAATAATCGAACCATCCACTTCTGCATATTCTTCGCCGATGGTTATTGTTCGAAAAAAAGACAATAACATACGTCTTTGCGTTGACTATCGCAAATTGAATCAAGTTACGAAGTTCGATGCTGAACCTATGCCTTTACTAGAAGAGTTACTTACTCGTCTTTCTAAATCGCATTTTTTCACTAAACTTGATTTGTCTAAAGGATATTGGCAAGTTCCATTATCCGAACGCGCCAAACCTCTTACCGCTTTCTCTACTCCCAGAGGCCTTTTCCAATGGAATTTTATGCCTTTCGGCCTTATGAACGCACCAGCTACATTTGTACGCATGATGCGTCGAATCCTATCGTATCGGTCAGATGTCATTGCTTATCTAGACGACATCTGTCTTTTCAGCGATACTTGGGAAGATCACTATTCAGGGTTAGTTGAATTATTATCAACTCTGCGTGAGTATAACCTGACAGCAAAACCATCTAAAGCTTGTATTGGCTTTAGCGAAATTGCTTTCTTAGGCCATCGAGTAGGTCACGGTTTCTTGAAGACAGAAGACCATAATATCACTAAGATACTTAACATCTCTATCCCTAGGACTAAAAAAGCAAGTGCGAAGTCTTTTAGGTCTCATACAATTTTATGGACGTTTCATTCCGAATCTGTCCTCTATCATGGCACCTCTCTCTACACTATTAAAGAAAGGGTCGCCTAACATGGTTCACTGGTCTCATGAATGCCAATCTTCACTAGAGAAGATCAAAACTATGTTTTCATCACCACCTATTTTAGTGTTACCTACAACAGATAAGACATTTGTTCTTCGTAGTGACGCTTCATCCACTGGGATTGGAGCGGCACTAATGCAAGAGTACTCTGGAACTCTGCATCCTGTAATGTATATATCCAGAAAACTTAATGCTGCAGAAAGGAATTACTCGGTTTTAGACCGTGAATTATTGGCAATGGTTTGGTCAATTCTCAAACTCCAAAGATTCCTTCTGGGCGCGCATTTCGTGGTGGAAACTGACCAAAAAAGCTCTTACGGCTATCCAAAGTAAGAACTTGAAGAGCTCGAGATCAACTCGATACGCAATCGCTCTTCAACCTTTTCATTTTTCGGTACGAGCTATCCGTGGTTCAGAAAATGTGATGGCGGACATTCTGTCCAGATGCCCACATGATGCCACTTAACTGTTAAATATTGGATCTTTTTAATATGTATAACTTTACAACAGTTATTTTTTGTTTCTTTACTAAGATACACATTTGTAATTTAATAATAGAATGATGGTATCGCTACTTAGCGGTTTATTGATGTTTATTCACCGCTGTTCTTTGATGATTGTTTCTTTATAAATCATAAATTTAAGATTATAGTGTGAATTTTTGGTATGCATTGTATAATTACCAGAATTGTATTATACGTACATCACACCTTCCTGGAAACATTTATTCGTAGAGAAACAATTTCTCTCAGATTTTGAGATATATTCTCACCGGTCATATTAGGAATTATAGTTATTCCTGATATTTTCATCTGCGCAGTATTCTTGCGTTGTGAGCCTATTCTACGTTGCTCCTAGATGTATTAAAAAAAAAAAAAATTTTATTTTTTTTTTCCCGGGAGGTGTGGTAAGACTGTAAAGGGCAATTTTTACTATCTTGCAATATAATACATTTATATACTTATTATGTTCGCAAATATTTGGTAATCAAAGTATTTCCTTTTTAAGTGCTTAAGGAGAAGTCATTTTTGAGTTACTTCCCTTGAAAGTAGTTCCGTCATCTTCGATCGGACTCCGCGGACGAGTCTAGGCCTACTGCGATTTATTCTTTGGCTGGGTAGGAATAGATTGTTCTTGCTTCAGTATATCTATGGCCTGAATTTATACGTAGTGTTTGTATGAGTAGGACGAGTCTGTCTTATATATGGATATCTTTACATTTCTAAGTCGAACTATGTTGGTTGTGGCTAGAAAAGGTCAAAGGCTATGCAGCGGAAGTATCGCTAGCAAGGGGTGTGATTCATGGCTGTCATCCTGTCTGGATGCAGAATTTTGTTGTAGCCGGCCTATCGCCGAAAAAGTGATCTATAAGTAGATGGGGAAAAGTGATAGTCATTTAGACATGTTGTATGTACTTTACCCCAGTGTTTATTCTCTTTTGCCAAGGAATGGCAAAGTTATATTTCGCATAGAAAGGTAAAACCACAATTTATTATGAACTTGGGCTTCGCCATCGTTGTTGATAAACAGATGCACAGTGGTACTTTTGAAAAGAATATTTATTCAAAGGAAGACGACATTCCTATGTATCAGCACTAGATTATATGATATTATTCAATTACTTCTATGATAGAAGTCATGAAGAAATGAGGACATTTAACGAATGACCAATTTTGGTCTGGGTCCTATAGTGAGTGAAACTCACGAGAGAAGAACAGCCATGTTGAAATTCATATACTTTGTATTTATCGAGTGAGAAAAAGGGATGCCTGTACTATCGCTCGATGAACCAAGAGATCACTGATACATGTGAGAACCCATGTCTGGGATTCCTATATCTTTATGGAAAATATATATATTGAACTTTACGTGAAGGGATATTCACTAGACGAGGTTAGGTCTAGGAGCCTTCCTATATATTGGTTATGGTCTGACGTGCCCAGTCAGTAAAGCCAGATGATTTACATGATGGAACTCTGAATGCTTATTTACGAATGCTCCATTATGATATTTGCCAAGCATGAATGCTAACTTAAGATGATATTCCTGTGATCAACATTATGCTGTCTATGTCGACATTTGTTCCTGTAACCATACACGTACTGTCCAAGTGTGCGTCCCATTAAATGTTATAAAAAGACCCCCGTAGTTCCAGTACTTCTTGAATTCGAACAGTGTGAGTATGAGTGATGTACTACCAACCTGTCAACTCTATCGAATCATTCTACCATTCGCGTTCTGACATTCAGATACACACTCATTGTTTACACTAACATTCTTGTCGGAGCCTCATCATTTCCAACAGGAACAAAGATGACCTGGTGAAAATGAAACCAAAAATACTGTGCAGGGTTTTAAATGAGTTTGACACACCGTTCGTTACAACTTTAGCTTAAAACACCAGTCCCAACATCCCTACATTATAATCAACTGGTGGAACATTCACGTCATTTTAACAAAGAAAGCGTGAATTTCAAGCAACATAAAGGAATCCAGTATGAGTAAAAACAACTAAAAAACAGAAGTTTTTACACAGTCTGCCCGGGGGTTGGCATTTTAAGGCCCCTTGGACGTAACGGTAAAAATCTTCCCTGGTTTTGCGGCCCAAAATGTTCTCTTCTTGATTACTTCCAACCACACTTCCTCAGAAATACCTCATATTCTGAGGTTTGGAAATCTGACTTTTGTGGGTTGTATTGTCCAATTGCCCAATGAACTCGCGTCATAAATATGTCTAGACTTGGGAACATTAGGTGGTAGCGTGTATAACAGCCCCTATTCTTTTCGTTTTCTTATAACCATCTCTCTTGCTGAGGAATCCCTCGATTTATGGCCTGTGAAAAAAAAGTTCTTCCCAGCTGCTTGCTTTTTTTTCGAAGTGGGCCATTACTCTTCTTTGATTGCCTCCCTTTTAAAATAAATTTCCAGCATTAGGCCAAAGACTTTTTCTTTGTAGCTAATGGTCCTGTTCCTCTTCAAAGACTTTCGGTGGTGGTTTGTGTCCTTTGTCCAATTAATGGTGGGGGGTGGTTATCGTTTTTCCCTTCAAGTGTAGGATCCCTTTGCATAAAGCTGTTGTCCCCGGTTTGTTCAACACTGGTACTTCATTCTATTTTAAACTCCCTTCTTGATTCTTGCACAGTCTAAGATGACCATTTTGATTTGCGTGTTTTTCTGTTTTCCTTCCCTTATATGCCATTTTACGTATTTTTAACTTATTTCTTTAGCAAATAGAACTCCCAGTACCCCCGTACATATGGTCAATGTTGTTGCCGTGAATATTATCACAGACGAATAGCGATGGGAAAAAAAAAAATTTCTTGTTGATTTCAACAGTTGACCGAGACATTAATAAGTTTGGAACTTGATCTTTTGTTCCGTTGTTTGCAAGTTTTGATTGTTATTATTTCAATCATTTATTTTTTTTCGTACATCTGAGCCCCCTGATAAATGTTCATAGAGATAATGAAATTGAAACAATGCGGGGGCTGTATCACATGCCACAAGGCAGCAGGATATCACCGTCACGGTGTGTCATGAACTTTGTAGAAGACAGATATCAAACAGAGTTCACGAGCATCATTACATGCGCGAATTTTTCCTGCTCGTATTAAAAAAAACGATTTGCCCTGTGGTGTAAATGTCCATAATTTAGCTCTCCATCATTCAGTTTCATGTTATTCATTCTCTGCTTTTCATGAACGTTGTTTGCGTCGAGGTTCGTAACAGGAACGTCCTAACATAGATGTTGGCCAATACCCAATCTTAAAATATATCTGTCTCACGATGCCATGTATGGCTTGGGTGGTGAACCGAGGGACGTCACTTTTAATCCAACCTGTTATTTAAAAGCTTTTTTGTGCATCACAAATATCTGTCACAAATACAAGACACTATTGTTGGTGGGCCCAAGAACATAGCGGGGTCTTACATGAAACTAAACAACCACCATCCAGCATGAAATGGAAGTAGAGGGCAGTTTACTGCTGGCTGCCTTAATATGATGGTTGTCCTGTGACTTTATTAACAAAAAGCAGTTATTGTATCAGAGACTCACAATCCATGCTTCAAAGGTCTCAAAATGGATGGCTCCGACATGAAATGGTGGAGAACTTCCTGTAGAAGCATCGAAATCTGTCATGGACTAATAAATGGATTGACTGTCCTGGTCAAAACAGGGGTACGCGTGTCAAATGAAAAGTGCTGGCAACAGACTAGCTTCAAGGGCATTACCACACGAAGGATGCAATTGGACATGGAAATAACGAAGATAAATATCTGAACTGGCAAAAAAATTCATGATGTTCGCGTCCATTAGAAAAAATGATGAAAACAGCAATCGGAATGAATCCATCAAGCTAAGATTGGGCTGGAAGTTGGCGATCAAATGTAAGACAGCAGGGATGGACGTTTGAAGAGGACGCATCTTGCGATGTAATACAACCCAGTGCGTAATAACTGGAACAATTAGTATTCATACCCTGTCGACATTTGTAAAAAATGAGGAGTAGACTGAGGCACCTATGTGGTTTTGCCCGAAGTGTAATGAATGGGACCGTCGATTGCTCAGATTAAAACAATAACATTTTGTGATGCAAACAAAAAGGCTCACAACACCAGTCGAATCGGATTACAATTGTGTGAACCATTTAAAACAAAGGGGGAAACACGAGGCCTGTAAACAAAAACAGTTAAATAAATAAATAGTTGCACAAATAAAAGGTAGTGTTTCCCTAGTAATAATAATTTAGTTTTAACTCGGGTCAGTATTAAGAAACAATTGGCGGGGTCGTGGTTGTTTTTGACTCGCTCTCGTTTCACCCACTATACATATAAACCCGTTGTCTGTTTATATTAAGGGAACATGGTCCAAATAAAATAAAAAAATAGCTTTTTGGTCTTGCTGTAATAAATATAAATAATAATTTTTTCCCGTCCTATATGACAAACAGAGCCGGATCCTCAGGACTGTTGCTTCAATGTTATACTGTGAGTCTTTAAAATAAAAGCCCCCCCCCCCCCCTTTTCCTCTCTCGAGCCATGTGTAAGCCCGCGCAGAGTACGTATGTATTCTTGACGAGACTAAATATTCATGTTGTTAATTTTTATCGACACTGTAATTTCCCTTCCCCGAATTTGATTTTTCTTAGGTCTCCTTTTCGAGGTAAATTTTGATGTGCTGAATGCAAATGCTTGTTTTTTAAACACATTCCCCATTTTGCAGCTACATTTTTCTTTTGGGTTTTTTCTCTGGGTTGTTTTTCAGTGTGCTGATATTTTCTATCTGGGGTTCCCCGCCGTTCTTCTGTTTCTCTGCTCTTTTTTTAGTTTATATTTACTTTGATGACGACCGGATTGTGATCTGAATTTATGTCAGCTCCAGGATGTATCTTTTGCGCTTGTGACACTTTTCTTAAATCTAATGTTTTATCATGATAAAAGTCATTTGGTTTTTTGTTACATCGCCGGACTTTTCCAATAGTGTGAAAGTTTTCCTTTGAGTGGTGTTTTAAAAAAAAGTATAAAAATTAAAAAATAATACGGTATGAAATCAGTTTTAAACACAAATAAACGGTAAACATGAGACAAGGGACGTTTTGGGTTTTACCTTCGTCAGCCACAGTTACGAACAGGTGACAAGGACAAGAACTACATAATAGGTACTGCAAAAGATCTATGATGATGCGGAAAACGTCAAATGAGCAATACAAAGCAAGATGAAATGACGGTGATGAGCGAAATGATAACAAAAGTAATAATGCAAGAAAATCGTGAAAACCAGAAAGACATGTCGAAACAAGAAGGTTAAATAATCAACGAAACGAAGACAAGGAAATGAACCACACTATAAAAAGAGTAAAAAAAATCACTTAACTGGATCAAAGAAAGAAACATCCAAAATGGCTGACAAAATAAGGCGTCATGCGGAAGTGACGTAGGAGCTGGTGCCGGCTAAGAACAGATAATTGAGGAAACGAAACAAACAAAAGCAAAAAACCAGGAAAATAGATAAGGAAAAAATATAAAACAGACAGAATCCACCAGAATCATGCAAAAATGACGCTGAACATTAATGCCAGCAGGAGAGCTAAAAAAAATCTAAAAACGCCAATTTGGACAAAATGAAGACGATTTCTCCAACGAGAGAAGCGAGCTCGGTCCGTCGCCGACACATGAACGGAGGTGCAGTGACATGATGTCAGAGCTACCTGAATTGTCAGGAGCTGTTGAAGTGAAGGGCCACCGGTAAAATGTTTGCCATGATGGATGTCATTCAAGTGCTCTCCGAAACCTGTCTGCCAAACGTCTGCCAGTTTCAAAGTTCCAACCAATATAGGTCATGTCACAAACACTCCTCCCTTGCAGATGATAGCATAAATCAGGTTTCTGGATTCGCACGTGAAAAGACTCCCTAATGGCAAATTTTGCCGTTCGGAAGGAGACAAAAGACTGACTGCGTTTTGGTAAGTACAAAAGGACAGGTTCTTACATATGCGGGTCGTTTTGGCACGGTTTCGTACCAAAGTGAAAAGGGACAACTAGTTTGTCTCAAGCGACTATGCACAAGAATATCACTAAAATTCTTAAAAAATACTTTTAAAAATAGGGTAGTACATATAACCAGTTTGGTTTTTTCTTCACATAACTGGATATGTCTGTCCTCCTCTATCAGTTCATTTTCCCTAATCCATACTGTACTTCTATTTTCCAATGTATTTTCCTGTTTCCTGATTTTTTGCAGTTCAAATAAAATCAAACCCATTATTAAAGTGACAAAAATGTCAGAGGGTGGTGTTCACGTAGCTGGCCTTTCAAAGTAATGTATACGCATGCTGCTTAATAGACAAGCGCAGACTTCGCTGGCCTTGGACATAGATTTGCCGCTATGGAAAGAATGGTCGCATCCCAAAAGGAGAATAACTTCTACGGACTATTAGCAAAGAAATGGCGAAAAAAGAGGAACAAGTATTTGGGCGAACCAACAGCTGAGGTTTCAAAAGATGTGTGCCGAAGAAGAGATATGAGGGCAAACTGGATAATGGCGGAAATCCAGCAACGAAATGGGGAGGATGGAGCCTGCCGATACGCACTAAGTGGCGATGCTATTTACGGCAACCTCCTCAGATTGGGCTGGGGGACAAAGAGAAAGGCTCAACACTAGAAGCAGAAAGGTTTGAAGAGTGAAAAAAAAACGTCCGAAAAGGTAAGCAAACCAGGAAAATAAGCAGTCTGAAAGGGCCCTGACCACCCTCAGGGGCGCATTCTCTAGTCAAAAGTTATGGAACTGAAAGGGGCTATTTTTATATAAATATTTATTATCAACCCATATACTACCAATACAATCTGATAAGATTTTACTGGGGTTTAAAGTGTGGTGTTTGTAGCTCTGCATATAGTAAATTCCTCCTATTTTCTTCCTTCACTGTTTGGCTTTTAGTTTGTCAAAATGGCTTTCCTCCTCAATTTTTCAGTAACTATCATTCTTGTCCCATGGTGTTTGTCCATGTATCCACTTACATAATTTTCATAAAATTCGATCTTTAATTAACATTCCTACTCTCCTGTTTTCGTGTTTTTCTCCTCCTGGGTGTAAAAATTAAGCGTGTATTATATCCTTTTTATGTGGTAAGCCCTGTTACCCAAATAATCCTGTGCCTATGCAACTCCCCAGTATATCAAGTTTCAAAATTTGTATTTCCCATCCCAAAATGAAATTGATCTAGCTTTCCTCCTCCGTTTAAAATGGTTTCCCCCCATGTTTCCTAAATTTTTAAAGGGCTCCTTCCTACTAGTTTTTAAGAATGGTCTTTCTCAGAATGGCTTCCATTTTTCAAAAGAATTTTAAGGAAACCACTCGTCCATTATGGGTACTTCCTTAATCATAGTTGAGTAGTTGCCCCTCTTTCCCTTGTTGCCTATGTAACAGTAAGATTTCCTCGCCAATGAAAAGACCAGAGTGTTCTTCCTACAATAATCGGTTTTTTCTTTAATCTTTTTTGTTTGCGATTCCAATTACATTCATTGGAAAAAACGTACGTGGTAAGGAAACCCCAATCTCTTCCCATCCAGGGTGGCTAGCCGTTGTCCCTTATTCTATACGTCCTGACACCCTCTAGTTGCGCCACACTCTTTGCTGTTTTCGCTTTTGTTAGCTTTTGGTTGAAACTTTTTTAGAATTCCTCCCCGCCTCACTCGGCCGTCTCAGTCTTAGTGTGTACTAGGGGTGGGACTTCCCTTGAGTAGATCTGCTCCTACTTCCTTCATTGCTAATTTAACTATAAAAGGAGCAAGAAAATCAAATGTGGATGAAGAATGACCATCTTGAAAAAAATGGAGAAAGAAAGAGAGCAAAAAACATCAGAATATCAAAAAAAAAAACGGCCCCCCCCCCAAAACCCATAGTATAAGTGTAGACAAGCAAAAGAACCGTG